>OX411544.1:38549918-39149918 GCA_948146395.1 Fragum whitleyi
ATTTTTTTTAAAAAAAATTAACAGGAACAACTTATACATTCAAGAGAAAAAACTCTTAATGCATTATGTGCGAATTACGCATTTTTACAACTTATATTTTTTCACTGTCACACTTGCCAGCCGAGCGTAGGTATCTAATTGTGGTGCTCATGATCTACTTTTATGTAACCGGTCGTTCTATTGGGACCATCTTGGTACTCTGTAAAATGCACATTTGAAATAGAGATTACTGCGAGTAGAGGTCAATCACGTGTCACATTTCTAAAATGTTTATAAATGGAGAAGTATCATGATCTTTCTTTATCAACAAAATCGACTACTTGGCCAGCAAATAAGCTTTACACTTTAAATAATTTGAGCCTGTGCGTGAGATTTCCAACAATTACAAATATGCACAAAGCAAAGACTCTGACCAGACTGTGCATCCACACAGTCTGAGCAGAGTCTTCACTATGCATTTAGTAGATAGATAAGGTCTCAAAGTATCTGTAGACTATCCGGTAACTTTATATTTACAGTATGTTGCTGTCAACGCGACTCAATTTTTTACAACTCACGCAAATTTCAAATTGTTGGAAATGTCACGCACAGGCTCAATTGGAATATCGATACTGCAATGACAAGTTGCAATGACAAAGCAAAAGAATGAAATAAAAACATGTGATGTAAGATATATTCTTAGAAATCAGTACAACAGTTTTTCTAGACACCAGGGCCCGAGGTTATAAAGCTTTTCTCAGGCTCAGGCTCAATTTTCTCAAATTTCAGTTTGAGATTACAGCCATAATTCTGTTTCATTACTCATTTTAATGTATAAACATAAAAGATGATATTAAAAAGTTGTTATAAATAACAACTTTTTAATATTATCTTTTATTTTCATACATTTATTTGAATTTGAAATTTGAGAAAATTGAGCCTGAGCCTGAGAAAACTTTTATAACCTCGAGCCCAGATGCAATAACATCATTCAGGCCTCTTAAACAATTTATTTCTCCTACATTGTAAGTCGTACTAAATTAATATTGGAGAAAGCCTCCCATTTATCTTGCTATTTATTTATCCGTAACAGACACCATGATTCGGTAATTAATATGACTCTCTCCTGACATATATAGACATTTTCCTGCCATAACAATATTGGGAAAATATTTAAGTGTGGGAGATTTCTATAAACTTGAAATATGGATAAAAGATTAATGTTGATAGACAAAAAGATTTCTTCGTAAATGATTGCTTTGTCCCCAGTTTTCTAGAATGAGTTTGAAATTTTCTATGTCCTTAACATTGAGTTTTTAATGATTGCTACACCAAACTTATTAATCGATCACTGTTGTCAATCAAAAAACTGATTGGCCTATTAAAACACTCAATTATAATGAGATTACTGCTTAACTCAGGCATTTCGAGCCATTTCGTTTACAAATGTTCACTTCTTGTTCACACAGTGAAAGAGCAAGTTAAAGACAAATGTCCAACAAAAATGTATATTTTTTTCGTATAACTTAAATAAAACAATCTACCTTTGGAGAGCTTCTATGGGATGAAAAAGCTGTAGCTGTGGTTATTACATATTGCATCCTCGAATCCTGAGCATAAAGCATGACGTTATTCCCCAGTCATTACGATAACTGTATTCTACGGAATTGGCCGACGCCGGGTGGACAAACATAATACTAACTTAGAGTTTTGTATGAAAAAAAATATCTAACGAGGTTGGGGGATTGATAATTGTTGAGGCTCTGCCGAGACAATTATCAATTCCCACAACCGAGTTAGATATTTTTTCATACAATACACTAAGTACGTATTACATTTATCTAATAACCTCTTTTGCCTTGTTTTCGTCGATGTTTTTAAGAGAAATATAAGTTCCTTAAGAGAATCGCATTATGTCATTGTTCTAGAAATAACCATGTGATATCATTGAAAATATCTTATGGGATGTTACCACACGGATATTTGTATATTTACTAGATAAAATTGCTAGATCACTGTTTATATCATACTTGGCACTTGGCAACCATGATTCTGTCGAAATTCTGACGGGCTCGCGGACTCAAGGTTCTCATCCAATTTACCCATGGATCCGCGCATGCTCGGATAGGATTTATTGTCTAAGAAATGTATTGTTGGACGATTATGTCTAAACAAAAACCAGTCAACGTTGGTTGCTGGCAAAAGCGTCGCAGCGGCAGCTTAATATGCTGAATACGGAGTAGTACAAACGTTGCTGCCATTTAACTTGGATGGAAAACTATTTGCTGAAATGTGATATTCTCTACTTTCAGGTTATTGGTTATGCTACATCAACTCTACGGTCAACCCAATGTGCTATGCACTGTGCAATGCCAACTTTAGAAAGACTTTCTGGAAGATTCTCAGATGCAAGTGTCAGAAAGTGTCTTATGGATTAATCCGGAGAAACCAGTCAAATTTACAACAGACTCAACAAATGGCGGAATTCTCAACTTATAGTCGAAGATGACATCATCAGTGACGTCATAACTAATTAACTCATAATCAAATTGAGACCGAAATCGAGGATATTCGTAATATTCGAAGAAAATGCAAAACGTTTGACACTGAAATGAACTTCTAAACGACCGCCTTGCATTTTTTTCATTTTTTTTACAAATGTTCTTACATTTATTTAGATATGAATTATTTTTGCATAAAGGATGTTCAATTTGGCTAATTCTAGAAGAATTCTTTCAAAATTTACCTTTTGGACACTTTAACAAACTTTGACAGAAAACAAATCTCTTTGACAAAATTCACACTTTAGAGAGGAAATCTAAAACTTCAGTTTAAAAATATCTGAAATCTCTAAAATAAATGACACACTATGGTGCTAGTTTTTTTTCTGACAAATGCACAAAATATAAGAATTACCTCGACCACTAATCTTTATTTTAAAATTATGTGTACCCTGGAATTACGTTGAAATTTGTTGCTTTCCCAGATAGATACAAATGAATAAATTCTAGTTTCCTCGTTTGAGGATTTCCTGTCATGATATGTCTAATGCCCTTAATAGATATCAAGGAACTATACTTATTCGGGAATAACCAAGTGGTCGTTTAGAAATTGATTTCATTGTATTCACAGGCGAGTGTTCCATAACATGGTTGTTTTCCTTTTCAAAAAGTGTATTATTAAACCAGATTTTGTGGCTTAAAATATCGAATTTTGAAAGAATCGCGTGATCTAGGAAATAGTTCATTAAGCACTGATAATCGTGAAAAGTTTTCAATATGTGACCCGTCACGCAAATTGGGACCATCTGGGAACTCTGTAAAATGACTTTTTGAAAAAGAGATTAGGTCCAGCATTTGTCAACCAGAGGTCGAATTTCAAAAATTCTTTCACTGGAAGGTAGATTGAACGTTTAGATTAAAAAAATAAGCACATTGCGAAAAGTGTCGACCCTAGTCAGTCTGTTCAAACCGCGCAGTCTGACTAGGGTCGACACTTCACGCACTACCCAATTGCTTCCATTTACGGGTCACATATGTAAGGGATGTAGAATAAACTATTTCTTATTCGTAATCCTGCTCGTTCGAGGCCAAAAGTAGCAAATCTATAAAGCTTATACAAGCAGTAAGTGCTATGTTTTATCCTACGAAGAATCGCCAATGCTTTATCAAAGTACCTTCCATGTATTCAGTTTTCAAAAAGAAAGATGTATTGGAGTAACCACTATGTCGAAATGCTCCTAGTTAAATAAAAGATAATTATTGGTTAATTTTAAGTAAAACATGTATATATTTTAAGACAATTACTAGATAAGTTGTTTCAGTTGTACCAAATCTAAAGACAAAACTGGTTTGCTGAAAATAAAACCAATGGTAATTCGGTGTTGACAGTAACTACCCTGTTCGGCGAACATAAATTTATCTGACTAAATTATGAGCTTTAAGGGGCTCTGTTTTTAGGAAAATTTTCGATTATAGTTGTTGAAAACATATGTCAAACTAGCTAAATGATCCACCATCCCTGCGTTCAGGATGACAAAACGATGGAGACTGCTTGCAAATTATACCCCGCTTTACACATGCTTTTCCTGTTAAGCGGGGTATAATTTGCATACTGAAACAAAGAAGAAAACACCAGGTACAACTTGTGATTTTGACTTACGATTATTTTTTTCGTAAGAAGTTAAGTAAAACCGACCCAAGGTCTTGGTTAGTCTATGTCTACTGATCTTTGTCTTATTGTGTAAGCATATCATTTTACATCGACTTATTTAGATGAACAAAAATCATTTTCATCGACATTTTCATTCAAGTTCACATTTTCATCTTGAGACATTAAGCATGATTTGTTGGGTCATATTTGTAACAATCATATATGTAACACGTTTGTTACGTACATGATCACATTCGTAACAGATAAAGTGTGTTACAAATGTGTTTGTCCGAAATGGAGGTTGACATGAGAAGCATATATGTAACAGGTTTAGTTGTCTATTTGTAGTCAAACAATGAACAGCAATAGCAACATCATTATATTTTTTACACTATTGATATTATTCTCGATTGCTAAACAGTTGTTAGCACATCAGAGCGATTGAGACTCACTCCAACTTGCCTAAGGTACCAGTGCATCTCGAGCGCGCACGTGAGTGTGTCCAGCAACATCCAAACAGCAAGAAAATTGATCTGCAGATTAGAACTCAAAGCAAAACACAAATCATATAGATCAGCCTGCGCATCTGCAGTAGTAGGAGATCAGTGAAAATTGATCATGTCCCGTCTTGATAATGTTTGCGAACTTGCCAGTTTAGTGGCGTGAAGGTGACAGCCTAGTGGCTTTAAGTTGGCAGACTAGCAGGCATGTGTGGTAGTAATATCTGACATATGTGATTTCATGTCACATCAAAAACCGGCATCGATCATATTCGTCTCAAAATATGATTTCCGAGTCATATATGTAACACATGTTACATATGTGATCATATATGTAACAGGTGTTACATATATGATTTGTTACAAATATGATCCAACAATGCTATATCGTTTTTGAACACAGTAAAGATTTTCCAAAAGCAAGTGTTACCAGATACGTTCCCTACGTAGAAATAAGCGCTGCGTTCGGAAAGACACGTTTTACGTCTTCATCATGAACGCATGGCCGGAATTATTTTCTATGAACCTTTTGAAAAATGCAGTTAACTTTTTCTAATTCTCAAACAGTTAAGTATTGATCTCGGTACGTCTGCTTACTAAGAGCTTGATTGTTCAAATCCTACTCATATGACCGTACTTGACTCACATGACCGTAAATTGTACTGCGATCAGTATAACGAAGCGCTTGCGAGCGTACCAAGCAAGTTCTTCATTTTCCCACAATGATTTCAAAAGGTTTTTTTTATTTTTTTCTTAAGGAGCGTCAAAATGTGGGAGTTTGTTGCTTAAGATTACGAAGCTGTGTTCAGACATCGATATAGCGTCATTTATTGCATGATACCATGTTTGTAAGACCATTTTGTCGACGAGAAAATCTAAATTTCTCTATTGAATGAACAATATTTTGAAAATAATAAATATGAAGTAAGTTTCCTATTTATAAATTATCACCACAAACCTTGTCTGATATGGAGTACGTCAGCGAATGAAAAATGCATTTCCCTTTTTGTCAGAGGATCTTTCCGTGAGTATATCAACGGCGCATGGAGAAGAAGTTAATTGGTTATGGGTGAAACAGAGCAAAACTACCGAACAACCATCTAGTTCATTAATATTCCTGGTGTAAAACACCCTCCCATTCAGCCTATGTTCAACATCTCGTCAGAAAGACATTTAGTTAGTTAGTTAATCTGTGGGCTTAACCGATTATCCTATAAAGAATTTTAAGTTAAAACGTTGAAATAAAAATTTGTCATTTAAAACAAAAAATGTATTTACCGATTCAAAGACTAGCTGGAGAAACTTCAATTCATTTTTGGTGTAAAATTTACTCTTATTCTGTTACTCCACATTTTATTCCCTGTCACCCTCAACAATATTTGACATAATTCCATTTCCTGACCATCTTCTGACATTCTGCTCTGAACATCATGCATAAGATAATGTTAAAAAGACTGCTATGCCTCACAAATTATGCTATTAAGGTAAGCTTGCTTACACCCAGGACCATAGCGGCTAGTGCGTGTGGAGTGTTAATTAATTCACACCCTTTACTAAAGATTAACAAGGAAACAGTAATTCTCTCTAATTAAAGCACAAAACTTATGCAGTAGAATATTTTGAATAACAGAAAAAAATTGTGAAATTTACTACCAAAATTTTGATGTTTCACTACCGAAAGAGTTTAGTCCCTCTTAATATGGCGTACAGTAACACTTATGGTTTTTTTTGTGAAAGCGAACTTTACAGCTTCATCTCAGGAAGTGGATTTTGGTTAGAATAAAGACTCTCAAAATTGAGCGTACACTGACAGTAAACACTATCGTAAATTAGTTCAAAGAAAAAGTATGCAACCAAAACGGTGTGATGTTTTACCATTGAAAGGGTTGCATCAATTTTTCATTGGTAATTGCTTTTGGTGTTATAAAACACTTTAAGAGAGAGGTAACTATTTTAGTAAATGCGAGTTTTTTACCCTATAAAATAGGTTCATTGCACGATCACAATGCCGTCGCGCACAGTAATGCGGTACTAAAATGTAACGTCAAAATATCGAACGGCGATGATGTAACGTCTAGGTGTTTTTGCTGTTGTTGTTGTTGTTGTTTTTTGTCGGAAAAAAGTTGACGTAATTACCATATTGCTCACTCTCTCTACAGCAAAAGCAATGTCAGAATATATAGTCATCTTTAAAAAATCAAAACTCATGATCGTTTGAACAAAGGAACTGATATTTTTAGCGTTTCTAAAATGGAAAAAAAAACCAGTTTCTTAACATCCTGAAAAGATTTCGTTCCACAAGAATAAAAGTCTTATTTTCGGCGTCTTAAAGCTTGATGTTACGCTTCACTTTTTCTTAAACATAAAATGGTATTTTTCTTATTTGTAGCTAAAATTCGATCTCCGTAGGTAAAATTATTTGATGTCACACCAGTTCAAATTTGATATATTTTCAAACAGTTGAAACATTAATAAACTGTTTAAAACATAGGATGTGTATCTTTCAGTGATACTTTCGTGTTTTATGTTACACGTGTTTTTTCGCTTAAATTTCAAATTGAAACTCCTTTTTAAGACCTTGTACCAAAAAAGTTTGCAATTAAAGTGTGACGTATAAATTGGCCATGGTTGGGCGTTATTTCGATATAAGATATAACGATGGTACGAGTAAGGAGTTTTGTAATGATAAGTTTTTAAACACAGAGGGTGACGTTTTTTAAAAAAGAGCCGCAATACCGTGCGCGACGTCAATGCAACCGTCTTGCGATAGCCGCAAAGTTAGCACTTGAGACAGATTTGAGGCAGTGATATCGGAAATTCGTAAAAAGATCCAATGTATTTGCCATAGCTCAAAGTCGTGTTTTCAAGTAGGTTTTGCTTCTGCACGATTTGTATCTGCCGTGGCCGAGTAGTCTAGGTGGACCTTCCTTTTTGGATCTCCTTTTTCGGCAGAATCTCATAGGTTCAAATCCAAGCCATTTTTTTTCAACTCAAATTTGTACTAGTCGGGCGTCTCATTGTACATGGATAAGTTTATCAGATAATAAGGACAATTTAATAATATTACGGCAATGTCTTTACGTTTTATTGATCATAATAGATAACAGAAAATACCTACACAATTATTTAAAACAGTCACTATTAAAACTTGAGGCATTCTTGTTTTGATTACCCAGTTGGAGTTATATGATACCGAACAATGAACATTCTGCAAAACAGTGTAGATCTTTACAGATCCCGGTCAGAAGCTTTGTCTTATTTCATATTATAGGCTTATCCATAGTCACAATTTTGCGGGCACGACAGAAGTTGCCCTAGGAAAACCATCTGGTTTATTTCCGTCTCCCTTCGGCTGAACTATACACGGGATCTTTATTTCCGTCCTCATTTCATTCTTTGAAAACATTCTTGAAACCTGATGTTAATGTGGTTTGACGACATTTTTGACAGCATTTTAGTCATACCGCGACTTGTTGAGCACCGAACGCTGGGTTCTTGCCATATATTACACCAACACAACCTTATAGTCCTACCGTTTCTCCGGCTACTCATCCAACAAAAGTGATTATTTAAGGTAGTGGACACATACAACATAGTTACACAACGTTTCTTGGGTATTAACTTTTAACAGTGTTAACCAAGGTTTCCTAATGATTTTGATTAGGAAACCTCGGTCAACATTGTGAAAGATCATATCTTCCGAAATATTGCGAAACTATTACGGGTCCAATACCTTAACCAATGATAAGACGCTAGTGAACATTTACATTTCAATGAAATATGTTGTACGCGAAGGAATTGGCCGTCTAACAGTGTATCTCATACTATTGCGCCACCGAGTTCTGCATGTCTGCTGTCTGGGCCCGCCTCAACGCGACTTTAAATCTCAGGATTTTCAAAGGCAGAAAAGGGCATTGTTGATTAGATAGATAAATCTCATTGAAAAAGTTGTGCCATTTTCTCAAAATTCTGTCATCTGTGATTCCTAGAAACAATTCTTTAAGTAAAGTGAAATGGAACTTTCTAACTGCATTTACTTTGTGTCATTGTTATCGTGTGATCATGGTGCCCAATTCATCCTTAAAAAATCCTCTTATACTCCCGGGAAAATGAATTACTTTAAATAACAGCAACGCATATTTTTGAGAGTCTTTATCCAGACATTTTAATGTTGAATAATTGCGTGCTTGAAACATGGTCTAACATTTGAAATATTCGGGCCTTATAAAACGAAATGGAGGAGAATTATCCCGTTTTTGAAACATGATGTTTAATTGAAAATCTACCAGTTGGAAATAATATAACGGTGGGAAATAAATGTAGTTTTGAAGCATAAAATGGCCCATAGTCTAATGAAGTAATTGATTGGAAAAATTGGTTGGCATGAAATAATAATCGTGTGATTTATATAAATCCGGGCAATGATGAATAGGCCGTTGTAGATACTCTTCAACAGGGCTGTATTGAAGATGGAACGATACCGCGCTTTTCACATGTCTTTGATTTGAGCCAGTGCGTGAGATTTCCAACAATTTCTAATATGCCCAAAGCAAAGACTCGATTTGCAGAGCGTTGTGTTTGTTTGTTTTCGGGGTTTTGTGTGTGTGTGTGTGGGGGGGGGGGGGGGGGTGCACTATTTTGTTTGTTTGTTTTGTTTTGTTTTTCTTTGATTAAACGCCTGTATAAAATGTTCACCCTGAACACAGGGGCGATTTAGGGAAAAAATTTAAAGAGAAGGAAAAACATTGTTTAATTTACTTGTCTTAATAATTTAAAACAAAGAAGTATCAACACAGAAGAATTACCGATGTGTAAATACACCGTCGAAAATTGAAAAAAAATACAGAAGAACTGGAAAGAAAGATTTTACATAACGATTCATCGTTATTTTCTGTTGAATAATGGCTGCAGTACCAGTTCGCCAAAGTGAAAATGCGTGATTTCTTGTTAAATGATGTAAAGTTTTCTCTGAAGAACTATAAAAGTGTCTATTGTAGTCAGACTGCAGTTCAAAGATTGATAAGATCGACTTATTAGTCCCCTACCGGTGTTCACACCGGAGGGGACTATAGGTTTGCCCTCCGTCTGTCCGTCCGTCCGTCCGTCTGTCCGTCAGTCCGTCCGTCCGTCCGTCCGTCTGTCCGTCCGTCTGTCCGCTCAAATCTGGATCCCGCGATAACTTAATAACTAAGCAAGCGTTTTTGATGAAACTTGGTATATGACTAGATGGCAATGTGTAGATTATGCACATCATTTTATTTTTGTTTTTCGACTTAAATTGAGGTTGCTATGGTTACAGAAATAGTGAAAATATGGCCAAAAATGGGATCCTGCGATAAGATAATAACTAAGCAAGCTAGTTTGATGAGACTTGGTATATGACTATATGGCAATGTGTAGATTATGCACATCATTTTATTTTTGTTTTTAGACTAAAATTGTTGTTGCTATGGTTACGGAAATAGTGAAAATATGGCAAAAAATATTGGATCCTGCGATAAGTTAATAAGTAAGCAAGCTAATTTGATGAGACTTGGTATATGACTAGATGGCAATGTGTAGATTATGCACATCATTTTATCTTTGTTCTTTGACAAAAAGTGCGGTTGCTATGGTAACGGAAATAGTGAAAATATGGCAAAAAATGGATCCTGCAATAACTTGATAACTAAGCAAGCTAACTTGATGAAACCTGTTTTAAAATGTAAAAACATTTATAAGCCATGTTAGTCAGGGTGGTGATGCAGCAGTATTAATCACCTCCAGTGAAAGTTCTCATTTCTTACCAACAAGACTGAAGAAAAACATCTTGGATCAGACAAGGTAACTGTTATTGATACTATTTCTTGCATCTGTCTATTGCTTCCATGAATTGTATAGTGGGCACAGCAGAGACAACAACTCATGTAAGTCTTGTTTAACCCTTTAACAAGACCTGGTTTTGACGTCCCTGATAGAATTGGCGTGGGAAAACATTGAGACAAACAAAGCCGGTAGGGGACTTATGCCCATGTCCAACATGGCTCTTGTTTACTTTGGGCATATAACTTAAAATGATTACATGTATCATTCCTTAACATCAAAATGCAAAGCCCTTTTAGCTCACCTCAGCACGAAGTGCTCAAGGTGAGCTATTGTGATCGTCCAATGTCGTCCGTCGTCCACAATTTCGTTAAACATCTTCTCCTCCTAAATCGGAGGACAAATCTTGATGAAACTTGGCAGGGATGTTCCTTGGGTCAAGCTCTACCAAAGTTGTTCATATAAATGAAATCCACCCTTAACTTTCCCTTTACCCTGAACAAAAATGGTGAAAATAGGAAAATTTTCAAAAATCTTCTTCTACGAAACCAGAAAGCAGACAACTTTCATAATTTGTATGTAGCATCATTTAGTGGCCCTCTACCAAGTTTGTTCATATCAAGACCCTGGAATCATATTTGGGCTCCACCAGGTGCAACCTTTTTTACATCGAATCAAAGAGCGAAAATCTTTGAAAATCGTCTTCTCTGAAACCAGAAAGCGGACAACCTTCATAATTTGTATGTAGCATCATCTATTGACCCTCTAACAAGTTGGCCAATATCAAGACCCTGGGATCATATTTGGGCTTCACCCGAGTGCAACCCTTGTAACATAGATTCAAAGGACGAAAAATTTCAAAATCTTCTTCTCTGAAACCAATAGACAAACATCTTCCACAATTTGTTTGTAATATTATATAGAAGACTTCTACCGATATTTTCATGTCATACCCCTAGGGCTTCTAGTCGGCTTCGAACATATTATTTTTTTTCTTTCTGTATCTATTATATTTTACCTTTTTTTCTTCTGTTGGGTGTGAAATATAATAAAATAAAATAGAATTAGATGTACACAAGATACAATCAAGACAGTTATCAATATTTCTGATTCTGGAACTCGAGCAAATGAATTGTTGGAAAGCATACGCAATGACATTCTCAATATGTTATGAACGGTGTTCTCCATCTACTCAACTCGTTTTAATTTCCGTGCTTAAGTAGTTGACGGCTTCATGTACCGGAAACAATTTAATGTTTTCACATCGATTAAGAGAAATATAGGTCTTGTGCTAGAGTATTTTATTGTAGACTATAGAAGACCGAATTTCTGACTTATCGTTTTGATAAATTTGTTTTATTCGCACATTACGAGAATGATGAAATCCAAATACTACTTTACAATATTTTCAACCCGGTTATTTTCGGAGAAAATCCAAGGTATTGCTGTCTAGCTTTAGTGTCGTCGTTGTCACAGTGGTGCAAAATCACGGAATACATGTTCACTATAATAGGAGCAACCTATACCTTCAAGGGGAAAAACGCTTTATACATTTTGTGCGTATGATGTCCCTTTTCAATCCGATTTTTTCCTATCAACATAGGAACAGCCGAACATAGGAATCCCAATACGGTGCTATTGGCCTAGTTAAAGTATGTAACCCATCATTCCAGTTTAATGTTTGCTGAAAAGAATGTAACAAGCAGAGGTCTAAAGCTTTACAGTCAAAACGGCCCAAAGTCAAAACGGCCCATAGTCAAAACGGCCCGTAATTTTGTCAAAACTGCCCAAAAATTAAATATACCTTATTTTCCTATCTTTGTCGATGTGAAATAAATTACTATCATAGATTGAAAAAATATGTTAACATGAAGTTAAAAACTTATGCAGGCCTATTTCTTTTACAAATGTATGGCATCAAATAGGCAGAACTAATTAAACACCTTTATTTAAGAAATGCCGCCTTGGATTAGGTAGGAAAATACAGTCCCATGCGAGCACACTTTTAAAGCACCGAATTCAATCCCGAAAATTACTTTAAACACGATTCACATCAACACGATTAAAAAAGACCCGTTCCACATGCCAAAAAGTGCATTTTTCACCAAATCGGACAAGATCCCAATGATCTTTCTTAAAGAAAATTGACAAATAAGACATGATGTGTCATAGTTCTATTTTAGTTTAAAGGACTGAGGGAGAAACAAAACTTTATTATGGCACTAAAATATACACGGAGCTTATGGTCTATCCAAAACAATGAAAATAAAGTTTATCCCAATTTTCAGAAACTACACATTTCCCCAATATGCCCTGTTTCCGACCCGAACCAATAATCCACATAAGAATACACTGTTTACGATAGAGGTTCATGATATAAAATCGGCAAACTTCACAAGAAAAGAGTTTGTAAGATTTTGAAATTTACCAACATCTGATTTCTCTTTACAAAACAATTTTACATGAATCTTTTTCAAGGGGAATTTATATTTCACTAGTCGTCTTTTCTGCGATAGTTATGAACAACAAGAATACCTCCCAGAGGGTGCCTCGACGAAGCGGGGGAACATACACAGAGGCGAAGAAGAACAAGATTAGTAATGACTATAATAAATTGTAATACAATCATAAACCTTTACTCGTATGTAGAACTTTGCCAATAAGTTACAACAGTCGAAAAATTCGATTATCAAGAACCCATTCCTTTCAGTTTTCGAGAATTTATATAAAAAAATCGAAGAAGAAAAAAGTGCTAAGTAGGACGAAAACTAGCATTTGCGTAATCGTTGACATTAATCTAAGACGTTATGATAAGAAAACAAGTTTGTATAATTTCAAAGAGTTATTTGAGACAAAATTTCGGTTTGGGCCGTTTTGACCGAATGTAAAATCTGCTTTGGGCCGTTTTGACCAAATTACGGGCCGTTTTGACAGAAATGCGGGCCGTTTTGACTCTGGGCCGTTTTGACTTTGGGCCGTTTTGACTTGCACCCGCACATGCCGCTTTTCCAAAATGTTTATACAACGTCGACTTGATGTGCAGTCTGAGAATTATCGACACGTAATACACTTTACAGATGGCCTCATTGCGCCTAGCAGGTAACAAATAAGCTTTATTTAAACATTTAAAGAATTTCCAATACCGGTACTGTCATTACTTAATTTCTTCCTGTTTCCAATGACGATTAAACTTATAGAAATAAGTCAAGACGATTCAATAGAGTTCTAGAAGCAAATTACTGACGATGATTGCTAATAAAAACATGTCACTACCGTTTTTTATCATATAAATGATATCGTAAAGAAACTTTTGGATATGGTCGCTTTTTAAGGTACCTTAATTGAATTTCAAGATTTTCTTATCAATGTTACATTCAATGTTTTAAGCAAATATCTTATTTATGAAATAAAATCATTTACACGAAGTTGCAATAACAAATCAAAGGAATGCATGTGATATACATGTATGTTGTATTCTAAGCAATCAGCGCAACAATTTTTCTAGACATCAAATGCAATAACATCATTCAGACCCCTTCAACAATTTAGTTCTCCTACATTGTAACTCGTACCAAATTAATTATGGTTAAAGCGTCCCATTTATCTTGCTATTTATTTTTTCCGTAACAGACGACATAATTCGGTAATTAATATGGCTCTTTTCTGACATATATAGACCATTCGGAACACCACTCGGCCAATCTATCGATCAACCTCGGATGTACATAGACGGACTTTTTTCAAGAGTTACGGGAAAACCTTGGAAAAACTCGATGACGTCAGTTAAAATTGTGTTAGCCCTCGAAACTTTGAGTGATTACATTCGACGTCGCCAACGCTACTCGTTTAAGTCACTTACGTGAATACATCGTATCCTAATGTAAATGTCTTTAGATTCTTTAAATAACGGCTGAAAAAATCTTGATTTTTGAGAATGATTCGTCATTCTCAAAAAATAAGATTTTTTCAGCCGTTATGTACTGTAAAAGATATAAATCTACAGTGCTAGTTTTTCTTACATTGTTTCCGCCTAACAAAATGCACGATTCTGTTACATACCCACCCGCCTTACATACATCCGAGGTCTGTTGCAGTTTAAGGAAATGGCCGAGTGATGTTCCGAATGATATATAGACATTTTCCTATCATAGCAATAGTGAGAAAATATTGAGTGTGAGAATTTCTATGTACCCAAAATTTGTTATACAAACAAGATTCCTCGTAGTTGGTGACTGACAGTATGTCCCAAAGTCTTCTCGAAATAGGACACGGAACATTTTCTATGACCTTAACATTATGTAATGTTTGCTACCGTTAGCTAATAAATCTGTTGCTGATGTCAGTCAAAAAAATCAAATGAGGCTGGTTGCTAACCAAAGCATCGTTAATGCAGATTATAATGAATAGGCTGTAGTTCAAAATGTGGTGACATTAACACAGTACAGAAAATATTGACGAAGCTTGCTAAAATCAAAGTGTACGTATGGAGAGGCACCATCGGAGGCTCGAAGCACTGACCGGGGGGGGGGGGGCGTGAAAGGGGTTATCTAGCTATACAGTAGATCTCTATCTGATCAGCTGATGTAGATTTTTCCCACCGGCTTATCAGAGGAACGGGTACGTCATCGCAGCTAGGGGTACATTGTAATTGCGACTACAACTTTGGGTAGCATTTGTGCCTTTCTCGCTGAAAATCTCGTCTTTTTCTAGCTCAAATTTTACAAATACAAACTCTTTACGTATCATAACTTTTATATCTCTCTTTCTTTCCCGCCTTTTTTCACGATACGATGCCCTACGCAGTTTCTGACAGTACGATGTGTAAGCAGCTAACTGCGCTAATAAAACCCATTATCCTTAAATTCCATGGGTTATTTTCTACTCTCAGGTTATTGGTTTCGCTACATCAGCTCTATGGTCATCCCAATGTGCTATGCATTTAGATGCAAAGCATGAAATGTAGATTCGGCATGTATACTATGCACGAGGAGCTGATGAAAGGCATAACCCCGAAAACGTGTTTCATTAAACCTTGTATCTTCAAGCACATTGGTACATTTTCGAGCTTTTAACAAAGTTATCGCAACTTTTACATTCGGTTTCCATTTTAATATGGCAGACATGCGTTTAAGGCGACATCTTAGTCAAGATGAGATGAAAAGGCATTGGCATGCTTATTTCTGGGTTCTGGACACGCTGCTTATGCCCTTGGTGTGTCCCAGAGCGTTGTTTCCCGAACTTGGAATTGGTTTATAACGTCTGGTAATGTTAGGCATTTTCATGCTGGGGGTCGAGAACGCTCAATGAATGAGGTTCAAGACCGATTTTTTGTGGTTCAGGCACGGCGTCACCGATTTGAGAATGCAATGACGTTACGAAGAACGCTACAGGTGTGCCAGTAAGTACCCAAACCATCGGGAATCGGTTGCATGATTCTGGCCTGAGGTCAAGACGGCCAGCAGTCCGTATTCCATTAACCCGATTTTACTTGCAAATACATGTACCCGAAATGACTGGGCCCCCGTCCTTTCTACAGGTGAGTTCAGGTTTTGTGTGGACTTTATCGATATACGTCAGATGGTCTGGAGGATGTCAAATAAGCGTTTTACTTCAGTGGGTGTGGCAGAACATGATTGGGGGGGGGGACTCAGTCTTTGTTTTTGGTGGGAATAAGTGCTCAGGGGAAAACAGATCTCCAGGCCATTGAAAATGGCATATTGATGGCCATCAGGTACGTAAATGAGATCTTAGATCTATACGTTCAACCATATGCAGCTGCAGTTGGTGAAAATTCATTCTTATGGATGACAGTGCGCGTGCACATCGAGCCAGCATAACCATTCAAGTGCGCGTGCACATCGAGCCAGCATAACCATTCAATCTCCGAACATCACAATCGCTATTGAAGTGTACAGAAAATTTCAAATTTTTGGACAAACCAAATTTCTTTATTTTCAATGTACCGTCGAAATTGTTGATTTTGTACCCTTGTGTCCTTTGGTTAAGCCTTTCTCTTAAAGCAACGACCGGACAATCATTCTTTTAAAAGAAATTTTCAGAACCATAAAAAACTTGTACAAATTGATCATAATACAATCATATTCATCTAGGAAAAATATATCCTTAGCAAAATTTTAGTAGTATAAAAAGCATGCATATCGCAAAATACACGCTTACCACACGAACAATTCTCAGACTGGTTCCTTTTCAAAGAAATTGTAGGGTTTTTTTTCAGTGTATGTGTGTGATTTTTTAAAATATAAATATCGGAGGAACTGTCCTTGTGTATACATAGACAGCTAACAACGACGAGGTTTATTGGTAATTGGTGACACAACGCAAGACTCAACAGCAAACCCTCTGTGCGATCTATCTAGTTTAAAAATGAAAAAAAACTTTTCTTTTTTACATTTTATCACGCCTTAGCTTGACATGCATTTTCCATTTTTTTCGTCTTTGACAAGGGGTCTGTCCATGTGTATGTAAACTGTGCACCAAGAATATAGCACCGTGTTTCCCCTAATAATAACTCCCTCCCTAAAAGTAGTACCCCCACATTTTTTACTATGAAACCCCACTTCAAATGCCTGAAATTTTAAAAGATCCGTACTGAGGCACATAAGACATTAATCACTATCCTGCTGCAAATATATATACGACATAATTTAACTGGTAGACGTTAAACATAGCAGTCCATGATTTATCTAACATCACAGAGACATCATTTTAACTTTTATCAGAGACACTCGATCTGTTTTCTGATTTATTGTCAATCTAGATGATTGAATTTTAGGACTGAAGGATGGAACACGCCGCTTTTGGTATGAGAAAATAAATGTTTTGGTTAACGTAAAAGAATTGAGCACTTTGGAGTACTCTTTCCGAATGGAGGTCGAAGTTGTGAATTAAAAGACGTTATAGGCGACAATGAAAAGGTGCACTTTGAAATAAAGCCAGCCATCTTATAACGTTAACTATACCGTTGGAAAAGGAGAAAGTACCTGTACTAATCATTTCCCTTTTCTTACAATGTTTTGTGAAAAAAAAAGGATTATTCTACGGACGTTAAAACTTGGAACTGTACAGAAAAGTGTAAATAGAAACGGGTTTGAAAAAATAAGTGATTTTCTTCACCGATTCAAAAAAGGAGTTTTGCTATCATACGTTCGTTTATATATAAAAAAAATAGTTTTATACAAGTCATACGTCATTTCTCATAAGCTAATCAAACAGTTAAATTAACTACGAGCGAATAAGAAACGAAATATTTTTTATCTATTTATTTATTTTCATTTTTTTAGATTTATTTATTTATTATTTTTATTTTTTGACAAATTCCCGAAACTTAATTCTCGCGCTTTTTTCAGTAATTGGCAGTCATCAGTTGAAAAATCATCTGAAAAGGTTATCATACCTTTTACTCTCATCATTTTCCTGAGTAATGACAGCTTTTTAAGTCCCTTTTAAATCACCTGTAATTTAAAAGTTCTTTGGGTAAGGTAATAGTAAGCTAGTTAGCATGCAAATCCTTTCTTTAGTTCCACTGATACCTTGACAGTGTCTCGGATCTGATTTATGACCTATCTCTCAATTGAATATATCACAGTTATACTCGTGTTACACAGACAGATAATTAGAAATTACGGCATGTTTATACTCTTTAATCTTTGTCAAATCAATGTACAGAAATGTCATAGAGAACATATTCATATCTCGTCCCGTGGAAAGAGACCTTCTAAGAAAGGGTTTGATTTCCACCAAAGCATGCCAAACCTCGCCTAGAGCAACTATATACGGATCCTGATCAAACGTCACTGACTACAGAGTATGACCAAGGGCGTAACTTTGCACTTTGTGTGCTGTTTTTAAAATTCTAAATATTATGTTTACATATATCATGCCTTGAAATTCTTTCAACGATGTTTGTGTAAAATCAATCATAGAACCAAAAACACGCTCTACAGTAAACAAATCATTCTAATTAAGAAATAAGTTATTGTCCAGAAAATTAACTCTGAAGGTGCTCTGGTGCAAAGCCTGGCTAGTATCAAGTATATCTCTTTCAAGCAGTGCTGTTTTTTCTTCAACCAGAATATGATGAAATTACACATTTGCAAACTGGTATGTTTCTTTACTCGCACCAAGGACTTTTATGCATTTAGGGACGAGGATATCGAAATAGCTATGTACATTCGGAACATCACTCGGCCATTTTCGTAAACTGCAACAGACCTCGGATGTATGTAAGGCGGATGGGTGTGTAACAAAATCGTGCATTTTGTTAGGCGGAAACGGTGCAGAAAAACTAGCACTGTAGATTTATATCTTACATTTAATAACGGCTGAAAAATCTTAATTTTTGAGAATGACGAATCTTTCTAAAAAAATAAGATTCTTTTCAGCCGTTATTTAAGAATCTAAAGATATTTATATTAGGATTCGATGAATTCACGTCAGTGACTTAAACGAGTAGCGTTGGCGACGTCGAATGTTTTCACTCACAGTTACAAGGACTAACGCCATTTTAACTGACGTCATCGAGTTTTTCCAAGGTTTTCCCGTAATTTTTAAAAATAGTCCGTCTATGTACATCCGAGGTTGATCGTGAGATTGGCCGAGTGGTAATCCGAATGGGAAATAGTTATGTAATGCCTTTTTTATCACTTCCTCTTTACTCTTATTTCTTTCCTAAAGATATGACAATCATTTAACGACGATCCTTAAACTTTTAAATATACGAAGAAATGCAAATAAACTACAAATAGGCCCTTGATCTGTGATAATAACATATTATTCATGACAGGCAAGACAGTTTCAGGGCGGTGTATCATTTCATAAACGTTTCGATCTCGAACTAATGTTGTCATTTGATTTTCAACGCGGAATTGTCATTATATGTAGATTTTGCGTGGTGAGCCGTGAAATCAACTATTTACTGTTAGATTATCGTTCCATTTGTTCGAAACAGATAAAACTGGTTTAAATAGGTCACCAAGAAAGTTTGAAATTTACATTTTAAACCATCGCTATTGTTTGTCTTAATACGCAAGGTTCACTCAAACATATACTTTCATGATTTAAGTGAAGGGATCAAGTTAAATTCCAATCATTTAATTTTTATGTATACCCGATTTACCTTTGGTATTGGACTCAGCGCCTACGTCAGAGCTCAGTTTTGAAAATACACCTATAGTAGCTTTAACGACCGATAGATACATCGTTGATCGGGTTTAAATAAATCATGGCCAACTTCTTTTTCCAATCAATTACTTCATTAGTAATTTATAAGTTTCATAAGCTATTTCATGCGTCAACACTACATTTATTTCCGACTGTAACACTATTTCCAACTGTTAGATTTTCAATCACTTTTTTGAAACACATGAAAGAAAGATAGTTTGGAAAGAAAATAACACATTTTTATGTTCTCTATTCAATCCAGGGTTCTGCTGTTTCGGCTTGAATTATTCCAAATATGTCTTGAAACTTTTTATTCCTTTGAACGCTAACAGACAAAAGCGGTTTTTCTTGGGATAAAGGGGCTTGGGATTAAAGCTGTTTCCTGCTGTTAATGTTGTTGTTTTAAGTAGTTTTCTTAATTCTGATTAACTTTTTTCGTCATTTCGCAATAAAAACACAATCATGCAGATATAAGGGTGTGTGGTCGCGTCGTTCTCTAGGCATTTCGTAGTCTAAAAACGTTACACAATTCAGCTCATCTAATTTCGTTGTTGATGAAAATAGCCTTGAAAAATAGTTCGAAGGAAATGAGCGACTCACCATCTTCTCCAACCTCCACTATTTGCCCACATTTATTCTATCAGAACAAAACATGTGTTCGGAAGCGTCATTCCTGTAATATTGTAGAAGATTTCTGTGATTAACACGCATGTCATATCAGTCGACAGTGAAATGAATGGTTTATCAATATGTCAGTAACCCCTGAAATCATCTGTATAGACGTATCATATAGTGGAATATCACTATCAATCTCCGTGTCAATAACTAGATACGTTCTCCAAATCATATCTTTCGTGTCTTTATACCTTTTAAGCGCACGTGTAAGTGGTTCGCTATATTAAAACCATTGTTGAGATTTGCCGTATTGCGCGACGGAGCAGTAACGCATGCGGATAATCGGAGGAGCGATAACGTCGTTAGTACCATGCATGCTTTAGCAGAGGGAAGAAGGGGAAATAATGCGCACCAGGTTAGCACATGGCAGTTCACAAAAAATCGACAACGACAATTTTTTGTTTGAGTTTTTCTTTTTTTTTTTAATTGTAACTCCTATTTAGATCTCAACCAATTTTGGCATTTATGGTCTTTAGTTAAAGTTAATTAAAATACATGCAACGTGCTCGATGAAGAATTATGTATTCCATGTCAACCGAGGAAGAAATTATTCAAAAATTCTTCTTAAACCGTTCTTTTGATTGCAATGTTGTTATTTTTTTCCAGAGAAACTTCTAAAGTCAATGTCTACCTAAGTTCATAAAATCGTTTAGAATAGTTTACTAACCAGATTTTCATTTGCAGAATCAAATGTCTTAATTTTCAAAAACTTTTTAATTATTTCAAATATAAGAATCATCGTATTTTACCTTTTCTCAGTGTCCTTTTTGGGTAGAAAATATAATGTTAAATAAAAAGGCATTTTTTCTTCAATTATTGTACTTATTATCATTATTCTCATATTTCACTATAATATATTCTTCCAAGTTTTTTTCACTCCGTGTTGCAAGTAGTAAAACTGCATGGCTGTGAAAAATATGTTATTCCTTTTACACACAATGCTACGTTTTGAAGGCACAAAAGAAGTCTTTATCTCATTAATTTTTTTTTTTCATTATAATTTTGAATGATCTTTTTCAAAGACAGATATGTTAGAGCTAGAGGAACGATGCAGACTTTTATCCAACGCTCTTTTGTTACAATAAACAACATTATCTTATGACTATACAAATATCCGTCTGATAACATCCCGTATGATATTTTTGATGATATCATATGGATATCTTTAGAACAATGACAAAATGCGGTTAAGTTTTTAGAAACGTTCAATTCTGTTAGAAAAATCGACGAAAACAAGGCAAATAAATGTTAAAAGATGAATATGATACGTACTTAGTGTATTGTAAGAAAAAATAATCTATCTTGGTTGTGGGAATTGATAACTGTCTCGGCATAGCCTCTACAATGATCAATTCCCCCCAACCTCGTGAGATTTTTTTCTCATACAAAACACTAAATACGTATTATATATTTATCATCATTATTATCGTTAATTATAGTTTTTTTCATCATTCATTATCATTATTACCATCATGATAATCCGCATATTACGCGTTATTATTTAAGAGGTGATTTTATCATGAAATGCACTACTTTTGCCTAACTTTTATAGGTTCGTTACTCATATTTTTTTACAAAAGTCTACTCATTCACAGGACCAACAAAATTCATTCTTTACCATTTTATTCATACATATGTAGTACTATTCAAAGAAATGTAACGTTTAAAACTAACAAAGGAATACATAAGAAACACAACATTGAAAAAAGGCAAAGTTCGTAAATTTGAGAACTTTGCCATTTTCAATGTTGTATTTCTGAATACTGAATTTTGCTGGTCCTGTTAATAAGTGGGATTTTGTTACAGGAAAATGTGAGTCACAAACCCACAAGTGAGACCCAGGTAGTTCATTTCATGATAAAATTACTTCTTAAATAAAAGTGTGTTATATGCACAGACGGAGATAATATAGCAGAACTAAACTGTTCGTTTCTATTCAAATTGTATATGAAAGAAATAAAGGGAATAAATATAGAAGAAATCGACCTAACTAATAATACTCATTAGTAATATGTTACTTATTTATATTCGATTAGCAAGCATGACATACTTATTTATGTTTATTCGAGTCAATTGATTTTGAAATCTAGTGACAGTATTTTTTAAATAAATAGACCGACATTTTATTTTCTAATACAAAGTCTATACAAATTTTCCATTGTATACTGAGCAAAAATAAAAAGTATCCACCCAATTAAACTTCGGATTTCTTTAAAAGTACACACAGGAATTCTATGAAACATATTGCAAATTACTCCCTAATCATTTGGAAATAAATTTGGACAGTTTTATGTGATTTGAAGAAGTCGCTGCCGAATCGTAGGCGCTAACGTAGCTAGAGGGTCGTTTTCAAAAATCGCAGACTCTCAATTAAATATTCAAATGATTTTCTGTCAGTTTTAAGCTTGCGAAATGCAATATTATTGCGTTAGGTATTCTGAATTGATAAGACAACTTGATTTCTCCTGCAAGTTCCTATGAAATTTACGTCCAATGAACACAAACATTCATAAAACATCTTGCAAAGATTCAAAGTTCAAATTAACAAAATACTGTCTGCACGTTCCTTGTCAAGAAAACCAATCATAGAACTATCTATTTTATTTTTGCTGAACAAAAAACAACACTTTCATTGCCACGTAACGTTAACGTTTCATCTTGCTCATTGGAGAGGCTCGTATGAATATCAAGGGAATTTGATTGCCTTACACCCGTTAAAAATCAAATATCAATTGACTTAATTTTAAAGTTTTACGTTTTTAAAGGGTCAGACATTTATTTCACTTCCGCTTGGAAATATCGGTTAGGAAGCGTAGAGGCAATCGCGTCAACGTGAATGAGAAAATTTGGCGTGACGTCTTCCCAGTGGCCCTATTGAGTTAAAGAGGGCGAATGACAATACTACTCAATTGAAATGGCCAGCACACGTCTTTATTGTTCTTCTCTTTCAACTAACGTCTGTAAAATTTACTCAACGTTTAAAGGTTTTTGATTACGCCTGTGGTCATGTTTTTCTTGGTCTCGTAACAGAACTGTGTTGTACAGAACACAAGTATTGTTTGATTTTCTTAACCACAGAGTTTTAGAGGTTAAATTAATTTGAGAAGAAACTCACGATCAAACACGTTACGTATTTCGACGTAGAAAACAAACATTTTGACATTTATTGAAAAACACCTAAAATGACATGTTGCTTGAATAAAAAATCATGTTTGCATGAGAAAACGAAGCGCTGCAAACACAATGGTCCCAAAATTATTCATTTAATCTTAAAAATATAAAGAATATTGAAAAAAGAAAAGTGGATACTTTCTTTTTTTGCTGAGTATAGAAACAATGAATGTCTTTTCTTGCGTTTTTGATTATTTTATAGAAACTACATTTCAGTCCAGATCGTATCCGTTTGCGCTTTGCTTCTCTGTCGGATTCCGATGTCCTTTGTATTAACATTTTTCTTCAAACTAATTAAATGATACCTAACACAACGAAGTCATTTTTTTTTTTTTTTTTTTTTTGTTTTGTTTTGTTTATTTGAGTCACCAGTCAATTGATCGAAGCTATATTTACGCGTTTTTACATAGACGTTGCAAATTCAAGATTTGTCGACTTTAAACTACAATGTATTTTTATTGTTAATGTAAAAATAAACGTAAATAAATGTTCTACTGTGTGTATAATCACACATTAACAATATAGGTGTATTTTCAAAACTGAGCTCTGACCTAGGCTTTGAGTCCATTACCATAGGTATATGAGTAAACCTTCAGATCTAAGACAAGCACTAAGTTTCATTTGAAAGGTAATTTGTATCTTTGTTATGTCTGTTTTATCTATTTTGAAACAATAGCATGCAAATTTTACCGTTAAAGTTAGATTCAACGGCTTACCGCTCAAAATCTACCTATACTTGCAAAAAAGAATAAGGTCAACATATTTGTTTCTAAATGAAATCAAGTATAATCAAATAAATTGTTATAAGGCATACGACATGGCATTCTCAATATGTTATGAACGGAGTCCTCCGTCTACTCGGCTCGTTTTAATATCCGTGCTTAAGTAGTTGACGGCTTCATGTACCGGAAACAATTGGACGTTTTCGCATCGATTAAGAGAAATATAGGTCTCTGTGCTAGAATATTATATTGTAGAATGTAGAAGACCGAATTTCTGAGTTATCATTTTGATAATCTCGTTTTTATTCGTACATTACGAAAATTCTGAAATCCAAATACTACTTTACAATAATTTCACCTCGGTTATTTTCAGAGAAAACACTGGGTTTTGCAACTTAAAGGATCTATCCTGGTCAGTCTGCTTAGGATGCGCAGTCTCACAACGATTTGCACTTGACACGATATCCAGAAGTCCCTATTTCGCCTGACGTGTCACAAACAAGCCTTAAACCATTAAAAAGAATTTCCAATATCGGCACTGTCATAACTGTAATTTCAACAGTTTTCAATGACGCTTATACTTAAAATGATGAGTAGAGGCGACTCATTTGAAATCCAGAAGCATGTGACTGACGGTGACATTTACTGCAGATATGTCTCTATAGTTCTTATTCGTATCACCAGCCCTTGATGAGATCTATCCGGTACCCATAAAGTTTCATGTTCATAGCTCATATACTCTTAGAGATATATTCCGGACAAGATCCAAGTATGAAAAACAACGATAAATAAGCCAGGTAGGTTTATGTTGTTGTTTTTTTTTTGTTGCTGTTGTTTTTTTGAATAGCACTTCGTAATCAGGAGAAGAATATACTTGCCAAATTTCAAGTAAATCGGACATAAGGTGACAGAGTTATGCTCCGGACATTGAAGTGGAGGCTGTCCGGACGCATGGGTGATCCCATTACACGTCCCGTCTTCGACGCGGGTATAAAAATGAAATGATTTCAAAGGCATTTGATATAAGTTATATGCTAATGCAATCAGTGAAAAAGAAGTTTCAAACATAAAATGCACTACCATCATTCAGACCCCTCCAACAATTTGTTTCTCCTACTTTGTAACTCGTACCAAATTAATATTGGATAAAGCTTCCCATTTATCTTGCTATTTATTTATCCGTAACAGACACCATGATTTAGTAATTAATATGACTCTCTCCTGACATATATAGACATCTTCCTACCATAGCAATAACGAGAAAATACTGGGTATGTTTATTTCACCAAAATTTTGGCTGAGAGATCACTGTTTTTATACAAAAAAGGATTCTGCGTAATTGATGACTAAATGCTTACGATATACTAAGTTTTGATATTGAAAATAATGACATTGTCAATCCATTTTTCAATTACGATATTAGATCTAATTTGAATATCTGTATTTTTTCGAATCTAGTAACCTTATTATGTCGAAATTCCAGAGGTTGCGGACCGCTGGTCATTGCCCTTCCTTGAATCCGCGAATGCTCTGACAGAACTTATTATCTGATGTTCTTGATCTTTTAATGTTGATCCCTGGGGGAAAACGCACGACTTTGGAAACTTACCAAAGCGAAGTATCAGGAGCATAGCTTTAAAACAGCTGTATATGTTGCTCAAATCGTTTGCGTCATTTATTAAAGATACAATAATGTTTTCCTTAAAAATCATACGTGATTCCCTTTTTTTAGGT
This sequence comes from Fragum whitleyi, assembly GCA_948146395.1. Classification (NCBI taxonomy): domain Eukaryota; kingdom Metazoa; phylum Mollusca; class Bivalvia; order Cardiida; family Cardiidae; genus Fragum; species Fragum whitleyi. The sequence goes on from OX411544.1 coordinate 38,575,834, forward strand.
TACTGGTTATGCTACATCAACTCTACGATCAATCCAATGTGCTATGCACTGTGCAATGCCAACTTTAGAAAGACTTTCTGGAAGATTCTCAGATGCAAATGTCAGAGAGAGTCTTATGGATTAATCCGGAGAAACCAGTCAAATTTACAACAGACTCAACAAATGATGGAATTCTCAACTTATAGTCGAAGATGACATCATCAGTGACGTCATTACAAATTAACTCATAATTAAGAGGACAGAATTTTGAGATAATCTAAATTCGTAGGAAATGCAGAAAACCTTTTCAAAGTGGATTGTTTCAAAGGGTTTGTTATGCATTCTAACCTATTTGGCATAAAATCGGATAATGAAACAATCATCTTGTATAAGATATTTTATAAAGCACTGGGTTCCGTAAAGATTTTAAATATAATAAAAGTAGAATTAACTTCTAAGTAGTTATTTGTTCGTGTGCGATTAAACAATGCAAAATACAAGCTTTGTTCAACCTGTATTTACGATTTTTCGACAATTCGCTAATCTAGGACTAAATTTTCGTCGAAACGTCTTATCAAATTTGGAATAAGAAAGTGTTTGTGATACGTCACGCGAAAGGGGACCATCTGGGAAGTGCGTATAGTGTCGACCCTAGTCAGACTGCGCGGGTTGCGCAGACTGACTTGGCTCGAGACTTTTCACACTTTACTAATTTTCTGAATCTAGAATAATCCTTCTACCTTCCTATGAAAGAATGTTTAAAAAACGACCTCTGACTTACCTGTACTGGAACTTATCTCTTTTTCAAATGTTTACTTTACGGAGTTCCCAGATGGTCCCTTATCGCGTGACGGGTCACATATTTTAGTGAGTAGCTACAATGTCAAATTGCACTCAGCTAAAATATAGTATTACGCAAGAGTTTTCATTAGATTCTATTTGAGTCTTAAAACATTGTCAAACTAGCAAATTATTCAGGTCTTGGTGCGTCTACCGATCCTATGCCTAATTGTGTAAGCATATCATTTTAAATCGAATTATTTAGACAGTTAGTCATTATCATAGGCAAATTCATTTAGTTGACATTTTCATCTTTAGAAATTCACGATTTTATCGAGGGCTTACAGCAAAAATATGGTATGTGCCTATACAATGTAAAGACATTTGATCCTGTTCGTGACATTTCCAACAACTTCATGTGAGTGTGATGGACACTTTATGCTCAGACTAGACAACCACACGATGCAATTAGAATATTTGCTTATTGTCTGATGCGGTTTTCACACCTTATCTATCTACACGCCACAGAGCGAAGACTCAGGTCAGACTGTGCAGCTGCATAGGGGCTTTGCCTTGAGCACATGTGAAATTGTTGGAAATGTCTCGAACATGTCCATTTTTGCTCCAAGCCCTCATTAGACCGTTTATTTAGTACATTTTATATTTTCCAAGCAGGGTTCCCACTGACTTTTAAATTTGGGAGTTTAAATACTCATTTTACAGCATACTTGTACCCCCTTTACATGAAACAAAGAAGGCTACTTGCAAAAATTGGGGGTACAAGATTAAAATTGGGGTTGAAAACCGCCATTTGAGGGTTTTTGGGAACCCTGTCCAAGGAATGAAAAACAGAACCATCCACGACAAACCCAACGTTCACGAACATACTCTGTTCAAAGTTTAGGACTATCTAGCGTTGACGAGCGTCTCAGTGCTCGGTACCAGGGTTTGACACTAAGGGCAGTCTGGGAGTTCGAGGCTCCTTGTTTACCAGATAGGACTCATTCCATTTGAAAGTAAGGAGTCCCGATGGGCTACAAGAGTCATATGAGAATATTTTGAAAAAATGCACATGACAGTTTCGTTTTCAACCCTTGCCGGTACTGTAGATCTTTTCACTACAAAAGTTGTTGAAGAAAACAATTTTCATGCGTCCTATTGTACTTTTTTAAAGTCCTCTTTGGAAGAACATTGTGTAAAAGAAGAAATTGCTTATAATAAGCAAAAAATTTTTTCCACAATGTATTGCCATAATGAAAATTTGGACTCTTTACTTTGAACTTGGAGTCCTTGATTTCATGTGTTAGGGATTCAACGGACTCCTTTTTCTCAGGAGTTAGTGTCGATCCCTGGGTACCTTACAATATATTTTGAAGCATAAAAAGTCTGGTGTAATATGGGAAGCAAACCTTGTGGAAATGAAACGAGTATTTTGCAACAAGCAATTTCTCCATTTTTATCCACAACATTTTCAGATTTTCTTTCCTTAATCGGCGCCTGGAAGTGGAATGTATGAATGTGGAGGATGTGTTCAGATGTTGATATAGCGTCACTTATTTCATGATCTCATGTTCCGAGGACCACAGAACTGGATCTAGATTTTCACTAATGTGGGCAAACTCCCCCATCACATTTCAAAATGTGGGCCAACACGTTGAGGATTGAGCCACGAACGGACATAAACTTTTCATCACAAATTTTAAAGTTCTGACTACCCCAAAAAGAAAGGCCCACAAAACACAGTAAGATAAGAAAGAACATTTAGTTACAAGGATTTTATGTGTCCTTTCATTTTCTAAAGATGATTATGTTAAAGAGGCAGCTTTTGATAACAAGCATTTTAATGGCATTTCATTTTCCGAAATGTTATAGAGGTAATTTTAATCCATTTGGAACGGCTTTCAATGCGGCCCGAGCCATCCGCCCTCGGTTCTACGGGCCACCGTATGTACTGTTGTACATCGGAAACAAGAGGCCAAAAATGGCCTGTATCGTTCCACAGGCTTTAGAATCTATGGACTTTCATTAAACAATGCACATTTTAAATGAAAACAACACTTTGAAATCTCTTAAAGCCTATTTTATAATGATAATCTGGGTCTGGCCCACATTGCACCGATATACTCAATCACCATGAACCCGCATACCTTTACCTATCTAGTTAAAACATCGGGTTAAGGAGGAGATGTCTTTAAAAGATTTCAGGTTCAAAATAAGCCCCGCCCTGCCACACCCATATTTATGGGCTAATCAAAATTTCACGAGAAATTCTTGAAAAGGGTCACCCAAGGAACATTCTGGTAAAGTTTCATTGAAATCAGCCCAGTGGTTCAGGAGATGTAGTACAACGATTTTGGGCTCAAAATGAGCCCCAAACTACCTCACCCACATTTTTATGCCAATCAAAATTTTGCAAACAATTTTAAAAAGTGTCACCCTAGGAACATTCTGGTAAAGTTTCATTGAAATGGGACCAGCGGTTAAGAATGAGAATAAGTTTAAAGAAATTTGATGCATGACGGACGACAGGGTGAGGGTGATCCTAAAAGCTCTTTTTGAGCACATTGTGCTCAGGTGAGCAAACTAGAAAGCCATGAATGGCTTGAGTCGCTCCACAGGCTTGAAATTCTTGTAAAGCAAATAAAAGTTTTGACTAGATTTTTAGGTCACCTGAGCACGAAGTGCTCAAGGGAGCTATTGTGATCGATCGTTGTCCGGCGTCCGTCTGTCCGTCACGGCGTTAACTTTTTCTTTAAACGACATCTCCTCCTAAACTTATGGGTCAAAATCAACCAAACTTGGCAGAAATATTCCTTAGGTGGTCCCTTATCAAAATTGCTCAAATGGAAAGGATCCGTGCCATATCACGGGAAAAGGGGCCTTAATGACAAATTTCTTGTTTTCACTCTAGAAGCCACAAATATGGTCCAATCTTCACGAAACTTGGTCAGAATGTTTGTAAGGTCATGAGGATGAAGTCTATTGAAAATGGGAAGGATCCGTGCCATTTCACAGAAAAAGCTGCCTTAATGACAATTTTGTCAACAATATCTTTAAACGACATCTCCTCCTAAACTTATGGGTCAAAATCAACCAAACTTGGCAGAAATATTCTTTAGATGGTCCCTTATGAAAATTGCTCAAATGGAAAGGATCCGTGCCATATCAGGGGAAAAGGAGCCTTAATGACAAATTTCTTGTTTTCACTCTAGAAGCCACAAATACGGTCCAATCTTCATGAAACTTGGTCAGAATGTTTGTACGGTCATGAGGATGAAGTCTTTTGAAAATGGGATAGATCTGTGCCATTTCACAGAAAAAGCCGCCTTAATGACAATTTTGTCAACAATATCTTTAAACGACATCTCCTCCTAAACATATGGGTTAAAATCAACCCAACTTGGCAGAAATATTCCTTGGGTGGTCCCTTATCAAAATTGCTCAAATGGAAAGGATCCGTGCCATATCAGGGGAAAAGGGGCCTTAATGACAAATTTCTTGTTTTCACTCTAGAAGCCACAAATATGGTCCAATCTTCATGAAACTTGGTCAGAATGTTTGTACGGTCATGAGGATGAAGTCTTTTGAAAATGGGATAGATCTGTGCCATTTCACAGAAAAAGCCGCCTTAATGACAATTTTGTCAACAATATCTTTAAACGACATCTCCTCCTAAACTTATAGGTAAAAATCAACCAAACTTGGCAGAAATATTCCTTGGGTGGTCCCTTATGAAAATTGCTCAAATGGAAAGGATCCGTGCCATATCACAGGAAAAGGGGCCTTAATGACAAATTTCTTGTTTAGACTCTAGAAGCCACAAATATGGTCCAATCTTCATGAAACTTGGTCAGAATGTTTGTTAGGTCATGAGGATGAAGTCTATTGAAAATGGGAAGGATCCGTGCCATTTCACAGAAAAAGCCACCTTAATGACAATTTTGTCAACAATATCTTTAAACGACATCTCCTCCTAAACTTATAGGTAAAAATCAACCAAACTTGGCAGAAATATTCCTTGGGTGGTCCCTTATGAAAATTGCTCAAATGGAAAGGATCCGTGCCATATCACAGGAAAAGGAGCCTTAATGACAAATTTCTTGTTTTCAGTCTAGAAGCCACAAATATGGTCCAATCTTCATGAAACTTGGTCAGAATGTTTGTTAGGTCATGAGGATGAAGTCTATTGAAAATGGGAAGGATTCGTGCCATTTCACAGAAAAAGCCGCCTTAATGACAATTTTGTCAACAATATCTTTAAACGACATCTCCTCCTAAACTTATGGGTCAAAATCAACCAAACTTGGCAGAAATATTCCTTGGTTGGTCCCTTATAAAAATTGCTATAATGGAAAGGATCCATGCCATATCACGGGAAAAGGGGCCTTAATGACAAATTTCTTGTTTAGACTCTAGAAGCCACAAATATGGTCCAATTTTCATGAAACTTGGTCAGAATGTTTGTTAGGTCATGAGGATGGAGTCTATTGAAAATGGGAAGGATCCATGCCATATCACAGGAAAAGGAATCTTAATGACAATTTTTTGTTTACTCTCTAGAAGCCACAAATATGGTCCAATCATCATGAAACTTTGTCAGAATGTTTGTTATGTCATGAGGATGAACTCATTTGAAAATGGGAAGTATATGTGCCATATCACAGGAAAAGGGGCCTTAATGACAATTTTCTTGTAAGAGCTCCAAACGCCACAAATATAGTCCAATCTTCATGAAACTTTATCAAAATGTTTGCCAGGTCACAAGAATGAACTCTGATGAAAATGGAAGGGTTCATGCCATATCATAGGAAATGGAGTCTTAATGATAATTTACTTGAAATATCAGGTGAGCGATTTAGGGCCCTCAGGGTCCTCTTGTTTTATATTTTGGGTTCTACTGATGTTGAAATGATTTTCAAAATTCAACTATATAACATATAGAGAAATGACCTCCACCCATAAAAGACATATTTTTCATCCAATAACAAAATTTTTTGGCTGCATGATAATGGGTCACCCTAAAATCATACAAAAAAAGTTTGATATCCATCAATTACATTCTGAGAAAATGATTTTCAAAGTTTCCACTAAGCTGAAATTTGAACTCACGATTCAGGAATTGAAAGCCCAACATGTTAATGATTGAGCTAGTCAGGCTCAGCTTTAAATCAAAGAGAACTCGAAGATAAAACTCAAATCCTCAAATATACTTTAAATGGATTTATTAAGATGATATTCATGGTCCAATAGTAATATATTGACATTAATAAATTGTTAAAATTTCAAAAAGATTCTAGACAGCTCTATCAAAGCAAATAATACAAATACAGTATGATACAAAAACTCTTTTCTCCTAAATACAATTTTCTTCAGTTACTGATTAGTTAAAGCACTCACAAGTCTTATTTCATCTCGCTCATCCATCAACCAAATTTAACCCTTCCTATGCTGTTTACAAAATCATTGCAGGCAATATAGATTAAGATCAGCCTGGACAGACGCCCAGTCTGATCTTAGCCTACACTGCCTATGTTCTACTTAATTATTGAGTGGAAATCTGAATAAGATTATTTGCAATTGACCAAAAATGGCCAATTTATTTGATAAAATTCAAATTCAGCAAGAAAAGGGTTCAACTACAAGTAAATTCATTAGAACTTGTGCTTTAAACCTTTCCCGTTTTTTATTTCTTTTTAATTTTCAATTAGTCTAAATTATTATTTTCAGAAGCTAAGCCTTGGTCATTGGTCTTGACCTTTACAGGTGACCTTAATTTTGATGTAATACTAGACTGTCGCAAAGTAAACAATTACCCCCTATAAGTGCTTGTCAAATAATGAAAAGCTTTTTGTCCATCCAAAGGCCATAACTTAACAAACAGACAGGCAGATAGAAAATCGGTATATGTCCAAAACTTGTCAATGCAGGGGCATAAAAAGGGGACATAGCTTGTTTCATGCTTTTTTTTTCTTTCCTTACAATTTTTCCTCAAAAATAAAGTCAAAGCAACCTAGAATTCAGGAATCATACAGGAAAGGCTTCAAATCATCTGAGAGTAACAAAAGCATTTTAACTGCAGCTTCGTACAAGCTGCAGTTAAAACGTTTTTATCACTCAATAATGTTAAGCACAAATTATAATAATTATATTATTGCTTCCATGCTTCAATTAACACTGTAACCAATCCATCTATTAGTAAAGAGTAAGTATCACATCAATTCTATTTATTCTATCTTGCATAAATGCATTTCATTAAATAAGCTCTATGCTATCAATCAAAGGCCTGAAAGGCCTGAATTGAAGACAGGACTGAATATTAACAATTGGAATAAAAATTGTGGCGTTTTGAGATCTCTTGAGTGGGAATCAAAAATTTAAAACAATCATTGATGGTTACATATGGAAACTGCATCTTCCTAACAAATGAATATGCTTTACTTTGAAGACTCATTACTTCCAGATAAACCTATCCCTCTAGCCAATTCAAGCTTAACAAGAGCGTAACTGCCTCCATAATCGCTATTCATCCCCCAGTGTAAGTTTTCAATATCCTAAATGAAAAATATTCATTTAACCAACAGAAATATGGTGGCAATTCCTGTATTCTAAAAACTCATATGAATTATTTCAACCCTGTTTTATAAAATTGTATAGATTATCCCCAGCAATCCAATATGATCCAAATCCGATTTTTTTCCAGTCAAACTTATTAAGTGGATGTGTAAAAATCTTAAATAAAATGTTAATCCACATGACACACATTGCTTACCCCTTGATGAAGAGCTGAACATTTCATTGCCATGGTGAATATTGCCCTGAATTGGAAATTTGTTCAAATTTCTTTTACATTTATTATCTGATCCAGGATTTGACTAATTATCTCCACATAGAAGAAGCAATGAAAGTAATACCAATATACTTATACTTTTACTAGTCAAAGTCAATACCAAGAAGAAGTATTTTCCCGTACAATAGCTGTAGCTTTTTTATGAATACCATTTAAGTTTCTTCCAGGAGTGAAACATTCTATTTCTATTTTTCCATTGAGATATTTCGATCTCCATTTCAGGTTATTCTCCTTGCATATGGTCTTACTTAGTAGAAAATTATTTTTACCACAAAATAACATATAAACCTGCTAAGACAACCAACCTTTCAGGCCTTTTCCACGAGACTGCTTTTCTAGATCAAGATTCGGATTGAACTATCCGGTGAACTATCAATTTTGACAAAACTGCCAAAATGACAGATCGTTAAATGAAATCCTGAGCTACAGCATTTATCACCTTGAGTAGGATTCTTTTAAAGTCCACTCCAGAATGTTACAAATAAATCCATTCCAGTTTCCAAAACAGTTTTTATTATTGTCAGAAAAATGTCGAAAACAAAAGCGGAAACTCAAAATAGGGGTCGCGCATGCGTGGTACTACTGTATAGGCCATTCGGAACACCACTCGGCCAATCTAACGCATTCGTCACAACTCGGCCAATTCCGTAACCTACATTTAGATAGATCTGAGACTTTGGAGATCGCCCGATGAATGCCGAGTGAATATCACGATATGGATCTGTTGCCGTTTACGGAAATGACCGAGAGATGTTCCGAATGCTGTACAATATGGATAGACAAAACAAGCCTAATAATAAAGTTATTTGATAAGCCATCGAATTTTCTCCGTAAATCCAAGTAAAAATTCAAACCTAGGAAATTCCAAGGGTTTACGAGTTTTTTTCAAGTAGCCTTGTGCTATTTTAGTTTTTATCCATTTACACTACGACAGGCCCGGGAGACGGATAAATAAAGCAACCTTAAGGACACAAAAACACACAATTTTATGATAAATAGGGAGTCTAAAATGGGGAACTGAAAATAGCTTGCCAATGCTATGCATAAAAACAGTTATAGGATGCAATTGAAAATTTGGAGCAAATGCAAAAGATTGCAGCCGAAAACGCCCTAAAACAGCACCACTTACGAATGTAAAACACGTTTCTGCAGGCAACTTCTGCATAGATCACGTGTTCAATCCCCTGAGGTTCCTGCCAGAATTTAGGTCAGCACCAAAATTTTACGGTATATTGCTACACTATTGATTATTTTTGCCGCGTTTATTTTTATGAATGGGTCTACTTTTTTAAGCGTAATGACACATGTAGGTTTGTTATCAAAATCCGATGGCGACGATCCCTATATTGAAAGACAGGTAAACCTGTCTTCAATAAAAATGATGTAGCTTTTTATCAGTGTTATCTGGTTTAATAACAAACTCACACATATCAACTTCACATTTACAAAATGACTAGTATTAAAACACATGATTACACCATTTCCATTCATCCCTCTACACAATTTCGTTAAGCTAACTTCTTTTTTTGTTCTGTATTACTTGTTAATGGTTGATGAAATTGGGCGAAAGTTCAGCTTTAGCTTTGAAAATTTCGTCATCCATGGCATCACAAATTAAAATCATTTAAATTTGAGAAAGAATGATTGGTGTCTTTTTGAACAGAGAAAAGATAGAACATACATACATATTCCAATATTCCTCCTTTCACAGAAGAGAATTTACATATTTATCAAACAGCTTATGTATTTTTCAATTGCTTCAACTGTTTGCCTTGTACTTCCTTCTTTTTCTAGATTGTCTGAGAATAAATATATTATCAAGATTTGCATCCAAAAAGAGAAAGAAAATATTCGCACTTATTACATGATATGAAATCCTTAATGCCCATGTATCATTTTCAAAAGATGTTTATGATCATAATATTTAGGATGAGATATTTGAATTTTTCTGGATAGTTTTAAGGTAGCGGACCCATCATAGATCCACAATATTTCGGAAGAAATGAACTTTAATAGTGTTAACCGAGGTTTCCTAATGATTTTCATCAGGAAAGCTTGGTTAATATTGTGAAAGATAGCTAGTTCCTAAATGTTGTGGAACAGGTCCACTACCTTCAGAATAAATACCAAATGTGTATCTAAAGCCGACAATACATGCTTTAAGCTGAAGGCAAATTAAAGGTCCTCGAAGGATAGGCGGAATTGAAGGAATCATTCTTTGAAAAGGACAAACCATAGTGGAAAGAGATAACCAGTTTTTGAGTTATTTTCCAAAGGAATATTTTTGTAGGATATTTACAGATTTTTTTATCTGATATGTACAATAATTATGTAACCATGGCAGGAAAATCAAACAATTTCATCACCAAAGTATTTAGAAACAAGCATTAATCAACCAAGGTTTGCCATGCACAACCTAGAATGAATCTATTTTAAAAGGTCACAAGATGGTGAAGACTACGATCAGACTGCATATAAATGCAGTCTGATCTTTATCTTCACAACCTGTTTTTCCCTTAGAGTCAGATTTGTTTCTATACTTTATTAAGTACTTTCAGTGCCTTAAGCCTGTTGATTTTAATACAATGCTGAAAAGAGATTTTCTCAAGCAATACAAGGATTAATCAGAAACAAAGATCAATGCTCTAATCTTGACTATAAATAAGCCATTGTAAGCCTTTTAATACAATCTATCTACAAAATGCTATGTACTTATTTACAATTCTCTCACTTCTTTATACACATAAAAATTTATTAATACTTAAATTTAAAACTTCAAAAAATAAAATGGCAATTTTTACAATTTCAATTTTATTCTGGTCTTGTCAAAAGGTGCAAGACAAATCTATCCTCCATTGAGTGAACAACAGAAGCTGTATTTTCAAGCCATGTTTAGACACATGGATGGCTCTGCTCATAACAGTTGTAAATGCCTATATCTTCATGGGCAGTTACAACTGTTCTGAGCTGAGCCATTGACATGTAAAATTACAGATTTTGTTGCTCATGAATTACAAATTTATTTCTCCAATACATAAGTTAACAGAAGTGATATGGATTTGGTTTTATTTTGGACAACTAACATCCTTATTTAAGAGACATTTATTTTGGTATCATAACCTTTTTTAATTTTCAATGTTCAGCAACCAAAATTTCCATCTAAATTGATTGATTGAATGGAGTTTTACACCACTTTCAACTTTTTTTCAGTTATATTGAGGTGGCTTGAGCACCTTACAATGGTTTCCTGGTACTTCTCTCACCAGTACAACCACCACATCCTTTCCTAGCATCCAGCTGCTATCTCACATAGGTCTACTTTCCATCTAGAAAAACAATTATGATACAAAGAATTCCCAGGCTGTATTCATAAATAATCTTTCAAATGGTATAATGAGGTCTCCCTCACCATTCCAATGCTCTACCTGCCATTTTTGCATAATCTAAACAACTGAATCTATAGGCAACAGATTAGCGCCATATAAAGCTCAAACAATAACTAAAATAAAACAAAATTTGGCACAGAAATTTGTAATTAAATACAAGGTGTTAACAGGAAAATTGATAACATACCCCAGAGCTATTGATAGAGGAGGTATTTATGGCTTTGATTTTACAAATTTAGACAAACTCTACATTGTCGGTACCCATTGGAATCATCCTCTTGAAAAGATGATTCTAATGAGTTTACACATCGTAGGATTTTATTGAGAAATTTCTTTTTTAGCCCTCTTCTACATCCTATTATCCATACCTCTGGCATACGCTTGTGAAATACAACAGTATTGAAACTACATAGATATATACAGCTAGTCTAATTTTATCTTGCAATAATTGTTGAACAAGGAAGAGCCTTGCAGGTCAAAAGCAAGAGAAGTCCATATTTTATGTAACCGAAAAAGGAAAAGTTCTGTCTTGGGCTTTTGATAGTTCAATTTCAACTGTCAGAAGAAAACAAGTGTAGTCTGAGAAACACAGCTCCTCAAACAAATTTTGAAACATATACCAGGCTGTAAAGCCTCAGGAGATGGTGAATGGTAGGAAAAGTAGCATTTTGAAATTTTGTTTGTTCACATGGGATTTTACCCCACTTTCAACAATATTGGTGCACCTACCAAAGATTTTCTGTCATTTCTCACTCAAGGGCAACCACATTTCATCCTAGATACCAGTTGCCTCTAGCACTGTGGAGTATCATTTATCAATTGGTGGGAGACAAATGATGCATGTCTCAATAACAATAATAGAGTAGAAAGTTGGCTTAGCCAATGATCAAAGTCAAAACACATGAATTGGGAGCCAGACATGTAACCAACTGAGCTATCAAGGCCTCTGCAAGATTTGGAAGATAGAGTACTTAAGTTATAATGTCCATCAAGCAAAATTAGAGGTACTGATTAGATACCCATTTACCATCCAGCCTAGCAGTACCACACTAATCATGTCCATCTAGCAAAATAAGAGGTACTGACTTAATACCCATTTACCATCCAACCGATCAGTGCAACACTTATGTGAATGCATATATATTAATAGGCACAAACAACATTGTTGCACTGACCCCTCAATTTGGTTGTTCTCCTAAATTTGTGTTCAATAATGGACAAAGTTGTATCCTAGTTACCTAGTCTGAAAAATATAAGACACATCTCAGACAGACAGACAGACCGGCAATATGGCAAGTGTATTTTCCCAAGGTTTGGGACATTAGACAGTCAAACAATGAGTCTCTAATTGAAAGAATATTCCATGAAGAAGGGACAGGGCAATAATTTTGGCATAATGATAAATGCAAAATATCACAATCAAACTTTATCTTATCTATCACAATTAAAAGTTTGCTTAGATACTCTTATCACAATTTTCATCAATACTACACCATTCAATATTCTCTGAGCCTTTAATGACATTTAAATCAACTAGATCTGTCGCAAAGTGGACTTACACTCCCCACTGGGGCTTTGTCCCTGTTCTATAATCCGTTTTTAGACAAAAATTCATTGTGACCTTGACCTTTGACTTTGACCCAAAAACAATAGGGCACCTACTTGGGTCATAGGCAACAAATGTGCAGTTTCATGATTCCACTATAAGCTGCCTGCTTAAATTTCTATTGTAAAGGTCCCTTTTGCAAAAAGTAGTCACAATTGTTTGACAATTTATAACCTTATTGCTAAATCATTGTTTATTTATTCATTATTTTAAGGTAATGTTATCTATTGCAGCCATAGAACTCACTATGAACAAAGATAATAAAGTTTTAGACACTTTTTGAAAAAGAAGTAATGCTGGATGCCATCATCTCTTTTATCAAAATAATGCTCAATATTTCTTTTATCATAATAGGCTTTATAATAATCAGAACTGGTCTTAAATGAAAAAGGCAATGGACAAATTCTTTAAATCAATTTTACCTTTGTCTTCCTAAATGAGTAAATTCATCACATTTTGTGAGATAATCTATTTTGTTTCAAATTCATATTCCCATAGGCAAAACCTTATGATTTTCATCTAGATTAAGTTATAAAACCCTTCAACTTCTGAGACTAGCTCCCCTATTGATCAGGACATAGCATCTTCAACAATAACAAGGCTAGTACAATAGAAGGCAATTTATAGTTACCATTTTGCAATATCGTTAGCATGTAGCAGTTGTAACTGCCTATAAGTTTAAAGGCAGTTTTGACTGTTTAGCACTGATCAACAACCACCCAAGCCTAATGCTAGACCTTCAAATTTGATCTTGACATTCAGACTACAAAACCAAATATCTTAAAGAGAGCTTCTGATAAAGAATTACTCATTTGAATTTTAGTAATAGATTTAAACTTTTGTCTAAAACTTAAATATGGATAAATTACTACTTAATCCATTTTGACCTGTATTATTTCTTACAATGCTCTATGACTGAAACTTTTTTATTTTCGAATTAGAGAGGATAGTACGGAAACAACCAAATTGAAACATGATTTCATACTCAAAACTCTATTCAACAATATTTTTCATAACATAGGATTTTTTTTTATCAAATTTAGCCTACTTTTATTGTCAACTACTCCCTCTTTCAATTTTGACCAGTCTTGAATTATCAAAAGGGTTAAATACACTTTGGTCTAACTTGATGGCTCGGGGCCATACAGTTGTAACAGCCTAAAATCATATAGGCTATTACAACAGTTTCATGCTAAGTCATCTCACTGCAACCTCTTTTAGAATAAAGACAAGTCTAAAATTCTGTCATGTAGTAAAAATTGGGTTCATAAACTGTTCCTTCCGTAAGTTCTGTTCACAGATGTGACCATTCTCCATCTCCTGTGTAGCCGTCTTGTCCGTCGGTGTCGTCTGGCAAGGTGACCTTGTGTGCTGAGCCCAGAGAACTTGTCCTGCTTATACTCCCCTCACTGCTTGTGGACTCTAATGAAAGTCTCATACTACTTCCTTGTTCGAAACTGTCCTGTAATGCATAAAAAAGATGATTTTCAAAAACTTAAATCAGTGGTGCTGAGATATGGCTTTTCTCTACTTGTCCCTGAACAAGTTCCAGATGGTTTTCTCTTTGTCCAGGAGCAAAAAATCAAAAAGAGATTTGATAACTTTTGAGAAAAACATTGCCCAACATTTTCTTCATTAAAAACAATGTTTTCATTAAAAGCCCGAGTCCAAAAAGTCAGGTGTGGGAACTCAACACTCCTGCCTCAATGATGTTTGATATCTTAATTTACCTGTATCCTGTTGACTTGGGACCTTTTACCTAGTCTGGTTCAAGTGTCTCCCACAATTATCATGTTAAATGAAGGTCATGTAGGCTTTGATCAGACTGCACATCCATGAATTGTCTGCAAAGACTTTGTTTACTGCTGGAACATGCCAGAAATAGAATGGGAAGAGTTGATATCTTAATCAAAATATCTAACAGTCTAACCTCAGCAAAAATTAATTCTATGCTAAAACAATAATGATTTTATGAATAACAATGAAGACAAACAAGGCACCCCATGTGGGTGCCAAACATTGCTGTCGGCAACATATGTTACAAAAGAGACATAAGAGAGCAACAAAATCCTTGTTATACAAGCCCTACATTAAAAATGAAAACATTTGCCAAAACTTTTAAGAAATTTTACCCTTCTTTGCACTTGACTAATATGTAGTTTCCAAATGTTTGCGAATGATTTTAAATCCTGAGGAAAAGGCACCTTATTTAAGCTGCAGTTTAAGATATGATTCAGGTTGATACATTGACAATGTCAAAATATTTATGGTGGACTTTCCAACATTTCATAATAATATACAACACACAATATAAAGTTTATGATAACAAGTATTCTTTCATGCTGATCAAGTAATATGAACACAGAGAGTTATCTAATTTACATTTTATATTTTCAGGGTCTTTAAGATGCCTTTGTGACTAAATATTATTAATTCATATTCAATGAAATGAAGAAAGAAATATCCATAGTTTTAGAACAAGATCTTTTTCATTTCACCATAATCAATCTATGCATCGATCACAGAAAACAACTTAAATAAAGCTTCAATAGCAAAATAAATGGCTTTCAAGAATGAAACAAAACCACTTTGACACAAATTCGAAAAACACCTAGAAAAGACAATTACCAAGACATTCTCATTAAATGAGCATCTGACGTCCAATAGAAGCATTAAAGCAAGTTTGAATGTCTGAAATTGATGGCCTAAACCTCTCATTTATTAAAATAGCTGTAAAATGATTCAAGTGTTAAACATATATTTTCAACATATAAATACATAGAATAGAAGTGCCATGGTATATGGGAAATAGACACAAGCATTTGCAAGTGTCTTGTTCCCAAATACCATAGCAGGAGACTTTCTATCTGACTAAGACCATAAGACTATGTATGCTTTCTTACATCTAACATACAGTCTGAAAACATTGACTCTTCTTCTAGAAATTTCAACAAGAGTGCCATCGTCACAAAATACGCCGCCACTTTGCTGCTGTTTCACAAAAATAATTGTAGACACTACTTATTTTGACAGAACCAAATTGAAAATGACCAAGTTTCATTTAAATCAAGACAAAAAGTTTGGAGGAGTTGCCTTCACAAGGCTGCAATTTCAATAAGCCCCAGGCACTAAGTTTTAAGGGGGCATAATTCAGGGATATAAATGAGCCATAAAATCCTTGATCCATGTACATCTACAAATTATGGTGATGACATTGACCAAGTATCATTTAAATAAAGACAAAAAAGTAAGGAGGAGTTGTGTTCAAAAGGCTGCAATTTCAATAAGCCCTAGCTACTAAGTTTTAAGTGAGCATAATTTAGGGTAAAATTAATGAACCATAAAATCCTTACTTTATGCTCATCTACCAATTTCAGTTATAACATCCACCAAGTTTCATTTAGATCCAGCCAGAAACTTAGGAAGAGTTGCATTCACAAGGCTGCAATTTCAATAAGCCCCAGAGACTAAATTTTAAGGGGGCATAACTGAGGCAATAAGCCCCAGAGACTAAGTTATTAAGGGGCATAACTCAGACAAAAAATCAACGAACCATAAAATCCTTCCTTCATGCACATCTACCAATTGAGGTGATAACATTGACCAAGTTTCAAGAAGATCCAGCCAGAAACTTAGGAGGAGTTTCGTTGACAAGAAAAATGGACCCAGAGACTAAGTTTTTAAGGGGCAAAACTCAGGCAAAAATCAACGAAACATAAAATCATTCCTTCATGCACATCTACCAATTGAGGTGATAACATTGACCAAGTTTCAAGAAGATCCAGCCAGAAACCTAGGAGGAGTTGCGTTGACAAGAAAAGTGGACCCAGAGACTAAGTTATCAAGGGGCATGACTCAGGCAAAAATCATCGAACCGTAAAATCCTTCCTTCATGCACATCTACCAATTGAGGTGATTACATTGACCAAGTTTCAAGAAGATCCAGCCAGAAACTTAGGAGGAGTTGCGTTGACAAGAAAATTGGACCCAGAGACTAAGTTATCAAGGGGCATAACTCAGGCAAAAATCAACGAACTGTAAAATCCTTCGTTCATGCACATCTACCAATTGAGGTGATAACATTGACCAAGTTTCAAGAAGATCCAGCCAGAAACTTAGGAGGAGTTGCGTTGACAAGAAAATTGGACCCAGAGACTAAGTCATCAAGGGGCATAACTCAGGCAAAAATCAACGAACCGTAAATTCCTTCCTTCATGCACATCTACCAATTTAGGTGATAACATTGACCAAGTTTTAAGAAGATCCAGCCAGAAGTTTAGGAGGAGTTGCGTTGACAAGAAAAGTGGACGGATGTACGGACGGATGGACGGACGGATGGACAGACGGAGAAGATGATGCCAATATACGTCCGCCTCTGGCGGCGTATAAAAAGGTTGTATGATTATTAGTTAACATGAAACAATGAAAAGGAACTAAAGTTGCAGTGATATTACAAGAATTATGGGGAATTAATAGTCTGAAATGATTAAAATCCCTTTGCTACTTTATAGATTTATAGAAACTATGTAACTGTAGAATATAATGCCTTTTTGAAGGAATCCCTTGGATTAACCCTTTGCTGTTTGATACCTGCTTTTTACATGCCTTTGATTTTATGATTGAGAAAACATTGTGAAACAAGAGCTGTCACTGTAAGATGACAATGCCCCCGACACCGCTTTGATTTAGAAGTTATGGCCAATGTTAAAGTTTTTGGACGGAATGACGGACGGACAGACGGACGGACGGACGGACAAGTCAAATTTATGATGCCTCCCTATCGGGGGCATAAAAAGAAGAAATTGCTTCTAACAAGCAATTTCTTCTTTTTCCACACTATTGTCTACCCTACTGAATGGTTATTTTTCAAATTAAATCCACTTTAAATTTTTTGTCTGCAAAACCTTTGAATTTGGACAGGTCCAAAATTTTGTAAAACAGGAAAGTATTAATTATTAGTAATTTTCAATCAAAAGACTTGGTAAAAAAAAAAAAAAAAAAAAATCACATGGTATATCTGTAGCTACCATCTTTTATCTATACAGATGTATAAACAATGCTTTGAGCTGCACTGATATATAGAGAATAACAGGTTAGTGTCTTAAAATATCAATGTAATCTGGTCGAGGTTGGGAGAATTTATTATGACGAGGCTTTGCCGAGTCATGATAATTTCTCCCAACCTCAACCAGATTACATTGATATTTTAAGACACTAACATGTTGGTCTATTTTTCATGCAATCATTTTTCAGTGCTTAATTATAATAAACTCTAAAATTCCAAAAAAAAACATGGGTTAAAGTGTATGCAAATTGTTTCTAAAAATAGACTGTCTGATATGGTATGTTATCAGACAGGTGATATCAGGACTACATAGGCTTCTTTGCATGATAAGGACTTTTTATATACATGTTCTCTATGATTGGCCATTTCACTTCATTTGTGGTATCTTATACATCACAGTGTTACTACCTAATTTATAATGAGAGACTGGTATGGGATATCCTTTAGAGAAAATATGGATTTGACTAAAACTTGATCAAACTTAGTTTATACAAATTTATTTTAGTTCGATTGCACCAAAGCTCGAGGTTATAAAGTTGCTCTGGAACACTCAATCCAGATGTTTTCACAACTCAGAGAGAAAGGAATTTGTTTAAAGCCACTGCTGCACAATTCTACTGCTCGGTGAACTTGGGATGGCTATCAAGTGTTTTGCCTGTAAACACACTCTTGTGAAGGTGGGGGCTCAAACCAAACACCTCAAGGTCATGAGTTGAGGGCCTATACTAGTAGGCCACAGAGGCAGTCAACCTTTGAGGACCCATCTTACAAGACAAGTCCACATGCAAGAAGGGTCTCAGTTAAAATCTTTGAACATAAAGCAGTGGGTTAAATTCACGTTTAGCCAAATTCTGAAGTCTGAAGTTCAGTGACCAACACCAAACTTACACTCCTCAAAACTCCTAAGGTGCCACTTGCCTTTTTGGTCATATGTCATAAATGCTGCATGGTGTCATCCCGTTTTTGCTTGAATAATTTAGCCAAATCATTTATGAGGTCAAAAAGAGAAAAATCAGTGAAATAGTTCAACAAGAACTGTTTTGAAAATTAAACAAAAATAGGAGTACCCTCGATTTCAAAGTTAACATTGTTGGGTGGGGTATTTTTGACATTTCTTGATAGTATAAGGATTGTGTAGAAAGTTTTGGCATTTCTTATTAATTTTAGAAGTCCACAGGTGTTGTACCACTGATATTTGTACAAAAGATTGATAGGCTTTGTGTTTTTGGAGTATCGAAAAATTCAAATTTCTCTTAAAAGTGTCAATTTTGTGACTTATGAATTTGAGGGTACACATATTTAACTAACAGATGCATGCTTTTACAAAACAATTAGATAGGATGGTGACTTAATGGCCACTCGTTCAAAAGACAAAGTTCACATTCCCAAATTAAAGCAGAAAATGTGTGAAAATGGAGAAAGGTAAGATGGCCGCTTAGAACTTTTGAGTAGTGTAGGAATAAAGTAGCTGGCTGATCAGTACAGGTACCAGATCTGCAGATCATTGAGGGTGATATTATTAGAGCCTGTGCCTGACATTTCCAACAATTTCACACATTAGCAAAATACAAACTTTGAGCAACGTAGACACAATACAATAAGAATATATGCTGACCACCTAAGGAGCCGTAAAGATCTTCCCCATCAATTTACTGCATAGTGAAGACTCTGGTCAGACTGTGCAGCTGCACAGGCTGGCCAGAAGCTTTGCTTTGCCCTCATATGAAATTGTTTGAAATGTCACACACTGGCTTATACGTAAATTCTGCCATTTTTGCCTAAATAACTTCACTTGTAATCCAATTGAGAATTTATTCAACCTAAATTTCAACTATAATTTCATTTATAGATTATTTAAAGCCTTAACATACTTGAAATAAAGAATTTCAAATTCTAATAATAATATCTTAGAACAAAGTTTTATAATCTTGAGCCCTGAAGTCTGAAGTGGAGAAATGAGAGTGTAAAGTGCCTTTTTGTGCTCTATGTCACCGAGGACCAACATAGGAAGTGTTTTACCAACCACCTAGGACCACTTGTGTTTCTTGTCAAAAAAACATATAGTTATATCTAAAATTTGCTCCTTTCTGCTCATATCAAAAGCATTATGCAATAAATCAAAATTTGTGAGGGTAACCCTGCTTAGAAAATGTACCTAGTCAGTGTATCTTTGGGGTTCATGCATTTGATTTGGTTCTGGTTGATTTAGGGTAAGGGGTATCATGATGTGTGTCATCTTAAGCAGCTTTGTTCAGGATGACAAAACAGTGCAAACCATTTGTAAATCATACAACAGCTTTGAACGCAAGTGCACAAACCAAAACGAGTTATAATTTATTAACAATTTGCACTGTCTTGTCATCCTGAATGCATGGCAGTCTTTCCTTACAATGCTGTCTTTAATCACTGCTTTTAATCACTGCTTTTAAAAATGATAAGTGTAATGACTCAATGATTGTCATTGGATAATAATGGATGGTACTACATCCAATCAAAGACAATAGGGGTAATATTATACGAAAGAAGGGATGGCCAATAGTCTTATACTGCTCACTTGAGTTTTTTTTTTAATTTGAATGGCAAACACGACAAAGTTTTGAAACAATCAATTTTAGCACACTAACAGTTAAAAACTTTTAAAATGATGTTGACATTTAGGCCATTTTCCTGCTTTTTGGAGTGTTCTTATTGTGTAATATGGTTCATCTTTTTGACCAGAAAAACATTGTGAACAAGTTTTCTTTAAGATTATGCTGAAATTGATGTCCCTAGAATTTAAACACAAAAACTGAATATTGATGCCAAATAACACACAGCGAACATTCAATGATCACAAAAGCTCACCATGTGCATGTTGCACTCAGGTGAGCCAAAAAAATGAGGACAGATAATGCTCACACACATACAGACACACAAACTGAATGTTGGTAGAAATGAAAGATGGCATGGTAGCATGCATACAGAAAGCCTGGACACAACATGATGGTATTGACCTACATTATGATGGCAAACTGCCAACACTGGAATTACTGTTGGACACAGAGTGGTTGTTTGTGACCTACAAATGGTGGAAACATATTACAAACAGCTAACTTATATTATGAGCATTAACAAATGATAACATTGCAATGTACTAAACAATATACCCTTGTCATGCTGAATCTCTAATAACAATATTTTGGAAGGAGATATAGCTAAAGGTCTTATAATAGTCTACACCATCTGATTGTCTCTTTTAGGCTAAAATTGCATGTACATGTAAAGTCCTAACATGTAGTAACAAAGTTATGATCAAGGTGAAAATTTGTGATACAGATGCCAACAACAACAAGGTGATGGCAAGACCTCAATGTTTTGTTCAAAACAGCCGAGCTAAAAAAGTTTAACAAGAGGGCCAGAATGGTCCTAAACTGCTCACCTGAATTTTATTGGTCCAGTGGAAATCATCCAAGAAACTTTCTTGCAAAGTTTCATTCACATTTGCCTAATTGTTAACGAGATGTTACTCCAAGAATTTAAAGTGATAATAGACACTGCCCACCCATTCATGACTGAGTAGACTCAAAATAAGCCCCGCCCTATCCTTCCCTGCCCCACCCATATTTATGGGCCAATCAAAATCATGAAAACAACTTTTGAAGAGGGTCATCAAAGGAACATTCTAATGAAGTTTCATTGAAATCAGCCCAGTTGTTCAGGAGAAGATGTTGTTCAAAGATTTCGGGCTCAAAATAAGCCTCCCCCTGCCACACCCATTTTTCTGGGCCATTCAAAACTTTGTGAACAATTTTTGATAAGGGTTACCCAAGGAACATTTTGTTGAAGTTTCATTGAAATCAGTCCAGTGGTTGAGGAGGATATGTCTATCAAAGATTTCAGGCCCAAAATAAGCCCTGCCCATATTTATGGGCCAATCAAAATTTAGGGAACATTTTATGAAAAGGGTCACCCAAGGAACATTCTGGTAGTTTTTAAGATTGTTGACGATGGACTAAGGACTACATATGATAGACTCAGGGTGATCCCAAAAGCTCCCCTTGAGCATGTTGTGCTCAGGTGAGCTAAAAGCAAACAGGCCTTTAAGTGCCTGTAAGAAATTCCTATTCAGCATGACTAGGGGAATGATGATAAAGCTTTGCTAACAGTGTATGTAATACATAGCTTTCAGAGGTGTAGCCAAGATTATTGTTACACTGGACATTATTGACATTAAGATTTTTTTAAGCAATGTTGTATACACTGTAGCCATTAAATGACGAGGGGTTAGTGCAACACTTTTGTAAGTGCCCATAGAAATATGGGCACTTAGAATAGTGTTGCACTGATCATTTGAAAAGTCAGTGCAAAACAAATTCAAGGCCTTATATGTGTCCAGTCAGGCAGTAACAGACCGTCCATGTAGTGCCTGAAGTCTTTTTTGAGAACTGATAAAGACCGACACTTGGCTGACTTTCTGAATCTATATTTACAAATGATCTTCCTATTTTCCTGTATTTCCTGATTTTTTTTGAAATGCAGAGTTTGTTTAAGCCTCACTGGAACCATTCTTTTTTTCAAATATACCAGATGGTCTTATTGTGTGATGGATCACATATCTAAATAGGCACTTAAAATATTACTTTTACATTGACTCCTATTTTTTTTTAATCTTAGAAAGTTTCTTTTTACAATCTTTATTAATTCATATGTATGAATAACTAGGGCTTCAAATCTGTTTCCAAGCTACACCCCTGGCTGTAAACATAAAACATTCTTTTTTATATCAACATATAATGAAACACAACATAAGCTTTCTTGAACACAGAAAATATTGTATGTTTTCTACTTAAATCAGAACAAGTGACTTAAGCACTAACTCAATACAAGCATAAAAAAGAATTTACTAACTCTTTTAAAATCTCTGCCTTTAGGAATTGTATTTAGGAAGATTGTTGACTTACAAAACTTCCTAGAGAAATTGATTTTTTTCTTGAATTGTTACTTAACATATTGGTTTATTTGTATGGGTTTTATTTTTTACATATACTTTTTTTAAGTTATGTTATCTTATGAACCTTATAAAGGAATTTAAATTAAACATGCAGAAAAACTGAAATTATCATGGCATGTGATTGTTGTTAAACAAACAATGCTTCTAACATTTTCATTGAAGTATTAGACATTTCAAAATCTGTGTTTTAAAATGAGGAATCTGTGCCAAATTTTTGCAAGTTAAGTGCCTATAATATTCAATGGCTCAGAGCAAAACAGTTGTAACTGCCTATAATTACATAGGCAGTTACAGTTGTTTCCCTTTGAACCATCAATATATTTGTAAGTACCTACCATTATTTTAGCACTAACAGCTCAATCAACAGAATTAACATAACAATTTTGCATGCAGTTTTAAATGTGATATTGTGAAGAACATAAGTTAATTGAATATTTCTTTAATATTTGTTTTCATATAAGAAAACATCTAATTAGCTTCAGAGAAAGAAAAGCAAGTTTACTCAACATGTTTTCAATGAAGCTGCGCACTTTGCAAAGAGTAGACTATATAAAAGGTTTAAGAAACTTTAGATTAAATCTTTATCATAACTATACCCTAAATAATTTCAAAATACTCAATCATTTTGACTCTTTGATTATCAGTTCAACTGCTTCATAAATTTAAAAAAAAAGTCTTTGAAAAAAATACTTGCAAAAGATTTCTCTGAAGCACTTTACGCTAAACTATACCTAAAATGACATGTCAGATCCAGAATCAGAAGCTTGCTATCAGAAAATAGAAATTAGAAGTCGTTAACTATTTGTCTTGTCTAGTGTTTTTACAGTTATTAACTCTGAGCTATTATCTGATAAATCTTGAAACCATTTTATCTATATACTTCTCTTTTGTTACAAATTAACTAAAAGTGCATTATTTCTTGATTTAAGTTTTCCACAATTATTACATATTTATTTTTTGTCTTATTTTGTTTTTTGAATTATTTTGACAACACTGTTTTGTTGTGGACTATTAAAAATTATATAGCAGAATACAAATTTGTCTGTGCTGCCCTTCTATGAAAGGAGAATGCATTTTTTTACACCCTTAGTTCTGTTCTTAATTATAAATCAGTTTATTGATTTGAAACCTGAGAATTAAAATATTTTCCATATCTGCTTTCTATCTCAATATCTTGATTATTTCCTAAAAAAATTCAGATATTAATTTCTCAATACCATTGCATAACTAATTACGTAGAAAATTTCCCTGTATCTGATCTTTCAACCCAACCCAACACAACCCTCTTATTTTCCCACTTGTGGAAAAAAGCACAGGAAAACTGTAGAAAATGAAGAAATTGCTTGTCACAAGCAATTACTTCATTTTCAACAGTTTTCTCTCCCAAAAGAAAGGGTTCTTTAAAATTTCACCAACTTTAAATTGTCTGCTGCAACATCTTTCGACATTAGAGCAGTCCAAAAAATTCTTGTCTGGTAAAGGATGAAACATCTGCTCACCTCAAACGATGTAGGGGATGGTTCGCCAATCATACTTTGTTCAGGACTATCAGACGCGCTGTCTGCCGTAGATCGAGGGCGACCAGAATTAAAGGAACCTCCAACTTGTCGAGGGGATTCCCTGGAGTCTCTGGCTGCACTGCCTGTAATTATAGTGAGTTTGATATTCCTTTATCAATTTGATATGCAAGAGTTAAAATATGTGCATATGCATTTCATCAATGGGTGACCATAACCCTTTATTTATAGGGCTTTGGATTGTCTCATGACAATGAATTATTTATGTAATCTTAACCTTTAAACACTGTGTCCTGTTGATACACAGTGTCTATTCCCTTTTTTCATTCAATTTTTTTGTAGGAAGTATCTTATATTAAAAAGTCCATTATAGTCTGTTTGACTTCTATATGGACAAGCATTTTGCGAAAAATATCAGAATCAAACAAATGAAACATATTTTTTTCTTTTCATATCATATTTTCCATCTAATACCATGAAGAAATATATTTTTCAGAATTTTTGAATGTAAAATAATGATTTTTTCCGTATGTCTTCATGTTAACTCTAGGCCTTTCATACCTTCTTGTGTCTGAATTAAACGGAACAGCAAATTGTCTCTCCAAAAATAGTTCTGATTTGCATAGGGGCTGAGTCAAAAGTGTATGATTTTAAGTGAATTGTTTTAGTGTAAGAGTATTTTTATAAAATTAATTGTGTCGAAGATATATACTTCCTAACAATATCAAGTCTGAGTCTATTCTCTATTGTTCAAAAACCATTTGATAATTGATAATTGTTTTTATCTATTGAGAGATGAACCCCAAATTCACATATTTAGACCAATCAAAAAGCATTATTTAACAAAGTTGTTGGGATTTTCACGAGGGAAAATAGATAAGCAAGCGAGTAGTAACGTTATGAATCATGTGATATTTAAGTTAAAGATGACATAACCGTTGATACGCTAACAAGCATTTCCAAATAAGGAATAATGGACATTTTTTCTGTCAAATATTTAGTATAAAACCATGTGTTTTTACAATATGTTTACATTTTCTTACTTCTGAACAGCCTACATCACCCCTCATGTTTAAGGGCTGAAAGTGCAGAAAAATATTCGCATTAACTAGATAGCCAAAATAATTATCTTCACATCATTTTATATTCAAAAATATTTTTGGAATGGTATTATGCTAGAATTAAGATTTTAACACAAACAAATCCTTCATTCAAATGCAATTTGTTGGCCCATAAAGAAGACAAACTGACTTTACTATCCTATTGCTCTTGGACATCTAAAGAAATGGTGACCTGTCATGCAAAAAGGGACCATCTAGGAATTCATAAATATTTGAAATAGGGTTTGGATCCACCAAAGATCAAACAAGTTGCAGATTTCAAGAACTATACTTGGAAACGTTGAAAAATTATTCTAAGTTCAGAAAATTCTTTAAATTAATGAAAGTGTTGACCTTGGTCAGTCTGTGCAGATTGTGCAGTCTGACCAGGGCTGACACTTTTTGCACTTTCCAGATAGTCCCTTTTTTGTGTAAGGGATTATAAATATATAGGCTTTTATGACCTTTAAGCCAGATAGATAAATGAGCCTGTGCGTGACATTTCCAACAATTTCAAATGTGCGCATGACAAAGCATCTGGCCAGCCTGTGCATCCACACAGGCTGACCAGAGTCTTCGCTTTGCACTTGGAAATAGATAAGGTCTTAAACCCCTCTTCAGATGTTCAGAGGATATTCTAATTGCATCATGTGGCTGTTCAGGATGCTCATTGTCTTGAGATCATTCATTTATGAAATTGTTACAAATGTCACACACACTCTCAAATCATATTCTAAATGTGGACAAATTGTTAGATGGAAATCAATCAACAATTGATTTGTCCTATAAGATTTAAGTCCTACAAAAAGTAAAGCAGGTGTACCGACCGTTGTGAGATTTGGCTCCTCTGAGCTGTGGTTTATCCTGGGTCTTGACCCCTGGTTGTAACATACTTCTCATCTTCTTTAAACCACTGGCTTTGTCTGTTGCATTTGCATTGTTACTGGCCGTCAAACTATTCTGTAATCAGGATAATTGGCATGTAAATCACAACAAGAAAAGGGATCATCTTGAAGCTTTGTAAAAATATTGGATCCAGCAGAGGTCAACTTCAGGTTGAATTTTGATTATGATAATAAAGAAAGATAGGTCTACATTTAGAAAATCTGTAATAAGTGAAAAATTTGCACCAAGATCAGTAATATGTATCTGCTTGTTGCTTATACAACTCAGATATTAAAATTCTTGCAAAACTACAGTATTTCATGACAAGTTGTTTTCCAACACCAACTGTCAGATATCCAAATTCTTGCAAAACTAGTGTTTAATGACAAGTTGGTTTTCCCAGACCAAGTGCCAGATATTGAAATTTCTGCAAAACTATAGTTTTCGAGACAAGTTGGTTTTCTCAGGCCAACTACTGTTGAACTCAAAAGGAAATGCTCAAGATAATTTAAATTTCAACCTTAATTTTAACCTAGAGCTGTGATGTTAACCTTGAAGTTTGTTGATAGGTTCTCTAAAAATTCAGATCTACTCATGACAGAGAACAATAGTGCCAAGTTATTTTGAAATCCATTCATAAATGTAGAAGCTATGCAAAAATCAGATTGCCTGATTTACGGACAGACTAACAAATGGGTAGACTCACACAAACAATGAGCCCTGATTGTGTATAGAGCTGGTAGCCTGCTGCCTGAGTGATACTCTGATGTTGCGGGCAACAATACCCACCACGGGTCAGAAATAAGTTGGCCCAATCTCTTTTACTAGGGGATCCCATCAAAATCGACACCCCCAGATCTCATTTTTCACTTACTCTAGCTGCAGGTAGATCCATAAGGGCCTGCATCCCCTGATTGGGACCTATATGAGCAATGTGACTAAAGTTGATGGGGGCTGATATGGCCCGAGACTTCCTGTCAGCTCTGAAAAGAAACAGAGCATATCTGTAATACATGAACAAGTCATTACAAGAGTGCCAAATTGACAATTTATGCAACCATGAGAAGTTTTTCAACAACGATCCCTTTTACCATGAAGCAGCATCGTAGCAATAATTGTGACTATGTGCACATGGTTACATGATAAAGAATTTTCTGTGAAAGTTTCATTCAAATCTGTTCATAATTGAAGTAGAAGTTTTGTTAACAGGATTAGGAAATATGGACAGACACAGAAGATGATTAATTGATTGAATGGAGTTTTACACCACTTTCAACATTTTTTCAGTTATATTGTGATGGCTTGTGCACCTATAAATGGATTCCTGGTATTTCTCACACCAGTACTACCATTACACTCTTTCCTAGCCTCCAGCTGCTATCTCACATAGGTCTACTATCATCAACCCATTGGTGTGAGACAAATAGTCGGAAAGAATGAGTGCCGCTGTCTTGGATCAACCCTGGGACCTGAAGATTGACAGTCCGACGCTCTAACAACTGCGCTATGATGGTGGCCATGATACAAATGTAAAACTACCTTTGGCAGTGCATAAAAATGTTATTTTGTATACCAACAAGTAGGATAGAAATGCAAAGTATCATTGCATTTAGTGAAAATGTATCTTATTTATCGTTTTCCTTATTTAAACCCTTGTCATGCTGAGCCTAGAATATTCCTGCTTTGGCAGGAGACATACATCAGCCTGCACAATATGTGTAGTCTGATGTTAGTCTACACCACCTATTTCTCACTTTCAAACCAGAATTGTCAATAGATTTGGGTTTTCAAATAAAAATAGACAAACGGTTCATACTCTCAGTGCTTTTTGCCCTTTGATTTTGATGAAAATATTTATTCAAAATTTATTCAGCATGACAAGGATTAATTATAACAAGTCATACTAATTACATATTTCAATTTTCTTAAACTGGTCTAATTCAAAATTTTTGAAAACTGATTATAAATCAGGGTGACTTTCCTTTTTAAATTGTGTCTTGAAAGTAGTTAATTATTTTTTTCTCCAAACCTTTGAGACAAAATAAATGTTAATTTCATGTTTCTTCTTCCAACAAATGTTTATCTTGAAACATTATAGTGGCAATTAAACTCAATACAGTCAACTCTCGTTACAACGACTGCATTTGTTCCCAGAAAATATGTCGTTGTAACGAAAATGTCGGTATATTGAATGATGACTTAAGTCAATTGATGCAGGATTGTCAAAAAGCAGCGTACATTATATAATATACTATGTATAGTACATGTACAAATTAACGGATTTTTTTCAGTTATATTATTAATAATTTGAATATCTTTATTGAACATATCTTTTTATACTTTATTTGCCATATGCATTTCTATCAAAATTGAAAAGCCATTATCTTAAAACTTACATTTTCTATTAAGCAAAATAGAGAAAAGCTTTACAAACAAATGTAGACCTAATCTTAATAAAGTGTATTGAAAAGATGAATGTGTTAAAGGTGCTAATTAAACATTGCCATTGTTTACATGTCAAACAATTTCACACATTTCAAAGTTAAAGACTTACCAATTATCAACTAATTTTATGTGTTTATTTACCATGCATATGGTTCTGTGTAATTAACCGTCATGACCAAATTTTTTGTGTCGTTGTAATGAGCAAGCTTATATAGGGAATATGCACTTTCGTTCCCTGAAAATCAGCGTCGGTGTCGGAAAACGAGAATTCCGTTATAACGAATGAAAAATGCACTGCGAAAATCCGTTCCCGACAAATTTGTGTTGTTAAGTGAAAATGTCGTTGTATTGAGTGTCATTAAAACGGGAGTTGACTGTACATGTATTAACCAACGATGGTACCAAATTTTGATCATACTTCATAATACACCTATAGAAGCTCAAAAACTTCATTAGATAACATTTCAAAATGTATTCAATTTCCATTCTCTCTTTAAATTTCATTTCATTTCAGTCAAACACTTATTGGTGGGAGACAATTAACTCATGTCACACTGACTTATCAAATATTGAATGAAAGTTGGCCAAGCCCCTGTTCAAACTCACAATCCCAGATTTGATGGCCCAACGTATTACCATCAAGCTAGCTAGGCTCGGAGGGAATATGTTGTAATAGTTTAATTAAGAATCAGAGTATGAGATAATATTTGAGCCTGTGTTTGACATTTCGAACAATTTGAAATGTGCCTTAGGTGCAAATGTTGAGAAGCATAGACAGCCATCTACTCTAAATATAAAATCACCTCATGGTGTACAAATACTTTAGACCTTATCTCTCTACTAAACGCAAAGTGAAGACTCTGGTCAGACTGTGCGGATGCACAGGCTGGTCAGAGTATTTGCTATGTACATATATGAAATTGTTGGAAATCTCAGGCACAGGCTCATTTAGTGTTTGATTTATATAATTTTCCGGAGTATGCAATCTATTTGTTTGATAGATAAATAAATTGAGTTGACTATATCAACCCTTGTCATGCTGAACACAAAAAATTCCTGCTTTGGCAAAAGGTATAAACAAAGATCAGCCTGTATATATGTGCAGCCTGATGTTAGTATATTTCACTTGATGCCACTTTTTAAACAAAGAAAGTTTAAGGAGGGCCGTTACAGTTTCGAGGGATTGCCAGAAGTCCGCGAAACAGATGTATGTTTTAGAGCATTCATATGCACAGATATAGTGAAAATATCAACATAGCTTTCCACGCATATTTTGAAAATATTTACATTTTTCTTAAGGTGGCTATGTTTTCGAAAATATCAAAGAAAACTGTTTATTACACCGACCAATCATAATGCTGGTGTGCTAAATTAACATATATTTATAGCCATAGATATCGAAAAAATAAAAATATAATAAACTTTCTAGTAAGGGCATAAATAAGTGACAAGTGGACATTTTGCTTTAAATGCTCCTCAAAGATAAAAAGTGAATATTTTTTTGAAGGCAAAAAAAAGCAAACACTTATATTAAATAAACTCGAAATATGTCAATAGAAAATTAGCCCAACCATCGTTCAACTGAAATTAATTAAGAAAAGTATATGTATCCAGGCACTTTTAGTCAATTTCATAAGTTTGAAGTACAGTACCCCCCATAATTTACTACTCTAATTTGATTTTGTCCAGGCATTGTTACGTCCCCTGATTTCCCAATCAACAATAAAAACCATTTGTAATTTTGATACATTTGGTAACGCCTATGGCAGTTGTAGGATTTCTGTAACGGGGTTTAAACTACAATTAAGGGGGGAGTCATTTCACATCATTACCAAAGTTTTGCCGAATTACTCAGTGAAAGACTGAACACCCAATCCCTCTGGATCCGCCACATGCACAGGCATTATACTGATCAAAACACGAGGTTTTCCTCCATGAACTCATTTTCTATATGAGACAATTACATATAGAAATAATATGCCATTTCAGTTGCCACGGAAGATAAGATGGTTTATTACTCGATTGAAACAAAAAAGAAAGAAAACATGACTTTCGATTGATTTCAAAAAAATTAGAATTCTGTGATTATGTTGATAATTTTAACCTAATTTATTTTACAATGGTTTGGAAACAATTTCCTAAATCTTACATTGATCCCTCTTGATTCTGTGGATTACAGAAGAGTTCAACTGTCTCAGGGCCAAAAAAAGGAAAAAGTACAATCGCCCGTATTCATAACCGATCTCGGGGACTTCTTGGTCAAGGAGCAGACGCAGTAACTCTCGAATACATACGCTCTTCGAATAATACGAAAGCTTTTTGAAATCATTGCTTATTGAAATATTCAATGTTGACAAAGCTATTGGTGTAATATTAATAATTGTTATCAAATTATCGTTTTCACTCTTACAAACACACATAAACGGAATCAAATAAAGATGGAAATTTAGAGAGAAGAAATGGTTTTTTAAAGGTTGAAAGTGTCCTTTTCTACGTTGTCTCCTTTCCGTCTTTACGACGTGTAACATACGTAATGAATGGGATCTTTATAGGCAAAAGTAACATATCATTTGAATATTTATAAAAAGAATAGTGAAAAACGAACAGACAGCTAACAGTACAGAAAAGTAAACTATAAAGGAGAGAAATCGCATCCAAGTGGCAAAATCTTATTATTTTGGGATATGATTCGTCATCCCGAATCAGTTTTTACCGAAGTCGTAAACAAAAAAGCATATTTTTTCTCCTTTTCAAGCAATGTTCAAATAACTGAAAGATGGCTACCTTTTATAAGTACCCATTATATAATACATGTAGTTATATACTTACAACGATATGACCCGAACTCAAACATTCCCTGTCGGTGATGAAGAGTACGTGACAGCCCTGCGTTCAGGACAACAAAGCGAAGTAAACGTTTAGCTCATGCACATGCGAGCAATGCAGGGTATAAATAGCAAAAATGTTTTCTCCGTTTTGTCATCCTGAATGCATGGCTTGTGATAGGTCTATCAACGTCACCCGTAATTCGTTGGAATAACGAAGCACAAGTGTGAAACACTTATTAGATATACTTTACACGGTAATGCAGACTACCATATTTCGGATGATCGTTTGTGATTCGTTATTCTGAACGCATGACCGGATTTCATTTTGTCCCTCGTAATAATTGCCAAACCCAGCAGTTCAGGATGCAAAAACATTTGCAAACGTTTAGAAAGTGAACCTTTCTTAGCAGTCGTATGTTTCTGAAATGTTTCGCGAACGTTTTTATTTTGAATTCAAGAAAATCCTGCGTGTAGGTTGACAAAATTACGATTGTTTGTAAAAAAGCCTTCCACTGTGCATGCGCAACTTCATATAAAGTTGATTTTAACAAGGCCCCCTCACAATTTTTTTTCTAGGCGAGTTGTCTCCCCAAAACTGTAACGTCCCACCTTAAAAGCTTGTATTTTCAAAATAAATACAGTTTAATAGATATTGCATTCAATGTTTTCTGTTTTCAGCACTTTGATTTATTTACAATTTTGCCAAGTTTTTTTTATTATTCAGCATGACAAGGGTTAAAACAAGTCAGAGAGATCTTTACGACAAAGTAACACTAAAGATTTGAGCATCTGCTTAATGCTTTCAATGTTGGACACAAAACTCATCAATGAAAGAACAAATAGTAAGCTGAAAGGCAAATAAAGCTGGCTGTTTGAAAACACTTAATTTCACTCACAAGTACAAGAATTAAAATATACAGGAAGTAATCAGATAACATTTGTGACCCGTCATGCAAAAAAAAGGACCATCTGGGTAGTGCCTAATAGTGCAGACTGATTTGGGTTGAAAATTTTCGCAATGTGCTTATTTTCCGAATCTAGAATGTTCAATCTACCTTCCAGTGAAAGAATTTTTGAAATGCGACCTCTGGTTGATCTATGCTGGACCCAATCTCTTTTTCAAATATTCATTTTACAGAGTTCCGAGATGGTCCCTTTTTGTGTGATGGGTCACATTTATGTTTTTTGCAGCATTCACTTTCACTTTTCAAAAACAGCACTGTCATAAACTTATTCCATTACTCACACAACAATAAACTAGTCAAAATGAACATTAGACATAATCAAGTTGCACACAAATAAGGACAGGACACCTAATATTTTATGCGATTTTCTGAATTATAAAACCTGCTGGGCCTGAGGTTATAAAACTTTTCTCATTCTCAATTCAAAATTTTCTCAAATTTCAATTTGATATTAAAGTCGTAATTCTGTTTTAATACTCATTTTTATGTATTAACACAAAAGATAATATTAATAAGTTATTATAAATAACAACTTATTAATATTATCTTTTATTTTCATACATTTATTTGAATTAAAAATTTGAGAAAATTCTCAGTGGATCCTGAGAAAAGTTCTATAACCTTGGGCCCTCGAATCTAACAAAAAAAATTCTGACTATTAATTTTAATCACTTACTATCTTCCCTTAAAAAAATGATTCTACTGCATGCATATACTGTAAAAGCCCAAATACAACCCCCAGAATTTATATAAACTATCACATTTCTTCTATAAGGGATGGGATTAGAGGATACAGATATTAAGATGTGGTAAAATAGCCCCGCCCCCACCCCCACCCCCCCAAAAAATCGGAGATATACCATTACTGAAAAGTAAGGTCAAAATCAAAGGCGATTCATGAATGAATATTATTTACCACAGTGTAGGAATAATGATTTTAGGCCTTATGACATAATCTAGTGTACACAGTCAGAAAACAAGACAAACTAAATGCAAATCATTCATTTACGCATTGAATTAAGGTAGTGGACCCGTAACAGTTCCAAAACGTTTTTGAAGTAATGGACTTTAACAGTGTTTACCGAGGTTTCCTAATGATTTTCATTAGGAAACCTTGGTCAAAATTGTGAAAGATCATGATTTCCAGTATGTTACGGAACTATTACGGGTCCACTACCTTAATACAAAGGCCAAACATTTGGTTGGGAAAAACTTTATTCACCCCTGATTTGGTGATGGTGGGAGTTTATTATGTTTCTTGTTTTTCAAAAATTACACAAACAAATGGTCAATTTTGGGGCTATACTAGAGCATTGGGTTGTATTAGAATTTTTACAGTATCTACTTAAAACTTCTACAATTAAATAGTTTTCCTCGATTTTTTTCTAACTGAATTATACTTAAACAAACTAATCAGCTAATTAGCAAAGTGAATACAGTATAAGAAATCCATCACAAAGGCAAACATAATGTGCAAATTAAATATAATCATAGATAAATTCTTGCAAAAGGAAAAGCATTCTCAAAGCACATGCATCTATTTACATTGACATGCAATATTTAGCAAAACTGAGTAAAGATCTGGAAGCAAATGCATAAATGAATAGAATTTACTTTAATCCTATGGTTTGTTCAACATAACAAAAGAGCACAAGTGAACATTCCAAATCGATGAATTATTGCTAAATAGTCAAAACTGCCTATATGTAAGGCATTTACAATTGTTGCATGCTGAGCCATCAATTATTATACAGTCAATACAGTGTGCTTATATAAGAAATACTCAGTGAATGTCTTTTTCTTACACAAAATGATCATTTGAAAAATAGTCAACAGGTTCATATATGATTCAAATTCTGCTGAATTTTAATTATGTTCAAAGCAAATCAAGGGGTCAGTACAACAATATTGTAAGTGCCTATATTTTTATAAAAACTTACAATAGTGTTGCACTGACCCCTCGAGATCCCCAAATTTCTTTTAAACATTTCAACAGGTCTGGCTCAGATTTTTTTCCACATGAATATCAAGATTGCTTTGATCAGAAGTGTATGTGTGTGCAGGCTGATCTTAGTTTATACTTCTTGCCAAAGTTTTAGGCATGTCATGAGCATCAAGAGAAGGATTAGTATTTGCTTCCAGATCTACACAATAAGCAAACAGCTACTATTCATGCTGCAAAATAAACATTGTGATAATGAGCGAAAAATGAGGCAGAATATCAGAGTGACAGACAGAAAGTAGGAAGTATAAATCCTTACGCTGAGACAACAGGAAGCCTTTGGTCTGGGCCCATATGGGCTATATGACTGAAGGACATGGGAGCAGAGATCTCTCGGGACCGCCTAAATACAAAAGGTTACAAACACAGTTATACATGAATATGAAACACGTATACCCCAATATATATACAGCTCATTTGCAAGTCAATTACTGACAAATAACCTTCATCTTGTAAATAAATTTATGAGCAAATAAGAGCCATGCCCACAAGTGTCTACGCTTGGCTGTTGGTAGATGGATAGTGGACAAAAAAGAAGTTAAAAAAGTGGAATAATTTGCATAAGTTACAAGTGAATGCTTTAAGTAATAACAGAGATTCACAAAATGTCAAAGTTTCCACATGACAATGAAAACCACATTGCCAACACCAAGGCTATGGCAATACCTTTGTTTCCTCCTTAAACAGCCAAGCTAATATAAGGAACTTCTGGGCAAAACATATAAACATCATATTCCTTTGGTTATTTTTAGTCCATGTTAGTTTCAATTCTAAAACTGATTTACAAAAGACTACTTTTTTACAGATAAGTTGATTTTAGGTTTAATTGTTAATATGATAGCTTGCTAGCTCATAGTCAAAGTTCAAGGAAGAAACAGTTGGACAATAGTCAAACATAATTCTCAAGCTCTTTTGATAAGGACATTCCTGCTCATTTTTGTAATTTTTGCCTTTTTTTATTTCTAGGTACAACCCTACTCTTCATTTAATACAGCTCACATATAATTTACATAACAGATTATATTCTGAAGCTTATCTTGCAAGGTATATAATGTTTTCTTGAATTTAAGCTGAATAAATACAAGGGTAATATAATACATTTACACAAAATGAAAATTTGGCTTTGTAATTCTCACTTGCACCTAAATGATAGAACTTCTTCCAATTAATATTTTTATCTTTAAATAGATAGTCATATGGAGGGGTCATGCAATCTTTAAAAGATAAAGAGACTTTGCAGAAAATTGACTTAAATCATCTGAACTAAAGCCCAATCACTGTGATGACTTATTCTCTCAATTCAGTTTTGTAGTTAGGTATCTAATCTTGCAAATAGGAAGTTTACCAGAGCTATAGATAGAAGGGGTACTTCAGGGCCTAGGGTTATAAAACTTTTCTCAATCTCAATTCAAAATTTTCTCAAATTTCGATTTGAGATTATAGCCTTAATTCTGTTTAAATACTCATTTCAATGTATTTACATTAATGATAATATTAATAAGTTGTTATGATAACAACTTATTAATATCATCTTTTATTTACATACATTTATTTAAATCTAAAAATTGAGAAAATTCTCAGTTGAGCCTGAGAAAAGTTTTATAACCTCCAGATAATTTATTAAAACTTTTCAACAATACAGACACAAAACCTATGTTGTTGATAATAATCAAAATCATCTCACTGAGACGATTTAAAGGAATACCCACAACATAAGGTTTTGCCAAAGATTTTTAGACTGGAAAACCCCCTTTCCTTCCTAAACCTCTGATTAATTACAGAAATCATGTTTTCTATCAAATGAACTGATCATGATTGTAAGAAGATAAAGATTATGTATGGAATTTAATATAATATCAAGCATAAATGAGATCAAAATGTTACACGAATTATGAGCTATGTATTTATGCCCTCTAATGTATCTAAGGCGTTCAAAAGAAAAAATAAAACAGTAAATAGTTAAAGACTGTTATCTAATATTTTCACCCAATGCCTAGATAACAAATGCAAACAGCTGATAGTAAAACAAACACTAGTTAAAGTTTAAATACTATAGGAAAAGGCATTCTTTAGGTAAACAATCATAAATTTGTTATCACAACCTATAATTTATTCTAAGAACTTATTTCATTAATTCTACTTTTCATGTTGAAAGATACATTGTTGTAGGACAGCCAGTCTTTTGAGCTTGACTCTCAACTTTATAGAAATGAATTTATTCAAATATCTTTACATTTGATAGATAAGCATCAAATTTTTTTTGAATCTGGTTATAGATTTAGACTTGTATTCAAAACGTTTTCCAGAACATTAAGTGAATATATCTAAGATAAACAAAAATATTTCTTATAATAATCAATATGTTTTTATGAGTTTAAAAATGCTTTCATTTGCATTCCCCAGTTTAGCATTTAATTCTAAAATTGAATATAATATAAATATGAAAGAAAGAAAAGTGCATTCATCCCCCATAAAAAACATACATTCAGAAGAGAAAAATACATCAACCTCGTTTTTGTTGCAAATGTAAACAAATTTTGTGCATCAAACCATTGCGACATTTTCTGGCCTATATCTATGTGTTTTTTCCAAGTAATCTTGTGAGAAGGCAATAACATTTCAAATTGCTTGAATGATCTATCGAAAGGTTTTCTTTTGCAGTTTATATATAAAAATCAACATTTTCTTTTTTTTTACTTTTCAGAAAATATGGATAACTGAAGAAATGTTTGTAAATTATCATAATCACAGCAAACACAAACTGAAATTTGTGTGTACTGATAACTCCTGAATAATTTAATGCCTGTATTGGCCTACATCTTAAGATTGAAGGATATTTTGGATATTAGATAAGAATATTTCAAAAATACTTGCACAAATCCTTCATTGTGTAAACTCATTGGAATAGTCTTGTCAAGACGATTCCAATGAGTACACACTAATAAGTATTGTTGAGAAACAAAGACTTAAGACAAGCTTTAACCTCTTTTATCTGTTCCTGTGATAGACCTCCATGATTTTTTCTTGCAATAAATTTTAGCCACATATTCAGATAACATGTACTAACTTGATTATACATTAGCAGAAACATATAACGTAGAATTTCTGTGGATTTATCTTGCGAGGTAGAGTTAATAATGAAGAACTGTACAACATAGAGAGAAACAAAGGTTTGAAATATTTTGTATATAAATCATTCTTTATACACACCCTTTGGCACCCCGATCGTCTTCACGTGTTTTGAATGAGTATCGTCGCTTGTTTTTGTTAACACTTCTACCCTTATAGAGTTCTGATATAGATAGTTTGTCATCATCTGAAAGAGATATCATAGTAGAATAGATTGAGAATATTGAATGAGTATTCCTGAAATACCAAATTTATTAAACAAGTCATCTATAAACAAATGAGAACAAGGCTTTTCCAAAATTTTATCTGTTTTAGGTGACAATTTTAATAAGTTTGGAATTTTTCATGAGCAAAAATTTGAAATTCTAGTTAAAATAATATTGACTCAATTTTTGCAAAAGATCAAGGAAATACCAGATTTTGTCAATTCTTGATATTCCGCAAAATATAATGCTGTTTGATTCAAGAAAATCATTATGATAGCACTTTCAAGACAAGGAAAACAAGATGTGTTTGTGAAACATGAATGCCCCCGAAACAGCATTTTTTTCAAAGTTTGACCTTGACAGATGACCTTGACCTTGTCACATGACCTTGACTTTGGTACCAGCAGATGCGGATCATTGAGATCTATCATCATGCCAAATTTGCCTTGTATGTCAAATACTTTTGGAGAAAAGGCAAAGGTTAAGTTTGGTTAAGTTTTCGGACAGACAGACGGACAGACAGACTGACATGAGTAAAACAATATGCCCCCGATCTCTTGATACGGGGGCATAAAAAGCATTTCTATATAATTTGCATGATTAATTTTGTTTTGTTTGAATGAGGTATTAGCTCAACTTTCAAAAATGAATTCCTGATATTTTTGACAACAGTACTACCATTACATCCTTTCCGAGCCTCGAGCTGCTACCCCACATAGGTCTATTATTAACAATCCATTGATGGGAGACAAACAGTCTGAAAAGATGAGTGCTGCCAGCGGATCGAACCTGAGACCTCTACAATGGTTTTATAAGCGTGTGCATTGCACTTAAATTGGAGACTGTTGAACATCCAAAATTTAGACTTTCACATTACTTAGTATTCTGGTTTATTATTGACCTTGCATGGTGTGGCTTATTGTGATGTTGGTTAGCGAGTTTACTTTTCAATACTTTGGCTCCTTTCAAAAATTTTATTAATTATTGTTAAGGTGTGTATATAACTTTATCTTAAACCGAAAAAAATTTACGTGCTAAGTGCAAGTGAACATATCTCATTATTGAGTTACCATATCCTCGTAACTTCAGCATTTCCAAGCTGAAGTTGATAGGTTTTGGTAACCTGCCGATGGTTTAAAACTTAATTGTATATATATCTCAAATATTTATACCACTAAGTATAAATCCAACAAAGCTGATTTACCTCAACCACACAGGCAAATGCAAGGAACCATTTAAGGTAGTGGACCCGTAATAGTTTTGCAACATTTTAGGAGTAATGAACTTTAACAATGTTTACCGAGGGTTCCAAATGATTTTCATTTGGAAACCTCGGTTAACACTGTGAAAGAAATGTGGTCCAAAATGTTGCGGAACTATTACGGTTCCACTACCTTAAAAGCCCCGCCCTGCCTGATCAAAAATAATCAATCTTATGATATACAAAATAAACAAATATTTCTTGCTAAAATACAAACACTTTTGCTTACCCTCAGACATGAAAATAAATTGACATACAAATTACTCCATTTATGGTAGTCTAATATGGTACTTACCTTTAAGAAGATTCTTAAAGTAAATAAGATGAAGAGCATCGAAATTATTGATCAAATTCAAACAGCCATCCCTGCTCAGGGGTTTTGTCTGAAAATAGAATACAAAACAAGGTATATTTACATATGTATGTCACAAAATAGTTTTCATAAATGAGATCTAACAAGAGCGCCGCCTACAGGTGCCTACGCTCGGCTGTCCAGTGCTGGATGGTGGGAAAAATTCAAAGTTGAAAAAGGGGCATAATTTGCACAAAATGCATCTAGTGTTATCCCCCTTGATAGTATAGGTTGCTCTTTTGATGGTGAACATGTGTGCCAAGTTTCAAGTGAATGCCTTCAGTAGAACCAGAGATATAACAAAATGTCAAAGTTTTCGCACAACAACGACGACGACAACGACACGGAGGCTATAGCAATACCTCGGGTTTTCTCCGAAAACAGCCAAGCTAAAAATTGATTTCCTTTACCTTGCCATATAACCATGAACTTGGTATCATCAGATAAAGACTATGAGAACTATCATCATGCTGTAAGTGTTTGTACCTTGAAAAAGATTGTAAAACAAGAGCACCACCTATGTGTGCCGTTCACTGTTGATTGCTTGCTGGCTGAAAGATTAATTTCACATTTATGTTAAAATTTTTAGCATGACAATGTGAAGATATTCAGTTAAGTTTTGTAGACAGGCAGACATAATGACATGACATAATAAGCTCAAATCATTTTTAGCAAAGGCAAAATATACTGAATGCCATAATACTTATGAAATTCTTCATAAAATTAATAAGCCAACCAGTTTTATTCAAAGGTAGTAATCTAAGTCAAATGTATAGTCTGATCTAAGTCTATAACACCTGATTTTCCTTTTTAAACAAGAGCATTTCAAAATTATTAAATTGAAATATTTACTGTCTCACAATTCTTGCATTAATGGCGTTCAGCACTTTTATCTTAATCAAATTTTGCCATGGCTTTTAATCAGCATGACAAGGGTAAGAATAGCTTGTCTCATTGAAAACCTCATAGCATAGCAATGGCTACATGCAAAACAGTTTTTAACTGCCTATATGTTTAAAGGCAATAACAACTGTTTCACACCGAGTCATCAATATCCTATACAATCAATCAACCTACCTTCTTTAAGCACAATGTTTGCACCCATTCAGCTGTATTCACATCATATACAAACACCGAGTTCTCCGTATAACATATGAGGTAGGGGGCATAATAACCTGAAAATTTACAATGTCAGAGTTATTGTTCTTAAAAAAGATAGGTTTGTTGAACACTCTTAACACTTTTAACCCCAAAATAATTATTTTCAAGAAGTTTAATCTTGTCATATGACCTTGACCTTGTCATATGACCTTGCCCTATAGACCTTCAAACATGTGGATTGATGAGATGGACCTTTATACTAAACAAGCCTGGTAACTTGAAAAGTGTTGTAGTTAAGGTAGTGGACTCCTAATAGTCATGCACTTAAACAATGTAAATCTCGGTTTACACTGTTAAAGTTCATAACTTACCAAATGTTGTAGTTAAGGTAGTGGACTACTAATAGTCATGCACTTAAACAATGTAAACTGAGGTTTCCTAAGGAAATCTCGGTTTACACTGTTAAAGTTCATAACTTACCAAATGTTGTAGTTAAGGTAGTGGACTACTAATAGTCATGCACTTAAACAATGTAAACTGAGGTTTCCTAAGGAAATCTTGGTTTACACTGTTAAAGTTCATAACTTACCAAATGTTAGGCAACTGTTATGGGTCCACTACCTTAAAGGAAATTGTTATGTTTCACAGACATACACCAGTAAAACAATATGCATCTAATCTATTTATGCAGGGGCATTAAAAGTAACGATTCAACCAGTCAGAATATGAGATTTAATGGAAAATGATAATCAAAAAGTCTTTATTCCTAAATGATATCTTATGTTTTTTATTCCGAATAAAAATGCCCAAAGAAATGTCTACATGTGGAGATAAGAAGGGGTAAAGGCAGTAAAATCCTTATTTCTAATCAAAACAAAGATATGGAAACTCAGTTGAATTATCTACAGATGATGAAATTTTGTTAATCTGTTTTCAAGGACTTTCAAAAGTATTGCATTTTTATCACCGTCCCTAATGCACCTTCCCATTGTTTCCTGTCCCTTCAAACACAGGCACAACCATACCATTTCATTTGACCTACTAGCTCTCCCTCCCACTAAGACTTATCATTCACCTGTCACTGTGAGTTGGAGACAAGGGCCATGTGTCGCTATTTATCAAATATGGGATGAAAGTTGGCTGAGCCAGGGTTCAAACTCTCACCCCAAAGATTGACAGCCTAGTACCTTATCAAAATGAGTACAAACAATATATGGTTTATTTCATTATTGTTTAAATATTTTAACCTAAAATACACACTCTCTCTCTTTCTCTTAGAGCTGGGACAAGTACCTGAGATCTTGTTATCCATGGGCTCACAAGTGCCCAATGTTTACAGTCCTTATATTTATTTTATCAACTAAATACAAAGGCAGATCTAGAAATTCTGTTAAGGGGATTCGAACATAGAACTTCTGACATGGTCTAAAGGGGCACAGGTGTTGCCAGTCTCGCAAACATGACTCGCGAACATGTGCTGCTGTTAGTCTGTGGGACCATCTGTTTAAGACTGTTTCAAACAGATTTCAATTCTTTTCTGAAGTTGATCCCCAAAGGTACTTAGTGCTTATTCAAAAGTCAGGTAACAGGTAATGGTTCATGGCCCAGGTAGGAACATAACCCTACCTGATACCTGGGTACACAAGTATTTGTCACAGCTCTATTCTCTCTGCATGTAAGAAGATACTCACTAATTGAAGTTGGGACTGCTGGCCACATGATGTCTGACTGTCGGGTCTTCTTTCCATGGGCATCAACATACACTCCACACACTGAAAAACATCATAGGTAAGTTCTCACTAACAAGTTATAACATACAGGGATGATTATGGAGATAAATGTCAGTTCACTGGCCCAAGCATGTGTTTGTTGCAGGTCCTTCAGGTATGCAGTCAATGAACAACTTTATTTTCAAGATGTGTACATATTTGAGCATGTGTGTGACATTTCAAGCAATTTCAAGTTTGATGAAAATTCGTAGTGCATCCTAGACCACCACATAAAGCAATAATTATATATTGCCAACTGCCAGATGAGGGGTCCAGACCTTAAATAACTACACAGCCCATAGCAAAGTCTCTGTGGTCAGTCTGTGTGGCTGCACAGGCTGGCTAGAGGCTTTGCTCTGCACACATGTAAAATTGTTGCTTTTCCATGCATGCCCATGCACCAAGGAAATAGGTGTGGGTAAAAAAGAAATTGATTGTCTAAATGTCTGGTAACAAACAAGAGGACCACGGTGGTCCTACAATGCTCACCTGTGTGTCTTTGTTTGATTTAATAAATCAAATTTTCCAGTAAAGTCATGATTGTACTTTCATGATTTGAGGCCTCAAAGACTGTAAACAAGAAATTGTCATTAAGGCCCCTTTTGCGTGATATGGCACCCATCCTTCCCATTTTTGATAGGGTTCATCATTGAGATCTAATAAACTTTCTGACCCAATTTCATGAAGATTGGCAATATTTGTGGCCTATAGAGTGTAAACACTTAAATTTTTGACATCTGACGACACACGACGGACAACAGACAAAGTACATTCAATGATCAAAAAAGCTCACCTTGAGCACGATGTGCTAAAAAAGTTCAAGTCCTGCATAGGAATTCCACACCCCTGGGTTTATTCACACTAATTCATTTAAGTTCAGTTACTAAAAAGCTTAACATTGTTGATCTTTTAACATCCCTGTGAGAGAGAAGACTTCTAAGACTTCTCCAAATCATCGACTGAGGCTGACTTTTATGTATTTAGCCCAAAATATAGCCCATTGACATTGGTGCTTAAACAACAGACATTCTGGTATGGACATTCGAGCACCTATACCACCAGACCATCTTTTCAACTTTCATTGCAACCCCTTTGTTCACAAAAATGTTTAAGGAAGTGGAACCATAACAGTTCCGCATCATTTAGGAACCCAGGAGCTTTAACAATGTTGACCAAGGTTTCCTAATGAAATCATTAGGAAACCTCGGTTCACACTGTAAAAGTTAGTTTACTACTGAATTGTTGCAGAACTATTACGGGTCAACTACCTTAAGATTACTCACCACTAAATGCAAGGAGGTACTCCTGGTCTGGTAGTTCCACAGCCAGCATGGAATCCACTGACAACTGGGTTATATAATTAAATGAACTATCCTCCACTTTCACTAACACCATCGGAGCCGTCTCCGACTTCAAACTATACACCGCAAAATTTGATTGATAACCTACACACAGACGATCTGTCCACAACTCTAAAAACTGCACTTGGCCCGGGATTTGAAGGTCTCTTAATTTCCTATGTTTTTGTCTAGATTTAGTCAATTCAAATGCCTGTATCGTCCGTTTGATTGCTACACACAAGAAAGTGTTTGTATTTTGAGAATGTCCGGTGTTGGTACAAAACAGATGACAGCCTTTTGTTTCTGCGATCTTCACTGGATCTGATTCGTATCCATCCAGCGCTGATGTATGCAGCAATTTGATATGTCTTTGTTTACCTGCAATAATATAAATACAATCAAACTTATTTCAAGTGACCGCTTACATGACTATAGGACAGAGGTTGTTAAGATCAAAGGCCTGAAAGGCCTGAATTGAAGACAGGACTGAATATTAACAATTGGAATGAAAATTGTGGCGTTTTGAGAAGATCTCTTGAGGGGGAATCAAAAATTGAAAACAATCATTGATGGTTACATATGGAAACTACACCTTCCTAACAAATGAATATGCTTTACTTTGAAGACTCATCACTTCCAGATAAACCTATCCCTCTAGCCAATTCAAGCTTAAGAAGTGGGTAACTGCCTTCATAATCGCTATTCATCCCCAAGTGTAAGTTTTCAATATCCTAAATGAAAGATATTCATTTAACCAACAGAAATATGGTGACAATTCCTGTATTCTTAAAACTCATATGAATTATTGCAACCCTGTTTTATAAAATTGTATAGATTATCC
This sequence comes from Fragum whitleyi, assembly GCA_948146395.1. Lineage (NCBI taxonomy): Eukaryota > Metazoa > Mollusca > Bivalvia > Cardiida > Cardiidae > Fragum > Fragum whitleyi. The sequence continues at coordinate 38,620,228 of OX411544.1, forward strand.
CCAGCAATCCAATATGATCCAAATCCGATTTTTTTTCCAGTCAAACTTAGTGGATGTGTAAAAATCTTAAATAAAATGTTAATCCACATGACACACATTGCTTACCCCTTGATGAAGAGCTGAACATTTCATTACCATGGTGAATATTGTCCTGAATTGGAAATTTGTTTAAATTTCTTTTACATTTATTATCTGATCCAGGATTTGACTAATTATCTCCACATAGAAGAACCAATTAAAGTAATACCAATATTCATATACTTTTACTAGTCAAAGCCAATACCAAGAAGAAGTATTTTCCCGTACAATAGCTGTAGCTTTTTTTTATGAATACCGTTTAAGTTTCTTCCAGGAGTGAAACATTCTATTTCTATTTTTCCATTGAGATATTTCGATTTCCATTTCAGGTTATTCTTGTTGCATATGGTCTTACTTAGTAGAAAATTATTTTTACTACAAAATAATATATAAACCTGTTAAGACAACCAACTTTTCAGGCCTTTTCCACGGGACTGCTTTTCTAGATCAAGATTCGGATTGAACTATCCGGTGAATTATCAATTTTGACAAAACTGCCAAAATGACAGATCGTTAAATGAAATCCTGAGCTACAGCATTTATCACGTTGAGTAGAATTCTTTCAAAGTCCACTCCAGAATTTTACAAATAAATCCATTCCAGTTTCCAAAACAGTTTTTGTTATTGTCAGAAAATTGTCGAAAACAAAAGCGGAAACTCAAAACCGGGGTCGCGCATGCGTGGTACTACTGTATAGGCCATTCGGAACACCACTCGGCCAATCTAACGCATTCGTCACAACTCGGCCGATTCCGTAACCTACATTTAGATAGATCTGAGACTTCGGAGATCGCCCGATGATTGCCGAGTAAATATCATGATCACGATCTGTTGCCGTTTACGGAAATGACCGAGTGATGTTCCGAATGCTGTACAATATGGATAGACAAAACAAGCCTAATAATAAAGTTGATAATTTGATAAGCCATCGAAATTTCTCCGTAAATCCAAGTAAAAATTCAAACCTTGGAAATTCCAAGGGTTTACGAGTTTATTCAAATAGCCTTGTGTTATTTTAGTTTTTATCCATTTACACTACGATAGGCCCGGGAGACGGATAAATAAAGCAACCTTAAGGACACACAAACACACAATTTTACATGAAATAGGGAGTCTAAAATGGGGAACTGAAAATAGCTTGCCAATGCTATGCATAAAAACAGTTGTAGGGTGCAATTGAAAATTTGGAGCAAATGCAAAAGATTGCAGCCGAAAACGCCCTAAACAGCACCACTTACGAATGTAAAACACGTTTCTGCAGGCAACTTCTGCATAGATCACGTGATCACTCCCCTGAGGTCCCGGCCAGAATTTAGGTCAGCACCAAAATTTTACGGTATATTGCTACACTATTGATTATTTTTGCCGCGTTTATTTTTATGAATGGGTCTACTTTTTGAGCGTAATGACACATGTAGGTTTGTTATCAAAATCCGATGGCGACGATCCCTATATTGAAAGACAGGTAAACCTGTCTTCAATAAAAATGGCCGCTTCATACACATTTTGTGTACGAATAAAAAACATACATTTTTATTGATCCACATATCATTGTGAAATTCTCAATAATCCTATGTTTTTAAAACTCCATAGAATTGTCTCATTGAGACGATTCTGATGTGTTTTAACAAAATAGCATTCATTTTCAATAATTTTTAGACAAACAATACCTACTTTTTAAGATATTTTGATTTAAAGTAGGGGATTTTGAAAACGGTTGCTTAATGAAAATAGTTGCTTAATAGACGTGGTCGCTCGAGCAAGACTGACTGTTTTTCAATTGCTTGTTTCAGAGCAAGTTTGATAAATCTTTCAATTAGTTTACATTTAAAGATACATTCTTATGAGTGGTGGAGCCATGAGTGAAAATGTAGCTTTTGTATCAATCTTACAAGGAAACCAAATGATTATTATTAAGATTTTTTTCATGTCAAAATTGATCCTAGCCTACACTTCTCACTTTCTACTTGATCATTATGCCAAACCTGTACATGAAAGGTTGAAGTGTTCCAAAAATAAGCAATTTAATCAAAATAATTGATTGAATGGGGTTTTAAGTCACTTTCAACAATCATTCAGTTATATCCCGATGGCTGGAGCACCTAACAATGGATTCCTGGTATTTCTCACACTAGTACTTCCATTAAAATAAAATTAAGAGTCAGCAGGATAAGGTTTAAAAAGACTACTCACTTGCCTAACTTATAGCTCCCAATAATATACTCTCATGAAAAAACATCAAGTTTGACTTACCACTAACAAATACTATAAGTTGCTCCTCCGGTACCAATTCAACCTGATAGACTGGCTTCTTTTCACTTTTATCACCAATACGGATCAAAACTGAAAAGATACAAACTCACAGCATAAACATTCATTGATAGGAATAAAAAAAAACAAGATGTGTTTGTGAAACACAATGCCCCAGTAACAGCACTTTTTTTCAAAATGTTGACCTTGACAGATGACCTCAACCTTGTCTCATGACCTTGAACTTGATACCTTTAGATGTACATAACTGAGATCTTTCATCATGCCAACTTTGAGACAGGGTATCTATAATAAGCTTGAATAAACTGAACAATGAAAGTTTTTTGGTTAACTTTTTGAGTTATTTGACCTTGACCTTGTCACATGACCTTGAATTAGGTATCAGAAGATGCAGATCATTGAGATCTATCATCATGCCAAATATGAGCCTTGTATCTTAAATAGGCTTGAAGATGTTGGCAATGTTAAGTTTTTTGGTTAACTTTTGCAGACAGACAGACAGAAGGACAGACGGACAACGGTAAAACAATATGCCCCCGATCTTTCGATACTGGGGCATAAAAATATCACTTTTCATAATAGCTAAGATGTGTTTCATGAGACACACTTGACCCCAGAAAAGTAATTTTTTTTCAGAAATTTGTCCTTGATTGATAATCTTGACCTTGGCATAAAATTTTGCTGAGGTGTGTTATCTTCATACAGTGAGATTCGATCTTTATTTTCATACCACAAAAGAATGAAACATACTCTCTTCATTTCTTAAACGGTGAATTTTTTACATACATCACTAGTGGATGAGCAACATATCATAAATACAGCTTTATTCAAGTTATATTAATGATAATTTGGTTGTCGAGAGGCAATTTGTAAAATCAATGAACATGAAATATACAAGCTCATAATTGTAAGATATATTTACCATCTCTTGCTAGCTCTGCAATATACAGGCCTTCCTCTGTACCCAACAATAACCTATTTGATTCTGAAATAAGAATACACAGAATATGATAGAAAATATGATTAGGAAAAATTTAATACTAAAACACTTTGATGAATGACAGCAAGCTTTATCATATACGTACAATCAATTATCAAGATGGCACAAATCTTATGACAAAAGTATCAGACAAACAAGTTGTTTCGACATAAGTGAATTCCAAAATTATACTAGAAAGCCATGAATGGCTTGTGCCGCTCGACAGGCTTGAATTTCTTGTAATAGCAAATCTAAGTTTTGACTAGATTTTTAGATATTTTGGGTTCTGATGATGTTGAAATGATTTTCAAGGTTTCCACTATTATAACATATAGAGAAATGACCTCTGCCCATGAAAGACATATTTTTCATTAAATCACAATAATTTTTGGCTGCATGATAAAAGATCACCAAAGGATCATACTAATGAAGTTTGATTGATATCCATCAGTTACATTCTTAGAAAATGATTTTCAAAGTTTCCACTATATAACATATAGAGAAATGACCTCCGCCCATAAAATACATATTTTCATCCAATCACAATAAGTTTTGGTAGACTGATAAAGGGTCACTCAAGGATCATTCATGTAAAATTTGGTTGATATCTATTGGTTAGATTCTGAGAAAATGATTTTCAAAGTTTCCACTATATGATATATGGAGAAATGACCTCCGCCCATAAAATACATATTTTTCATCGTATCACAATAACTTTTTGTAGACTGATAAACAGTCACCCAAGGAACATTCATGTAAAATTTAATTGGTATCCATCAATAAGAACCTGAGAAAAGTCACTTTTTACCATTTTTGGAAATTAGCCACGCCCATTAAATCCATGTTTTTCATTGGATCAAAATTTCTTGAACAACTTTGAAAGAGGTTCACCCAAGGATCATTCCTGTGAAGTTTGGTTGAAATCCATCCAGTAGTTTCTGAGGAGAAGATTTTTAAAGAAAAAGTTTACGACCGGACGCACGTACGGACGGACGCACGACGGACACAACGCCATGACAATAGCCCCAGTGGCTTTCAGCCAGTGGAGCTAACAACACAAAACCATACAGAAGAAATTCTAATTCTAGCCCCCTACCATCACTTTCCTGTCATAAAATGGAAAAACATGTATGTGCTGAACACTAAGATCAGACATCATGTAACAGTGGGCCTTAACAGTAGTAACTTCCTTTTTAATACATAGTTAAAAAATATTTCGTGCAGACCCATCAATATCATGATATATATGTAGTCTCATCTTTTAATATGACTTCTGCCGAATCAGAAATAGTTTGGGTTCAGGATAATAAGGGCCCTTATAGGCTGAGCCTGGAATATTCTTGATCAGCCTGGGTATGTGTGCAGTCTGATCATAGTCTATACCACACAAATTTCCATTTAAAACTAGAAAAGACATGAGATGTTAGTAAAACATTTGTGCTCCCATAAGAATAGGTCGATAGCCTATTCTTTGTCAATTAGCAAAGGTTAATAACTCAAATAGTGGATATTTGCATTTCTATTACTGGCACACAATTAGCAAACCCAGGGCTTGCAGCACTTTGATTTGCATGCCATTTTGCAATAGCTTTCATTCAGCATGACAAGAGTTTAGGTTATTAAAATTTTACCTAAAGTAGTTGCAGAAAAGGTTCCTTTAACTAGAGACAGTGAATTGTCATAGACTTCTTGTGCTTGAAATATCTGAAATACAAAGTGTTTAAAACCTATACATTGATAGCTAGAATGCAACAACTGCCTTGCGTTCAGGATGATAACAATCGCTGTATTTGGCATATTTTACCCCTTCACATGCAAAGAAAGGTACAATTTTCATAAGTTCTCAAGTGTTTTAGCATATTGAAAACAGACTAGTGTTTGGAACAAGGTCTCCTCTTGATTTTAAAATTGTGACAGTTCTAATTAACATTCATGGAAATATAGTACACCAGGATACTTTCTGTCTATAGACAACTAATTTTTCATGTTTACTAATTTACATTAAAACCCCTTATTGTAATTTGAAGAAAACAATTTATGATTTATTTAATCTTTCATATTGTATTGGTTGAATCAATGGAAATTCAGTAGGGCAGTATTACCCCTGCAGGAAAATATTTGATGGTCAAAATAGGACTTCTACAGGGTCAAAACCCTGGTTTAAGGGTCAAACATGAGCCCTAAAATGTGAATCCATGTCCTCAAGGCTATCTTTAATACACTTACAGATTTACTCAACAATTTGTTCTTGCGTAGAATCTTTTGTAGTTCATTCAGAGCACCAACCCATCTTTGGCGTTCCGTCTCATTTTCAGCCAACATTAACACAGAATGCTTTGTTCCAGGTGGATTTAACTCGGAAGTTGTAACCTGAAACAGAATCCATTTGGAAACTCTCATTTCCTCTTGAGCTTGTATTTAAGCTGTACAATAAAATCAAGGTTCACAAACTATAGATACTGACCCTTTAAGGTTTTATAATTTATTGAAGAAACAAAGAGCAAATCCTTGGAGGGCAATTTAAACCTTGTAACTACAGCTTGTTCAAGCTGTAGTAACATAGTTTATGTTGCCAATCCACTTAAATGTTTGAAACAAAATCATTGAAATATGGAGTTTAACTGTCATTTCGTAATAATTGAACATTTCAATTGGTCAAAATGGTTTTTTGATTGACAGAAGTGGTCTGTTTATCATGTAAACATTCACAAAATGAATTTTTTTAACACATTTACCCTTATTATAAATGGCAAATTGATTTTGTTTGCATGCACTTACCCTAAATATACATATGTCTTTTTGCTAGTAATCACTTACCATAAGTATACATGGTATATCTATTTTTGTTGGTATTCACTTATCCTAAATATGCAAAGTATATTTTTCTTCGTAAGCATGTTCTTACTCTAACTAGACTACGGCAAAACAGACTAATACCCTGCCCCCTTTCATTTAAATAACGAAAAGCCATTTTCTATCAAAGGGCCATAACTTTGTCAAAAGACTGTAATCAAAATATCACTTGCACATCTCTGCTAGTTACTGATCTTGTGTGTAAAGTTTCAATGAAATCTGCCCTTAGTTACTGAGAAAAAGAGTGGACACTAAAAAGCTACAGACGGAAGGATTGATGAATAGAAGGACTGACTGACAAGCTGACTCATATATACCCCTTAAAAAAATAGTTTTGGGGGTATTAATATACAAGGTATATCTTTTTATTCAGCATGCACTTACCCTAAATATACAAGGTATATCTTTTTTGTTAGCATGTATCACATCTGATGGCAGTACAGGACTGACTGAGAAATCTTCATCTCTGTAAAAAGATAGATACATAATTCAGCCTGTATGCGTAATTTCCAACAATTTGAAATGTGCATAAAGGAAAAACATTAATCAGCCTAAAAAGCCACATGGTATAATTAGAAGAATACCAGACTGTTAAAAGACATTTTGAGACCTAGTCTATCTACGAGGCGCAAAGTAAAGACTCTGGTCATACTGTGCAGACTGTTTTTGTTTGACACACATTTGAATTTGTTGGAAATGTCATGCACAGGCTCAATTTTTGTAGGTACATTATCAATTGCTTCTGCAGTATCTTGTAATTATTCATATTTTCACTGGACCAAATTTAAAGAGGTTGCAGATGAGAATGTAAAAGAGGTTGAAATACTTCAAGAAACTATCCTATGGGGTAGAAAATATTTCTAAGAATATTCTCCTTTATCAACAATATTTTCTAAAGCTCTGACTACCAATATTGTACCTGTTCAAGATATAGATTCAACATTTCTGACCAAAGGTCTTTAAACATGATTTAAATCTCAAGCACTAATCTGTGGGTCCAAAGTTCTAACAAAGGCTTCAGTTCTCAGATGAAAATCAGGTAGAGAAATAGCTACATGCCAAAGTCTTAATAAGACTATTAAAGGAGGAAGTAGAGTTGGGAGGAGTGCATGAGTACCCAGGTATCCTGTATGTAACATTCCTACCTGGGTCCTGTTTCACTAAAAAGCTTATGATCACTTTTGGCGTAAGTCAAAAATTAAGGTTGCTTCTACATTAGTTACTAAATATGGGATTCTACTATGCATAATCTCTTTGGAATTGTCTTCTCAAGGCAGAATCTAGCAATGAATGAAACACCAAGTACGATTTGTGATTTTGTCAAACAATAAATTTTTTCGTAAGAAGTTTGGTAAAAAGGGCCCCTGGTTTATTACCTGTTACCCAACTTTTGTATAAGCACTATATACTTTGGGATAGTCACAGACTCTCAACACCTGCGTCCCTAAAAACCCTGTCTGGATTTGTATGTTTGTTCCACCTTTACAGAAATTCCAAGTCCATCTTTGCAACAAGTTGAAACAATAAATACAAGGACTGTAAAATATTGGGTACTAGAGTACCCTCATGTAACGAGATTTCTCCAGTACCCGGGTACAAAATTTCTACTTGTCCCAGCTCCTAGAAATAGATGCATCAAAAGTGTACTCTTACCTCATATCCAAGACCTGCTGGACTACTGGACTGGGGGTCCCCTTATCTAGAGGGATATCATACAAAAATAACTTAAAATCACAGACAACAACAAACAACTTGGCCCAGCCTTTCTTGATCCCACCAAGTCTTGGTACCTGAAGGCAGAAAACATAGAAAACGTTTCTATTATATGACCTAAGTCGATAGAGAGATATATCCATGTTGTATATTTATGATATTACACAAGTGTTATTACACTAATGGGATAATCATACAAATGAGCTCAGAACGGATTTCAACTTTATATTTTTGTTGGGAAGTGACGTCATAATGGATTTACTGACATCATTTCGCAAAAGAAGTTATATGTTTCATGGAATAAGTTGAATCAATAAATATTGTAATTTCCTTGTTTTATCACACAAATAAAGGTCAAATTATAAATAGAATATCAAATTTGTGTTCATCAAACTCGTCATATTAAACAAATAAAAGCTCGGCATAGCCTCGTTTTTACCTATTTTTAGGTGACTCGTTTAATAAATTCAGTATTCAATGACTATTCCTTCAATATCCTCTATTTATCATATAACTTTGGTTCAAAAGTGAAATATACCTGATTAATATCTTCATATTGCTTGGACAATATTCTTATGTTTTAACAATACAAATGAATTGAAATATAATACCCTATATAGCGTATATATAATACCCTATAATGTGGATATATATGGAATCCTCTTAACAAGACAATTTCAATGGGAACCATCACAGGGTTTGTCAGAGTTTGTCCTAAACCCTTAGTCACCCTTCCATCTTTAGCTCGGACACTTACCCTAACATAACCTTCATAGGCTGTTCCAATACCTTTGTTCACATCTATACCCATAGGACGCTTGGCTGAAAAAAAAGTAAACAATATTTTGTACTATAGTTGAACATTAGAACATCATTTCCACTAATTCAAACACAAATATCAAGCAAAAATGCTTAATTCTTAAACTTTTTTTTAATAAGATTCTTACTCCCTTTTTTTTAAGTAATTCATAAGATCTATGCTCATAAAAAAACAAGAGGCCCAAGAGGGCCTGTATCGCTCCACTGGCTTTAAAATCTTTAGACTTCCATTAAATAAAGCTTACTTTAAATGAATACATTAACACTCCAAAATCTCCTAAGACCTATTTAGTAATGATTAAATGATTCTGGTCCATATTGCACCAAAATACTCAATCACAATGAACCTGCAACCCTTGACCAATCTTAATAAAACATAAGGTTCAGAAGATGTCGTTCAAAGATTTCGGGTTCAAAATAAGGGCCACCTGACATGCCCATATTTATGGACCAAACAAAATTTCTTGAACAATTTAAGTAAATAGTCACCCAAGAAACATTCTGGTAAAGTTTCATTGAAATTGGCTGAGTGGTTCCGGAGGAGATATCGTTCAAAGATTTTGGCCTCAATATAAGCCCCGCACTGCCACGCCCAAATTTATAGGCCTATCAAAATTTTTAAAAAGAGACACTCAAGGAACAATCTGGTAAAGTTTCATTGAAATCAGCCAAGTGGTTCAGGAAACAATGTCATTTGAAAATTTCGGGCTCAAAATAGCCCCGCCCTGCCACGCCTTTATTTTTAGTCCAATCAAAATTTCTTGAACAATTTAGGTAAAGGGTCACCCAAGGAACATTCTGTTAAAGTTTCATTGAAAATGGCCCAGTGGTTCAGGAGGAGATGTCATTCAAAGATTTCGGGCTCAAAATAGCCCCGCCCTGCCACGCCCATATTTATGGACCAATCAAAATTTCTGGAACAATTTAAGTAAAGGGTCACCCAAGGAACATTCTGATAAAGTTTCATTGAAATCGGCCCAATAGTATAGGAGGAGATGTCGTTCAAAGATTTCGGGCTCAAAATAAGCACCCCCCCTGCCACGCCCATATTTATGGATCAATCAAAATTTCTTGAACAATTCAGGTAAAGGGTCACCCAAGGAACATTCTGTTAAAGTTTCATTGAAATCGGCCCAGTGGTTCAGGAGGAGATGTCGTTCAAAGATTTTGGGCTCAAAATAAGCCACGCCCTGCCACGCCCATATCTATAGGTTAATCAAAATTTCTTGAACAATTTAAGTAAAGGGTCACCCAAGGAACATCCATGCCAAGTTTCATTGAAATCGGCCCTATGGTTTGGGAGGAGAAGATTTTTAAAGATTTCAAAGTGAAAAAATGCCACGCCTGCCACGCCCATATTTGGGGGCCAATCAAAATTCTTTGAACAATTTAAAAAGGGGGCCACCCAAGGATCATTTCTACCAAGTTTCGTTAAAATCCGCCCATTGGTTTGGGAGGAGAAGATGTTCAAAGAAAAAGTTTACGCACGGACGGACGGACGGACGCACGCACGGACGCACGACGGACACTCCGCCATGACAATAGCTCGCTGGCCTTCGGCCAGTGGAGCTAAAAAAACAAACAAGTATCTGGTGTTGTATGCAACACATAAAGTCCCCTACCGGCTTCACATTGACTCAATATGGTCTTTTGTCTCAATGTTTTCCCACGCCAATTCTATCAGGGACGTCAAAACCAGGTCTTGTTTTGGAAAGGGTTAAACAAGACTTACATGAGTTGTTGTCTCTGCTGTGCCCACTATACAATTCATGCAAGCAATAGACAGATGCAAGAAATAGTATCAATAACAGTTACCTTGTCTGATGCAAGATGTTTTTCTTCAGTCTTGTTGGTAAGAAATGAGAACTTTCACTGGAGGTGATTAATACTGCTGCATCACCACCCTGACTAACATGGCTTATAAATTTTTTTACATTTTAAAACAGGTTTCATCAAGTAAGCTTGCTTAGTTATTAAGTTATTGCAGGATCCATTTTTTGCCATATTTTCACTATTTCCGATACCATAGCAACCGCACTTTTTGTCAAAGAACAAAGATAAAATGATGTGCATAATCTACACATTGCCATCTAGTCATATACCAAGTCTCATCAAATTAGCTTACTTACTTATTAACTTATCGCAGGATCCAATATTTTTTGCCATATTTTCACTATTTCCGTAACCATAGCAACAACAATTTTAGTCTAAAAACAAAAATAAAATGATGTGCATAATCTACACATTGCCATATAGTCATATACCAAGTCTCATCAAACTAGCTTGCTTAGTTATTATCTTATCGCAGGATCCCATTTTTGGCCATATTTTCACTATTTCTGTAACCATAGCAACCTCAATATAAGTCGAAAAACAAAAATAAAATGACGTGCATAATCTACACATTGCAATCTAGTCATATACCAACTTTCATCAAAAACGCTTGCTTAGTTATTAAGTTATCGCGGGATCCAGATTTGAGCGGACAGACGGACGGACAGACAGACGGACGGACAGACGGAGGGCAAACCTATAGTCCCCTCCGGTGTGAACACCGGTAGGGGACTAAAAAAAACATCATTAGCATCAAAAACACAAAATAAGCTCTAGTGTAAAATTTTAATCAATTGCTTTAATTTTTGTTACAGGCATGAAATTCTGGGACAATCTAAGCGGTGCAAAAAACCTATGGTTAGGTTGAATAGAACTCACTGGTTGACTGGGCAAAACTTTCACTTGCAGCATATGTTCATAACCAAGAATTATCAGACTATCTCACTTTATATTTATTTTTAAAATATTGTATCTGTTTGACCTCTACTTCATCTAATCAATTTTTCAAACTTTTTTTTTGTTGCTTAAAACTAGAGCTGTATTTTGTATACAGACAGAGGGACACACAGACACATAGACAGAGAGGCTGTGTCCAGTATACCCCCAAATACAATTGTTTTGCAGGGAGGTATAATGATCAAAAATTCCTTATCCATTTGATCAATCATATATTCTAAGTGGGCCACCAAAATGTTGTAACTACAGCTTCAATATGAAGCTGTAGTAACAAGATATTGGTCACCCTGTCCCATCCATAGTGTAAATATTCAATCCACTTACTTTGATCAGGTGGGACTGGGCACATGATAGGGGTTTTATCACTGCAGTGCACATGGCAGGTATAACCACACTCTGAAATGTAGGATAAAATATCATATAAAGTCATATATAATATGTGCTTAGTATTTTGTATGAAAAAATATCTAACGAGGTTTAGGGAATTGATAATTGTCGAGGCTCTGCCCAGACAGATATCAATTCGCACAATGGATTTAGATATTGTTTCAAACAATACACTAAGTGTGTACTTTATTCTTCTATAACCTCTATTTGCCTAGTTTTCGTCCATGTTTCTAACAGAAATGCAAGTTTCTAAAATGCGAATATAGACCCCTGGATTAGAAGTCCGGCGCGCTACCAACTGCGCTATCGCCTCGGCTAATAATTATTTAAAAGGTATGTAATAATTCAATCATTTTTAGCCATAAAAACATTTTTCTTTGACCTTAGAATATTCATATAATGGGATCTATCATTTTGCCAAACATTAGCAATGTATCTTAAATAGGCTTAAGGTAATTAATTATGTTAAGTTTTCTGGTTAAGTTTTACAAATAGACACCCAAACAGACAGACAGATGGATGATAGTTAAACAGTTTGCTTCCAATGTTTTTAATGCCGGGGGCATAGAAAAAATTGTTGTAACATTTGCAAAGACAGGTCCTTAAAGAGCAGTTTTATCAGGGTCTACAAGGTTAGACTGTCACTAAACCTCATCTCCAAAAATTCTAGAACCATTATCATCTCTCTTTTGGGTGTCCTAAAACTGAGGTTAACTAGACTGTCACAATGCAGAATAATAACTCCCTACAATAGCTTATCCATAATGAAATGCCATTTCCCATCAAAGGGCAATGATTCTGTCAAAAGTCAATGTACTATAACCAAAATAGGACTTGCACATCTCTGCTTGATACTGATCAGGTCTGTGAAGTTTGAAAGACATCCTTCCATTAGTTGCTGAGAAATTGGGTGGACACTTCAAAGCTATAGACGGATGGCCCAACCAACTGTCAGACAGAAAAAAAACTGACTCCTATATATACCCCCAAAATATAGTTTTGGGAGGTATAACTACAGTAACCCAAGATGTCTTACCTGCACAAATGATACCCTGCCTATGCACACCAACAAGTAAGGAATTACAGTAATTGCACTTTATTGGCATAGTAAAAGTCTTAAACTGGAATCGGTGGGTTCTGGGTGACGGAGTCTTCGACGGAGATTGGAACGTTCCTTCGTTATATTTCATGACTTCTCCGTCCGTGTCCGAACCGAGACTCTGTTTCGACAAGTTCATTGGACTAGCTTGCATTGTGCCTTCTATGTGTTCGACTGTGGGAAGATCTGTTTGAGAATTTGTCTTAGAATCTGTCCGTGAATGGGCATCTTCGCTGTCCTCATCTACTATACTTTCATTGGAAGACTGTAATATAAATATCAAAATATCGAGAATCGAGAATATAATAGTATTAAGTGACTATTTTGTTAGCAGACAATGCCATTTTAACCCTTGTCATGCTGAACCCCGAATATTACTACTATGTCAGGAGGTAAAGCCAAAGATCAGTCTTCACATATGTGCAGCCTGATCTTAGTCTTTACCACCTGATTTTCCTTTTAAAGACCAGAAAGGATTCAAGATTGTTTTTTCAAAGAAAATAAAAGTGGCTTGCAATAAGTTTCCATTATTTTCAGTATTTTGATTATAATTCAATTTTGCCAAGATTTTCATTCAGCATGACAAGGGTTAAGATATATTTTCAAATTTCTATTCATCCATGCAAAAATAGATTTATAAGAATATTTAACAAAGAAATCCTTTTATCGTTCTAATCCCTTAAAATTAATTTTTCTGTATTACAACATACTTTATACACTTTTCATCAATAAAATATGTTTAAAACTTAACCCTCCAAAAAGGCTGCCATCATTTTTTACTTAAATGCAAACAAGCAGGGGCAAATCAATGGCTCGGCGCAAAACAGTTGCACCTGCCTATTAGTTTATAGGCATTTACAACTGTCTTGTGCTGAGCCATCAAAGTGTGATTGCTTATACAAGCAAAAACTCCTTTTCTGAAGGTTTTTTGATTATGTCAATTTCATCTGTTCCCAAAATAAAGGAATGCTGAGACAATGGGTTTAACTATTGCTGTTGAATATCTGCAACAAACAACATTTTTTTAAATATAAATGCTATGGACTAAAAGGTAAAAAACTTTGTGTCAAATTTAGATATATGCTAACTAAGTTGACAAAAAATAACTTCTCTTCCAAATTAATTACAAAGGTAAGTTAGTAGCTATTGGTATCCAATTGTTAAATAATAATTGAAGGGCTTAGCAAAACAGTTATAAGAGCCTTTATAGAACTTTCATTACAACCCTGATTAAAAGAGACCCAGTGCTCAGTTGTAACTGATTATGTACCCAAATATTAGATTTCAAGAACAAATAATTTGTTGACGTCATTTTAAAACATCGTAACTACAGCTTAATTAAAGCTGTAGCTAGAGGTTTTAGAATGACATCAACAAATTCCCTTTAAAAGCAACTTATGGTTGATGGCAATAAAGGTGTTGACAAAATAGAGATGCTAATAAAAAGATTCTACGATATAAATTCAGTACTACTTATGACAGTGTTGCACAAAAGCCCTTAAATTTAGAACAATAAAGCTCTAAGACAGAGAAGCTTAAATCTTCACTGCCCATTTCTCTCGGAAAATCACATTTTGGGTACGGTAAAACATCCATTAAGGGAACACTTATGGGACCACAAACAAAGGGGTTGTTATAGAGAATGGTTGCTTAGTACACAATTTGTTTACAAATCATAAACATCATTTTGGTGGAATATGTATGTTATTGCTTATTTTTTGATAATCTAAAGTTGTTAAAACTCAAAAGAATTGTCTCATTGAGACAATTCCAATGAGTTTTATCAACATAGGATTCATTTCAAATATTTTAAGACCAATAATATCTATTTTTTTCAAATATTTTTATTTAAAGTACTGGATTTTGAAAACTGTCGCTTTATAAAAAATTGGTTGCTAATTATACATGGTCGCTTGAGCAACATGGGCTGTACTCGATGAAATTGTCATATTGAGACGGCTTCATTGAGTACCCCAAACATAGGATTTGATTTGGCAATAAAGAAAATTTTATTCTAGAATTTAAATCACAATCTATATGGAGCTCATGGGACAGTTACAAGGTGTGTGGAATAATCTTGTGCTGGGTTCAATGACAAAACATAGTATCTCTTATGTCTGAAAGACTAGCACTTGATATGAAAACACTTGCTTAGCTATAGAGTAGAGGGAGTGAAAAGAATGTATTTATTGTTGGGTAAACCCAAATGTCAAAATGTCAGTACTGAAAGTGTTCAACTTCTCAAGAGAATGCATGATTTAGACACTATTCAATACAGTAAAGGATGTCTTAAACAGGATTACCACAAAAAGGCAGCTCATGGGAATGGTAGCTTAATACAATATTTCTTGATAGACAAAACAGATCATTTTGATAGCATGAATAGATTGTCGCATGAGTCTTACTAAGTCCTATGATGTTACTACAAGATTCAATAATAAACAGTTCTTTAGCTAAGAATGCCTACTTTTTTTGAGATTTTGCTTTCTTTTATGTAGGCTTAATGGTAACAGTAGCGAAATAGAAGTAGTCACTCTAGCAATACTGACAGTATGTGGAAAATTATATGACAATTTTCAGATTCACTCCCTCTATCCTTAGTGCTGTCTTACATAAAACTGTACCACAACTAACTTTCAAAAGTAACTTTTTGTCCTATTAATCAAAAGTTATTAACCATACTTTGGAAACATGTTTGTAAAACTTGATAAGAAGCAAATAACAATTATCTATGATTGACCAAAATCTTGTATCAACAGCTTGAATAAGCTGGCCTTATGAGGTTTTTGTCGCTGTATATATGGTATTTTTTGTTATAATATGAGCCTGTGCATGACATTTCCAACAATTCCCATAATGTGCAAAGCAAAGACTCTGACAATGTGCATCCACACAGTGTGACCGGAGTCTTAACTATGCGTTTAGTAGATAGAAAAGGTCTCTAAGTATCTGTAGACCATTAGATAACTTTATATTTAAAATATAAGCCTATCTATGCTTCTCAATGTTCGCCCCTAACACACATTTAAAATTGTTGGAAATGACACTCATGGGCTCATTATGTTATTTGTGCTTGCCAATGACATTTTGAACAATTTCCTTTGTACATCAAAAATAGAAACCTAACCAGCCTGTATATCTGCGGTTTTCTCTGAGGCTTCACTTAGCTCTGTCCATAGCAAGTACCTCAATTTTTTTCAATCAATAACCAAATACTTTAAGTGCAAAGTCTGCTTCACATTGTTGTTATGCTTAACAATCATGTTACCTAGGTAGAAATGTCATAGACAGGCTCAACGAAAGCAGAGAACTTGATAAGCCTTCTCATTTTCTAATCCATAAAAAAGTATAAAAGCTTCAGTTGACATAAATCACTTGTTTGCCAAAGGCAAATCTTGTACATTCTTCATTTTAGCAACAACAATCACTCCAACAACACTTAGTTATAATCATCTTCACATCATTCTGGGTATATACTGTGTAAACACGAAATAAATAGCTGTGTATTCTATATTAGCAACTTCTATTGAAATCAATGATTGACACTTCAGTATCAGGGCCAGAGGTTATAAAACTTTTCTCATTCTCAATACAAAATTTTCTCAAATTTCAATTAGAGATTAATGCCGTAAATCTGTTTTATTGCTCATTTTAATGTATTAACATAAAAGATAATATTAATAAGTTGTTATAAATAACAACTTATTAATATTATCTTTTATTTTCATACATTTATTTCAATTTATAAATTTTGAGAAATATTCTATGCTGAGCCTGAGAAAAGTTTTATAACCTCAGGCCGAGCACTTTAATAAGAACTGGGTCGGAGATAAAGTTTAACAGCTCGAGGGTTCAGTGCAAGACTGTACTAAGAATAAATGCAATATATATAAACTTAGAACAGTCTTGCACTTAGCCCTTGAGCTGTACCTATTTGAATACCAACCCTCACAGTGGAAAATTGCTTGACACAACAATTTCAGAAAATTGTCAATAATTCTGTCAATATGTGACCAATTTAAAGCAGAGAAAGCAGAAAAAGTCAAGCACTTGCTGGATGTAACAGATCTGCGTCTAGGATGACAAAACAGTGCAATCAGTTTCCAATGATTCCCCGCTTTGCACATGCACTTGCGTGCAAAGGGGGAAATAATTGGAAAACTGTTTGCACTGTTTTGTCATCCTGAACGCAGGGCAGATCTATCAATAATTTGCTGATAAAAAATTAACTGATATAAGAAGTGAAAATTTACTTGGTTTTCAATTACTTTTTTATTAGCAGATTTTTGAAAGATCTACCACGTCTAGCAAATCACTAGCACTTTCCCGCCTTCTCTACTTAAACATTTTTCAAATGTCAGATTTTAAGAGAATTAATGAAATTCCTCAAAAAATTTGTGCCACATGAATCCATAGGTTGACTCTGGTCACATATAGGGTACTAGGAATAGTCTTTAGGTACACATGTCTGTAAATTACCCTTTTCTTTTAGATTAAAAATAATCAAATTCATTTTCTTTATGTGTGTCACTTTCTTTGACCTCATTTCTTAATCCTTATTTCTGAGAAAGGCAATATTTTTTCTTTTTATTTAAACATTTTTCAATTTTCAAAATCTCCACAGACACATCTTACTATCCTCTTGGGCCCCCGTGATATATTGCTAATGTTTAAGTGGATCATTACAAGCATATTAAATGGTGTTTTTTAACATTATGCGATAAACATGTGTCCAATTAAACTCAAGATACATTTGAATCAACATCTTAATCCTATCTGTATTTGCAAAAATGATATGACACCTGCATTTTGAAACATTTTTTCTCCTTTTCAAATTATTATTTTAAACTATTGTTTTAATTCTACAACAATACAACATTTTCTTTTTTTACAAAAAGTTAAAACATGCATTCCAAATTAAACATGAAAATACAATTGACATATGAATCGTAGAAAATGTGCAATCGCATCCGAATAAGGATTTTTCAATATTTTATCTTTGTATCTAAAGGGAGAAGAATGTTCAAAATATAGGTTCTAGCTATCATAAGGTGGGGGATCAAAATTAATCCAATTCTGTCATGTATTAAAGGTAGCCCAAACCAATCGATGTAAAATAGGGAGCAATTACCGCATATATCAGCTGTAAAATGAAATACAAGGATTACTCAATATAGAACCTTAATGTTGATATTCATTAGAACTCCCTTAATGTAGTGGACTCATAATATTTCCGCATCCTTTCTAAAGTAATTAACTTTAACAGTGTCAACCAAGGTTTCCTAATGTTTTTTTTAGGGAACCTTAGTCAACATTGTGAAAGTTCATGAGTGCCAAAATGTTGCGGATCTATTACAGTTCCATTACCTTAGAAGAAGAATCTTGTCAGTTTTCAAAAAGCTTTCAAACATAAGTACAATGTATGAGCTATGATTCTTGTTTTTTTATGATGAAACATTGAGAAAAATCGACCTTTGAAAAATGTTTAGCTAGCAATTACTATGATATAATTCACACAAATGTCAAGCATGTGTGACATTTTCTGTATGTTTTGAAAGTTTATTGTCTCGATTCAGCAAACTGATGTTTTCAACTTAACACGGGTGCCTACACTCGGCTGTCGAGTGCTGGATGGTGGGAAAAAATCTAAGTCGAAAAGGGGGCATAATTTGCACAAAATGCATCTAGAGTTATCCCCCTTGATAGTATAAGTTGCTCTTTTGATGGTGAACATGTGTGCCAAGTTTCAAGTAAATGCCTTCTGTAGAACCTGAGATATAACAAAATGTCAAAGTTTTCGCACGACGACGACTACAACGATGACATTGGGGCTATAGCAATACCTGGGGCTTTCTCCGAAAACAGCCAAGCTAAAAACTTACACATTCAAAACTGTCGATTTTAAAATATGTAATGTTCATTTGAAGTTTTTGGATAGTAACAAATCTCACCTGCCACAAACTAATATATGAGCCTGTGGTGTGACATTTACAAAAATTTGAGCATGTGTGTGAATGACCATTAGGTAGCCTAAACGATACATAATGAAATAAGAAGATTGCTTGACTTTATTAAGACACTTTGATACTAGTGATGGGCAGATCAATCGATAATAATTGATAATCAGTTAGTTTGGGCTTCAGATTGTGATAATCAACTACGAAATTTCATAATCTATTAATGAGTTCCTAACACATAAATGAAAGCCATTATACATGTATATTGTTTTTGAAATAGACATCAGTTTGATGGCTCAGGGTGAAACAGTTATAACTACCTATATGTTTATAGGAAGTTACATGTGTTTCATGCTGAGCCATGGAGTTGGTAGAAAAACCTGAAGAAAGAGTCTTGAGGTCATGAGTTTTAACTAACTTTCACACTCTATCCTTCAAAGGATGATACTAGGAGTGCTGAATTAATTTCCAAGAAGAAGATTGTACGATTGATCATCAGTTGATTTACTCTTCTAACAAAAAAACGATTATTGATTGTGATTTGAAACTGATAGCCCAACACTATTTGATACCTTATTAATTTACAAAGTGCAAAGTATAGACTCTGGGCAGTCTATGCAAATGCACAGGCTGGCTAGATTCTTTGCTTGGTGCACATTTGAAATTGATGGAAGTGTCATGCACAGGCTCAAATATGGAAGATCTTTACAATTAAACTCTGATTTTCAGAGAAATACTGATGTGGTTTTGGAAGAATATATATAATATCAAACTATTCATTTTTAATAGTTACATCATTAATTAGTGGGGATTTTTATGGAATACAAAAACTGAAGGAGATGAATAAGCAGATAATAAAATCTACAAAGAAGAGTAATTTCATGCAAGTTTTAAAAAGTATTACAAATATATTAACTATTTGTTTATTTATTTTTTTTCCCCAACAAGCAAACTTACATCATTTAAGATGGAAAACTGGCCCTTGAAATAGTCTATCAAAGAATTGGAGTCATGATTCTCTCTGTCCCCTGCAATGATAAAATTAAAATTACATATGTTAAGTTGATTTGACATCTGTAATCAATTTTATGAAAGATACCCATTGGTTGAATTTTACATCTGTGTTCAATTTTATGAAAGATACCCATTGGTTGAATTTTACATCTGTGTTCAATTTTATGAAAGATATCCATTGGTTGAATTTGACATCTGTGTTCAATTTTATATAAGATACCCATAGGTTGAAATTTAACATAAGTCATTTTTCAGCCAGTTAGAATTTTTGTTTCAATTGTATCCACTGCAACAACTGATTTGCTAAAAATACCTTTTGTCTGAAGTCGTTGATTAATATTTCCAGCAATTAACATACGTCTATCTTGTTTGAATGACCACGTCTGTTAAAAGACCATTTTTATGAAGCGACAGTTTTCAAAACCCCCATCTTTAAATCAAAATATTAGGGATGGTAACAATTACCAATTTAACTAATCGAGTATTCGGTCACCTTTCCGATCGAGTACTCGAGTACTCAGATTGAATTGATGAGTTTTGATTATTGACTTGAAAATATTGATAAACGCTATTTTGAAACATTTCTATCACTATTTTGCAGCATATCGAAATGATAGTTGAGATTATATTTAATGCCTTAATGAATTTAAGATTTCGAAAATAGTTCAATACATGATGAGAGAGTGTCTTGTGTTGGTTTATATCCTTTAGTATACCATCTTTGGTAGACCAAAAACCAAATAGATAAATATCGATAAGCTTAAATAACAATGTTCTGGCATGGCAATAAAGCATTCTTCTGATCCGAAAATACTCTGTTTAAATTAATTCGAATGTAAATCTATCAAACGTCAATCGAAAAGTGCGCCGACCGCAATCAGGTTATTTACCGTGGAAGGTGCGAAAATTTATGTCATTGTGTGACAGGGAGAACAATAACTGTAGGCACTAGATTTCAAATTATCGACGGGTAATATGATCGGCAAAGGTTCAGGTGCTGAATGCCTATAGCTTTGTACAGCGTCGAAAATAAAAGATCGACATTTTGAGAAAATGTTTTAAAATGCATTTTGAAACAATTTCTCTTATGATTTATTTTACTTTCCGATTAATTGATTAGTAAAAAAGGTATTCCATACACGGACATTCGATCGAGTACTCGATTAATTGGATAATCGTTCCAACATCTCCCTACAAAATATCTTAAAAAGTGGATATTTTAAGTATAAAAACTATTACAAGTAAATCCAATCAGACAATTTAATAGAGTTTTTGGCAACTTAGGATTATAGGGAATTTGGCAATAACATAAATATACAATCAAAACTAGACTTCCCAAAGCAGACTAATACCCTCCTACAAGTACTTGTCAATGATGAAAAGCCATTTTCCATCAAAGGACCATAACTCTGTCAAAAGTCAATGGATCGTGACCAAAGTTTCACTTGCACATCTCTGCTCAATACTGATCATCAAGCTCTCGATTGTTTTGACAACCATCATCAAATTATGCACTAAGAATCCTTTCATTATTCTTTGATGATTTCAGGTAATCACCCTAGCATTCACACAATACTCTTCCTATGTTAATACAATGACCATGGACAATTACCAAGGTTTCCTAAAGCACTGAAGAATGCTAGATAGGACACTAATAGCTAGAGTCATAGTGTTTAGAGAGCAGTACTCAGTGTCTATAAAGTATCATCTGTCAAGCGGAAGAAATCTTACTTTATTTTAACATAAGGTAAAGCCTGCCTAAAGTGTTTGCATACTGTCTTTTTTCTGTTATATTTGTATTGGATTCTTTCTTTGAAGAATTACTTACAATCAAAGTTTTTCTGTTTCTCTTCCATTTTAGACATCTTCTTCTTTAATTCTTCTACTTCAATATTTAGTTCATTGTTACGATCTTCAGCCTCCAAGTATTTGCTGTCCAAAGGAAATTTCAAATAATCATAGATAAGATTTTTACATGGTCTTCTTATAACATCAGTAGCCTAGGTAGTGAAAACATAAGACCACAATAATTTTGATGGCCTAGAGCAAAAATATAGTATGTGTCTATTGTATAGACACATACTAGGTTTTTGCTCTTAGCCCTCAATATAAGTAAGCCCTATAAGTAAGCAAAGCTTTGTTTTCTATTCTAGTAAAACTCTTGAAAATGCAGGAGAGGAATCACATGACTGTTTGAATGTTTTTCGTAAATCAAACAGGGTTTTTGGGGATGCAGGTTTTGTGAGTCAGAGACCGACAAATAAGAAACAAGGACCCAAGGAGCAGAAACCATTCCTTCGAACTCTTGATCACATTCAGAAAAAAAGTTTAGGACTGTTTTAAACAGTTTTCAATTCTTTCCTAGAGTTGAGCCCCAAATATTCATAAATGTCTACCATGTTCTAACATTTAACCTTGGGATAGCTCTAAATTCACACAAAAACAAAATCATTGCATAAAAATTGTCTATATCTAACACAGGGACACCCAAACATAAAGAATGGACTCGCAAGGTCCAAATTGTTGGGTCCATTTGACCCAATTTTGTCGAAGTCTTACTTAAATCCTGACCAAAGCAATTTTTCTTCTAGTTTGAAAGAAGAAGTCTGCACATCCTATGAATGCAGGGATCATTTTTGGGTGAGATATTGAGAGATTCTCTCATTTTCTGCCAGAAATCTCAATGAAACTGGCTAATCGAGAGAAAAATCTCAAAGCAGAATTTAATTTAGTGAAGAGTTTTGTTGGCTCAGCGCAAAACAGTTGTAACTGCAAATATATATGAAGGCAGTTACAACAATTTTCATTAAAGCCATCAATGTGTTAAAATTTCTCACCAAAAATTCTTAATTTCTCACTAGATTCAGCTAAATGAGATATTTTAGCACATGCTATTCTGAGCCAGATTTATCCCTGTGAAAGGCAATAACTTTTCACTGACTGAAATGTATTTGTTAGTTTACTATTATCAATCAAAATATTGATGGAGCAAAAATTCATTAATTTTTACCACAAGCAAAGGCGTGTACAGCTCCTTCAAGCTGAATTCACAACTTTGAGATAGCCTAATGGACAGACGGATTGACTGACAAGCACTCCTATATATCCATCAAACATAGTTTAAGGGGGTGTAATAATGATTCTTGACTGGCATTACCCCCTCTTATCTGTACCTCTGACATTTACAAGACCAAAGTAACGTGTCCACCTACTTTTCAGTGATGGCATATTGAGCCTTCAATCTGTTTAACTCCTCGGCTATTTGAGACTTGGCCTGTATCTCACTGTTCAGGTTGGACTGTAAGTTCAGGAGTTCCATCTTGTCAAGCCTCTGTGAGCGTCGGTTGCGCCAACGTTGCCTGCCTGAGTCCTCCCCAGACACGCCCATCACCTTCAGATTTTCCAGCTCTTCTGTCATCTTGCTGGCCAATGCCTGGAGGTAACCTCTAGCATCTTTTTCATCACTAACCCTGAAATGGTATAACAGTTCTAAACTTAATGCTTATCTTGCTGAATTTAACTTTTTGTTTCAAACAAATTGCCATTTTCACCTGCCTTGCTCAAGTTGTTCCCACAATAATCAAATTGAAAGAAAACAATATAGACCAAAATTAAGATCAGACTGCATATCTGTGCAGGCTGATCTAAGTCTTTATAGAGTCTGCCAAAACTACAGGTTCAGCAGAAATATGCTGTTAACAGCATGCGAAAGGTTAATAATGATTAAAGATTACAGGCTCTTAAAAGAGGATCATGACTGAACAGTTAAGGTAGTGGACTCATAATAGTTCCTCAACATTTCGGCACACATGAATCTCACAATGTTGACTGAGGTTTCCTGATGAAAATCATTTGGGAACCTCTGTTAACACTGTTTCAGTTCATTACTTTGGAAACATATTTCATATAAAGTAGGAGTTAAATGTTGACCTCTAAAAATTCGGTGCTCAAGAATCTTTCAGTTTTGCTATTTTGTTCTTATCCCTTTCAAACTTATAGCAGGTAATATCTTAAATTCTCTATAGGAGTTCATTGGTAGAGCTACAGATAGAAGAGGGTATTTTCCATTTTAAAATCAAATATTTCACCAATGTTTGCAGAGACCATGTTGCAGGTACTCGTTGGAATTGTCTCATTGAGACAATTTAAATGAGTACCCACAACATAGAGTTCCAATAAGAAATGAAGAATTTAGACCGGCACTAGCCCCTCTTATCTGTATCTCTGCATTGACCATAGCTAGCAATCTGTCATTCAGTGATGGGCAATTGGTTTAAAATTACAATCGAAAATTTTTAGTTGTAAGAGTAAATCAACTAATAATTAATTGTACAATCGTTTTCTTAGAAATTAATACAGCACGCCCATTTTCATCCTTTGAAGAATAGAATGTGAAAGTTAAGTTAAAACTCATGACCTAAAGACTCATTCTATAGATTTTTTCACCAACTCCATGGCTCAGTGTGAAACATATTTAACTGCCTATAAACATAAAGGCAGTTACAACTGTTTCATGTTGAGCCATCAAACTAATGTCAGTTTTGAAAACAAAATATAATGACTTTCATTTATGATTTTGGACCTGATTATTTGATTATGAAATTTCTTCGATGATTATCACAATCAGAAGCCCAAACCAACTGATTAGCGATTATAATCGATCAATCTGCCTACAATATAAAACCAAATTTACACAGAATTAATTTCTACTTCAAAACCTACCATTTGATGATTTCTGAAATCTGAGCCTCCCACTGGGCCACAGACTCCCTCTTGTCATAGATTTCTCTCATCTCACCCTCCAGCTGAGATTTCTCCCGTACCAAGTTGTCCATGGAAGAACGTTCCTGAAAGTTTTTGAAGATTATATCAATGGCTCAGCACGAAACAGTTGTAACTGCCTATATGTTTATAGGCAGTTACAACTGTTTTGCCCTGAGCCATTGATATGCTTTCAATCAATGCTTGAACTTTGAGATTGAACCTTTGAGAATAGACTAATGAACTATTCCTTATTTTTCAATAGGTTTTACAGACTCATGATCTATTCCTTATTTTTTTAATAGGTCTTATAGACTCATGATCTATTCCTTATTTTAAATAGATTTTATAGGTTCCTAATTTCAGAAAAGATTATGCTTACATTTCTAGTTCCACATAAATATGCAGGAGATCAAATTATGTTTTTCTTTTTCCTTAATGTTTTATCTTCTGCTTCTTTTAATTTGTAAAACAAACCAGATTTTTCAGGAAGGTGTTATATTGAGAAATCAATACGAAGAACATTGAATTACTAAACATTCAATAAAAAGTTGCAGTTGAGTATTTGTTGTATACACCCTTGTAATGCTGAAAATAGCATGACAAGGGTTAAATTTAATATCATTGGACAGTAAATATGTCTCATTCTTCATCTTAAATAAGATGTAGTTAGTTTAGTATAAACATATTCTACCTGCTAGAAACAAAATATTGATACAAATTTCATATCTGTTACGTTTTTAAGCCAATGGCTTTTGTTACAAAATCTTGCCTAATACTACACTGCCCTCCAAAAGATCCTTCACGCACATTTCATTTATATATTTTCAGCTTTAATCTTTTTAAACAAAGTTATAGATTAGTTTTTATTACTTAAAATCTGATTATTCCCATTTGAACGCTACTTTAGACGACAAAATGACTGTTGATAAAGATACTATTTTAGAACAATGTATAACAGAAAATATTGAGACAAAAGGAGAAAATGCTGATTATCAGTGGAATGTTGTGAGACACTTGTAAATACCATGCCTAGATGCATGTTCAGGCTGTCTTACCTGCTAATGGAGGCTACACTAAATATTGACAGAAGTTGATCCCCTTGATAGAAAATTTGGCAAAATGGTGAACTATTCTGATTTTGTCGATTTTACATGATTTTGCCATTTCTGGTATTGCTTCTTAATTGATACATTGCAATAAAGATAAAAAGTATACATTTTATTAATAAAAATAATTTAAAACTTTGTTTTAAATTACTTAAGCTAAAGATCTTTAAAAGAAGTGTGTGTGAAGAAACTTTTGGAGGGCAGTGTATTTTGGATTTATATTTGACAATTTTTAGATCATAGAATTCATATACTTACAGATGATATCTCATCCTTTAACCGCTCATTTTCTTCTATTAACTCAGACACCTTTCTTTCAGCTTGTTCCGTGCGAGATTTGAATTGTGACGATGTTAACTTTAATTCCTCCACATAATCCTCGTCTGATTGTCTTGATTTTACCACATTTAATTCATTCTGAAGTTCTTTCTTACTTATTTCTAATTCCTGTATTGAATATTTTAGATCACTAATTTCATTCTGATATTTTGAAGTCAATCTTGTTATATTTTCTTCATTTTCCACAATCTTTCTGTCCACTTCTGTTTTTAACCTGAAATATATAAATGTAAAATATTTTAACCCTTTCTTGCTTTTCAAAATTTCAGGCTAGTCCACAATGAAAGAAGTTGATGAAATCTGACATTGATTCTATTCTTTTGGAGTAGAAAATACCATCGAAAATTGTTACAAGCAATTCATTATTTCAACAATCTTTTTAAACTCTTTACTAGAGGGGTATCAAAAGAAGGGATTAGTTTGAAAAATATTTTCTGAGGGGCATCACCAAAAAGGTGAAATTATTTATACAAATCAACTTCTGATCCATATTGATTTTAATATTTACATTTCAACCCGTATATTGCAAACGTTTTCCCACAATAAAGTTTTAAGTATGCAGTGGAGTGTTGGGCAATCAGTTTAAAATCACGATCAATATTTTTTTATGTTTTTTTTTACCAACTCCATGGCTCAGTATGAACCAATTGTACCTGCCTATAAACATATAGGCAGTTACAACTGTTTCATGTTGAGCCATCAAATTGATGTCAGTTATGAAAACAAAATAGAAATATATGGCTTTTATTTATATGTTAGGAACTGATTAATCAATTATCAAATTTTTTAGTCAATTATCATATTTGGAAGCCCAAACCAACTGATTATCGATGATAATCAATTAATCTGCCAATCACTAATGCAGTGTAGGCTAAAATCAGACTGTACATATGCACATCTGTCTTCATAGGTTTGTTTACGCATGCCATGGACAAACACCATTCAGCGAGAAATTCATTATAGGCATAACTATGATTTTATTACTTCATTTGTGTCTCCTAGTTGTTTCCAATGGTTTAGGTAGGTATCAAAGTTAACTGAGAAATCCAATTTTCTTAATTAAGTATTACATTATCTCTATCTTAAACAACACAATTTTTTCCTTACCTTGCTATTTCCTGTGTTAATTCTAAATTGGTGGTACTTGATGCTCGGCCCATTTGTTTTCGTTTAAGAGTGTCTATTTCTTGTTCCATTTCTTGATTGTATTCTTCAGCTCTTTCACGAAGCTTTTTCTCTCTGTTTGCTTCTGATCTGTATTCATCCACTTGGGTTTGAAGCTGTTATAAAGAAAGAGTTTTTAAATCATTTGTCTCTTAAAAGCTAAAAAGTAGACTTCTAGTAAAGAGAGAGTAGAGCAAGTTGAAAATTTTTATTTCTTAATCAAATCCTATATTGTGGGTACTCATTGAAATTGTTGAGATGTTTCCAATGACGCCCCATAACATAGCAGTTTCCAAAGTTTAGTAAAAAGTAAAAGTCAAGTTTACCACTATATCTATAGCTCTGTACTAGGGTGTTATAACAAGATAGGCAATTCAAGTACTTTTCATGCTTTTGGGGAAAAGAATTTAAACTTGAATTTTCATTTTAAGGAAAAGTTTTGCAGCTTAAAATTTATTGTTATCATTCATTTTATGCCTAAAAAAAGAAATTCTCAAAACACAATCCATATTGTTTATCAAATTTCAAAGTATTAATTCATCCTTCCATCAAATGATATTTCTGCATAAGGAGCATTTCATTAGTTGATCTCAACTGTCTGTTATAAAATACCATAATACTAGGGTTGAAAGTGGAATTATAACTTCCCATATGTAGCAGTACTTCAAAGGTACAGATAAGATGCAGGGGTCGACACTAACTCCTGAGAATTAGGAGTCAATTGGACTCCTAACACATGAAATCAAGGAGTCCAAGCTCAAAGTAAGGAGTCCAAATTTCATAATGGGAGAACATTGTGGAAAAGAAGAAATTGCTTGTTATAAGCAATTTCTTCTTTTCCACAATATTCAACCAAAGAAGAGTTTGTTTTTTTTCTCAAAACAATACAGGATGCATTCAAATGTTTTCTTCAACAAGTTTTGTGCATTTGTTTTTCAAAATATTTCCTTTCAACCCTTGGAGTCCAGCGGACTCTTTACTTGCAAATCAAAGGAGTCCAACTGGTAAACAAGGAGTCTCAGACTCCCGGACTCCCCTTAGTGTCGAACCCTGAGATGGGGGTAACTCAAGTCTAAAATCTTTATTTCTCATTGAAACCCTATGTTGTTGGTACTCAGATGAATCGTCTCAACGAGAGGATTCCAATGAGCATCGACATTATAGGATTTGTGCAAGTTATATTAGGAAAAAAAAATGAAATCTGAAATACCCCCCCCTCCCTCTATCTGTAGCTCTTGTAATTCATTGACATACCTCTGCAATGGACTTTTCTGTTCTTCTTCTTTCATTCTTTAGACTTTCTGCTTTTCTCTTATACTCTTCCATTTCTTCAGTTTTGTTCCGTAACTCCCTTGTGAGCTCTTTTGTCTTGGATTGAGACTTGAGTAACCTGTAATAGGGTACATATAAGGTTAAACTTCCTAGGTTAGGAATTTTGTTTGACCCTTAAACCAGGGGTTTGATAATTGATTGCATGGAGTTTGACGCCGCTTTCAATATTTTTTTCAGTTATATCGCAGAGGCTGAAGCACCTAACAATGGATTCCTGGTTTTTCACTCGCAAGAACAACCATCACATTCTCTCCTAGCCCTGTAAAGACCCATTAGAACTTTCTGTCGGGTAATAATTTTGACCCTGTAAATTTTCACTATAACTGCTTGACACTGCTGCAAATTATAAATGTAGTAGAATCAATTGTCTCCTTTATATCTTTATAAGAGATTCATGTTTCACATGAATCTCTTATAAAGATATAAAGGGCAACAGTTAAAGAAGACAACGAGCATAACCAAGAAACATCTAATCATTCTATTGTTTTGACCCCTTTACAAGCAGTTTTGACATCAACATTTTCACAGTCAAGTGACTCTTGAATTTGAATAGCAAGCATAAGCCCTGCTTGGTATCCTACAACCTACAACACACATTGCCACCTTTAGAATTATTAAACTGTTGTTGATGTTTTTCTATTCCAACTTTTCAGTATATTTCAGAAATTTGATGTTGAAAAAGAATGAAATACTAGTTACCATCGTTTCTCCCATGCCATGGTCAGGTTTAGGGTCAAAAAGGCCCAATGACAAAAAGGCCCCGTGAAAAACAAGTATCTGGTGTTGTATGCAACACATAAAGTCCCCTACTGGCTTCGTTTGTCTCAATGTTTTCCCACGCCAATTCTATCAGGGACGTCAAAACCAGGACTTGTTTTGGAAAGGGTTAAACAAGACTTACATGAGTTGTTGTCTCTGCTGTGCCCACTATACAATTCATGCAAGCAATAGACAGATGCAAGAAATAGTATCAATAACAGTTACCTTGTCTGATCCAAGATGTTTTTCTTCAGTCTTGTTGGTAAGAAATGAGAACTTTCACTGGAGGTGATAAATACTGCTGCATCACCACCCTGACTAACATGGCTTATAAATTTTTTTACATTTTAAAACAGGTTTCATCAAGTTAGCTTGCTTAGTTATTAAGTTATTGCAGGATCCATTTTTTGCCATATTTTCACTATTTCCGTTACCATAGCAACCCCACTTTTTGTCAAAGAACAAAGATAAAATGATGTGCATAATCTACACATTGCCATCTAGTCATATACCAAGTCTCATCAAATTAGCTTGCTTACTTATTAACTTATCGCAGGATCCAATATTTTTTGCCATATTTTCACAATTTCCGTAACCATAGCAACAACAATTTTAGTCTAAAAACAAAAATAAAATGATGTGCATAATCTACACATTGCCATCTAGTCATATACCAAGTCTCATCAAACTAGCATGCTTAGTTATTATCTTATCGCAGGATCCCATTTTTTGCCATATTTTCACTATTTCTGTAACCAAAGCAACCTCAATTTAAGTCGAAAAACAAAAATAAAATGATGTGCATAATCTACACATTGCCATCTAGTCATATACCAACTTTCATCAAAAACGCTTGCTTAGTTATTAAGTTATCGCGGGATCCAGATTTGAGCGGACAGACGGACGGCTGGACGGACAGACGGATGGACGGACAGACAGAGGGCAAACCTATAGTCCCCTCCGGTGTGAACACCGGTAGGGGACTAAAAAGGCCAAGTAACATAAAAAGCCCGGATCAAAAAGGCCCACTATGAAAAAGGCGGACTGTCAGAATTGAATAAAAGTGGGTTAAAATGTGATGTCAAAGAGAGTCAACTTTTGGTTATTGCTTGTAATGAAAAAGAAATACAGGCATCATAGCCTGGGAGATGTTATTTCATTTTATCTTATAACTATACAACTATCCGTATGATAACATGCTGTATGATATTTTTTATGATATCACATAGTTATTTTTAGAACATGATATAATGTGGTTATTTCTAGAAACTTGCATTTCAGTTAGAAACACCGACGAAAATAAGACAAATATGGGTTATAAGATAAATATAATACATACTTAGTGTATTGTATGAAAAAAATATCAAACTCGGTTGTGAGAATTGATGATTGTCTCGGCAGAGCCTCGACAATGATCAATTCTCCCAACCTCGTCAGATATTTTTTTCCATACAAAACACTCAGTATGTATTATATATATATACCAACCTGTATCTTTTAACGTGAAAACCAACAGTTGATGATATCATGAAACTACCAATATTACTTACAGATCGTTAGAATCAGTATATTGTTCAATTGCTATTTTCTGTTTGGCCACTGCCTCTTTCAGTTCTCTGGCCTGTTGTTTGTATTTCTCTCTCAGATCTTGTAATTCCTTGTCCAGAGTAGATTTCTCCTCTTCCAGAAGTTTCATCTTCCTCTCAATATCAGTTTTTAGTTCATTGGCTCTTTTAATATCTTGTTCATATATACTGATTTCAGATTGTGACTCTGTAAAAGAGATTTTTAAATTCATTATTTCTTTTAGCTTGGGTCCTTTTAAACAGTCTTTACTGGATATTATAACAATCTTAACCCTGCAAAAAAAAATATAAATAACTAGATAGGCAAAATCACTATTATGACTTAATTCTATTTTCAAATTTGTTTTTAATGTTATAGCGGGAAATTAAGATTTTACCAAGTACAAAACCTTTATACAAAGGCATTATTACGTAATTGATAAAAAGGATGGTCCACATAGAAGTTGAGCACTCTATAATATCCCTGGCCAATCCTTACCTGCCACAACTTTATGTAAGATAGCTAGCTCCTCTTTCAACTGTCTTGACTCAGCCTCGGCAGCTCCCACTGCCGCTGATGTTCCCATAGCACCATCATTGTTTAACTTTTGTATTGTAAGGTTAGCCTCTGTAAACATGCAAAAATTTAGAGTGAATAATTTGTTTGTTTGAACAAGGCTTTAAGCCAGCTTTCAACAATTCTTTAGTTATATCCAGATGGCTTGAGCACTTTACAATGGATTCCTGGTATTTCTCACACCAGTACAACCAATCCTCTCCTAGTCCTCAGCTGCTATCCCACATAGGTCTACAATTATCAACCCATTGGTGCGAGACAAATAGTCCAGAAGGATGAGTGCCACAGTCTGGGATCAAACCAGGGATCTCTAGACTTTGCGCTACCAACTGCGCTATGATGGAAGCCCAAATGCATCTAGAGTTTTTACCCCTGGTAGTATATTTTAATCTTTTAATACCTG
Organism: Fragum whitleyi; assembly: GCA_948146395.1. Lineage (NCBI taxonomy): Eukaryota > Metazoa > Mollusca > Bivalvia > Cardiida > Cardiidae > Fragum > Fragum whitleyi. The sequence goes on from OX411544.1 coordinate 38,652,197, forward strand.
AAATATAATACAACTTTTAAGAGAATCATTTGGTATTTGCAGAGATAATACAATATGGCAAGGATTTGAAGTTAGAAAAGGGACATAATTCGTACACAAATGTATGTAGAGTTATCCCCTTTGAAAGAAAATGTTCCTTTGACAATGAACATACAAGGCTAAAGCAATACTTTGGGTTTTCTCCAAATACAGCCAAACTTGTAATAATGAGTTCAGACTCCCCAACTCACCTTGTAACCTTCTTTGAAGTTCTTGATTTTCACGTTCAAATGAAGACATTCGACTTTCAAATGCTTCTGCTGTGACATTGGCTAGTTTTTCAGGAGATATATTTGTAGAATCCAACAAACTTGACAAATCAGAAAGTTGACTGAAATTACATTACATAAAAGAAGAACTTGATTAAACAGGCAATTTATCATAGGAAGGTTAGTTTTAAAAGCATGAGAATTTCAAAAGCCTTCATTTTTTTTTCTAATCCTTTCAAATTAAAACTCTTATCTGAGAGGTTTATTTATTTCTGAATTATTCATTAATGCAAATGAAGTTTCCATAACAAACCGGTAAACTAACAAGTAGAGTTTGTGAAACATGAACATCCAAAATCGGCAATTTTTAATTTTTTCAACTTTGACATTGACAGACGACTTTGTCACATGACCTTGACCTTGGTTTCTGTAGATGTGCATTATCAAGATCTATCATCATACCAAATAGGGGCATTGCGTCTTGGATAGCTTTGAAGTAATTGCCAATGTTAAGTTTCTTGGTCATGTTTTGCAGACAGACAGATAGATGGACAACAGTAAAACAGTATGCCCTCAATCTTTCATTGCAGGGGGCATAAAATTAAAAAGAAAATATACTTGTCTCATTTTGTGCTTCAAAAAAGCATATCTTAACCCTTTGCTGTTTAATCCCTGCTTTTTACGTGCCTGTGATTTTATGATTGAGAAAACATTGTGAAAAAAGAATAAATTGCTCCTGAGAAGCAATTTCTTCTTTTTCCACACTTTTTTCTACCCTACTGAATGGTTATTTTTCAAATTGAATCCTCTTTAAATTTTCGTCTGCAAAACCTTTGAATTTGGACAGGTCCAAAATTTTGTAAAACAGGAAAGGATTAAAGAGCCACAAAAAGTTTTCTCAATCTACTGTTTCTTCTTTATTGAACTATCAAAATTTTGTAAATATGTTGATTGTTAAACATATCAAATTGTTTTTAGCACTCTATTTTCTATATAAATTAGTTTGCTTACCAGTCTTTGGTAAAAGAGAATCCAACAAAGGGTAAATGGTGACCTTTGAAGATACCATGTGAGGAAGGAGGGACTGTGTCCTGTAATACAAATATATATTATTTCAGTGCTTTTGGTGGTTTATCAAGAAACTAGAAAGCCATGAATGCCTTGTGTCGCTCCACAGGCTTGAATTTCTTGTAATAGCAAATCTAAGTTTTGACTAGATTTTTAGATATTTTGGGTTCTACTGATGTTGAAATGATTTTCAAAGTTTCCACTATTATAACATATAGAGAAATGACCTCCTCTCATAAAAGACATATTTTTCATCCAATGACAATAACTTTTGGCTGTATGATAATGGGTCACCTAAGGATCATGCTTATGAAGTTTGATTGATACCCATAAGTTACATTTTGAGATAAATGATTTTCAAAGTTTCCACTTTATATAACATATAGAGAAATGACCTCCGCCCATAAAATACATATTTATCATCCGATCACAATAATTTTAGGTAGACAGATAAAGGGTCACCAAAGGTTCATTCATGTAAAATTTGGTTGATATCTATCGCTTAGATTCTGAGAAAATGATTTTCAAAGTTTCCACTTTATTACATATAGAGAAATGACCTCTGCCCATAAAATAAACATTTTTCATCCGATCACAATAAATTTTGGTAGACTGATAAAGGGTCACTCAAGGATTATTCCAGTAAAAATTGGTTGATATTCATTGTTTAGATTCTGAGAAAATGATTTCCCAAGTTTCCACTATATAACATATAGAGAAATGACCTCTGCCAATAAAATACACATTTTTCATCCGATCACTATAATTTTTGGTAGCCTGATAAAGGGTCTCTCAAGGATCATTCCAGTGAAAGTTGGTTGATATCCATCACATACATTCTGAGAAAATGATTTTTGAAAGTTTCCACTATTTAACATATTGAGAAATGACCTCCGCCAATAAAATGCATATTTTTCATCCGATCTCAATAATCTTTTGTAGACTAATGAAGGGGCACACAAGGATCATTTGTGTTAAATTTCATTGGTATCCATCAATTAGAATCTGAGAAAACTCGCTTTTTACAATATTTGGAAATTAGTCACGCCCATTAAATCCATGTTTTTCATTGGATCAAAATTTCTTGAACAACTTTGAAAAAGGGTCACCCAAGGATCATTCCTGTGAAGTTTGGTTGAAATTCATCCAGTAGTTTCTGAGGAGAAGATTTTTAAAGAACAAGAGCTGTCACTGTAAGATGACAATGCCCCCGACACCGCTTTGATTTAGAAGTTATGGCCAATGTTAAAGTTTTTGGACGGAATGACGGACGGACGGACGGACAGACGTACGGACAGACGGACGGACAAGTCAAATTTATGATGCCTCCCTATCGGGGGCATAAAAAGGTTACGACCGGATGCACAGACGGACACAACGTCATGACAATAGCCCCAGTGGCTTTCAGCCAGTGGAGCTAAAAACAGTGAATATCAAAAACTTATACCCTGCTTTTGTGCATTTCACCCCATCTGACGTCATCTATGCTGGGCAAAATAAGTGATGTCACAATGAACATTGCATAGCAATCACATGCAAAATGACGCGCTTTATGAAAATATGTCCTAGAAATTTCACATTTTGTCTAATGTTTACATTAAAGAAATAGAATAATCATTTGTTTTTCAAGTAATATCAATTAATATTTCATTTTGTGAACAACAAAAGATATATTTTCACTCGTGGCTCCACCACTCGTGAAAATATAGCTTTTGTTGTTCGCTCAATGAATATAAATCGATCTAACACTGAAACAAACGATTATCCTCTATATATTATTTTTACTCAAGGATAATACGAAAAAGGGTTGAATGACTCTTATTTCCATCGTGGTCCTAACTCATTCCAGATATCATCCTGCACTGCTACCCACATTTACCTCTCACACAGTTTTGACTGTATTACAGTTTTTATGAAAGCCATCATTTTGAATGGTTGACTAAATTTCAAATGTCATGTCTAATTAACAAAGTTGTATTTCTCGTATTTCATTACATATTTGACAACTGGTATTTCCTGATACAAGCACTGTGTCAATTGACAAATCAGCAAAGTAAAGTCATTAGATTGACCAGCAAAAAATCTGTAACTAAGGCTTATTTTATCTTTTGCTAATGTGTTTTGGCCCTGAACCGATCATTTCTTTTTCAAGCTAATTACAAACATTGGATTTATTTCACAAACGACCAAGTTTTTATATTCATAAGAATCATGCCTGACATTGATTAAGAACCAGAGCACCTTATTTTCATGCTTTTTATGATAAATAAAGTTCTAACCCAGTCAATTGTATAAAATATGAAAAACTAACTACAACATTAAATTAAATTTAAATTTTCAGTTAAGTTCAGGCACATCCAAGAATTAAAAATCCATTTCATTTTTCCATCAAATTCAGACCTATCAAAATATCGGCAAACTTAAAACTTACAGTATGTTTAAAGTCTGAATCATCTACATCAAAATTTGAAGTATCTGTAGGACTGCTGACTTCAGGAATAAAAGGGGCCGTCACTGAAATAAAAATTGTTTCTTGTTACATACCCTCAAACAAATTAAGTCTAATGAAAATTCAGTCTTAAAACTTAACAAGAGGACCATGATGGTCCTAGATGGCCCACCTGAGTCTCTTTGACCCCTGGGACATCACATTAATTAAATAGGCAGATGTCAACAAGGAGATAATTTCTGCATAAGATCAATATCATGGAATGTTTTCAGCCAAGAGCAAGAAAATTTGCCTTTTCACTCTTTGATTCTATGTAAAAAGGGATACACCCAGGTGGAGCCCAAATATGACCCCTTGGTCTTGATATGAAAAATCTTGGTAGAGGTCCACTAGATGATGCTACATACTAAATATGAAAGCTGTCTGCCATCTGGTTTCAGAGAAGGAGATTTTTAAAGATTTACGCTCTTTGATACTATGTAAAAAGCGTTGCGCTCCAGCAAAGCCCAAATATGATCCTAGGGTCTTGATATGAACAAACTTGGTAGAGGTCCACTAGATGATGCTACATACCAAATTTAAAAACTGTCTGCCATCTGGTTTCAGAGAAGAAGATTTTTGAAAATTTTCCTATTTTCACCCTTTTTGTTAGGGGTAAAGGGTAAGTTAAGGGTGGATTTCATTTATTTGAACAACTTTGGTAGAGCTTGACCAAAGGAACATCCCTGCCAAGTTTCATCAAAATTGGCCCACTGGTTTAGGAGGAGAAGATGTTTAAAGAAATTGTGGATGACGGACGACACACGTCGCACGACAGACGACTGACAACGGACGCAGGACATTGTATGATCACATAGCTCACTTTGTGCTCAGGTGAGCTAACAAACTAGAGGATAAGACCTTTGAAATGCTTAATCCTTTAAACGTCAGTAATGTATCAACTGAATTGACTGCCTTTGTGGCCCAGTAGCAAAGGTGCTTGACTCATGACCTGGAGGTCCACTTAATTAGTAGCCCTAGTTAACACAGTTATAAATAGGATAAAAGAAGGTTTGAACTACTGCCTCTCTCTCAGGGATGTGAAAACATCTGGATATGGTGTTATAAAGCGACTATAAGCTTCAGCTTTCATTTCAATCAAACTATAGGTAAAATAAATTAGAATAAAAAATTACATTTTATTCACCCTTAAAAAAACTGCATGGTTAAAATGCATGCACATATTTATCATTGTATTTTTTTAAAAGAATATTTTATTTCTGATCTTTCCTTTTCCTATCATATTAAATTTTAAGTCATGGAACACTTACTATCTCTGATATGATCCCAGTCTATTCCTTCAAACCAAGCATGATTTTTAAATTCTGAAAGCCCACTACGTCCAAATCGTGTGTCCGCCGAACAAATAAGTCTACAAATCAGATCTTTGGCCAATTCTGAACAATCTTCAGAATCTTCAATATCAGTTGGAAACTCAAATCGTGACTGTAAACAAACAAGTAATGTGTAAGAAAGTTAACATGTTTTATTACAGAAGTATTTAAAACATTCTGGTGGCTCAGCACAAAACTTGAAACTGAAATAGAGCTCTACTTACAATTTATGTACCATATTTCTCCTTTAAAACACTCCCACGAGCCATGTACATAACATGGTCAGGGAGCTTTTATTTAGCAAGCTTTTTCTGATTTTAAAAAAATCATTGAAACTGATGTCTTTTAGGTACATTCCCATTAATTTGAGATGAATTTCCTCTAAACAATCATATAAATAATTGTTTAGAGGAAATTCATCTAAAATTAGAGAAGAAGTCTCAAAAAGCTTCTATAATTTACGCATTTGAATAGGGATTTTTTGGTTAAAATGTAGGGGTGATACTTTTAGGGAAGGCGCTATTATTTGGGGAAATACCGTAGCTACCATCCAATTTACACTTTCATTTAAAAACAGAAGCAGGGTTAGATAATCAAACAAACAAACCATATTTTAACTTGGTTACGCTCTATCTGAAATTGACAAAGATAGACTGACATATCATGAATTCAGTCCAAGACTATACTAAGGGTATATACAATGTATATACACTTAGTGCGGTCTCACGCTTAACCCTCAATATGTGCAATCACCACTGGTATATTCTATTTATCCTTGTTTAATTTACAGACCAGATCTTCCATCCCTTTGATTTTGATGAAATTTCCAACAAATTTTTAATTAATATTATGACCAGGGTTAATAGCTGACATAACAAAGGCATTTTATGATTTTACCTGTTTCCAAATTAACTTACTTTAACTTTAGATATTTCAAGAAAGCACGAAAAAAAACTATTCTATAAAGACGATACACCTTTAATACATCAAATTTCATCTACCTATTTCAAGCTAAACAATTTTTAGATTTACTTTCTAGTAAAAGTGAAAGCTGTGTAAATATTATGGTAGCGGAACCATAATAGATCCACAACATTTTGGAACTCATAAACTTCAACAATGTTGACTAAGGTTTCCTAATGAAAATCATCAGGAAACCTCGGTTAACACTGTTAAATTTCATTACTTTGGAAATGTTGTAGAACTATTACAGGTCCATTACCTTAAGCAAAATTAAATTGAATTACCTGGTGGTTCATAATCTTGCCGTATGTTTCCACTAAAGATTCAGCATAGAAGGGAGTACATCCATACAACATCTCGTACATACATACACCTAATGACCACCAATCACATTCACGACCATAGCGACCATGCCCATCTTCCATTGCCTATAAAAATAATTAAGAATAAATAAACTCACAAGTTTGCGTGTTAACAATGGTAACATTCAAAATTCTTTCATTCATATAAAATTGCAGGGATCATTTTGGGGTGAGATATTGAGAGATTATCTTTTCACTTTTCTGCCAGAAATCTCATTGAAACTGGCTTATTGAGAGGAAATTTTCAAAGAAAAATGTAATTTATAGAAGGATTTGTGTACATATCTCGCAAAATAATCTTTATTTTTCATAAGATTCGGCCAATGGGATGTTTTTAATCTTGATATTCTGATCCAGAATTATCCCTGAAATTGGAAAGCATGAAACCAAAAGTTAGTTCAGAATTTCATTGGTAGTTGTACTGAAGTTGTGTTCATCTTATTGGAAAGCTGTTTGAACTACCAAGTGTGTTTAGAACATGTGATGGTTCTCATGTTCTGCAATCACTTTCAAACCATATTACATCCATCAGGGCTCCTGTTTGACCCTTAAACCAGGGTTTTGACCCCTAAAAATAAGAAAATATCTTAATTTTATCCCTATTGTAATTACTATGGGTCAAAACATGGTTTTATACCTCAGATTTTCACAAATTACTTTCTAAAGTTCTTCAAATTAATTACTTGTTTCACATCATTACAAGAAACAGTTAAAGTGACTCTTGAATATGCAAAATTCTACTAATAACTTGCCTTTTTTTGTTATTTTGACCCCTTTAAATTCAGATTTGACCCCCAGAATTTCTAAGGTGAGAAGTCAATGACTCCCAAATCAAACACAAACACAAGCCCTATACATTAACAAGATGTGTCTGTTAAACACCAATTCCCCCTCACTGCCTTTTTTCAGAAACAATCGTTTGGTAAGAAATGGTATTAAACAGCAAACAAAATTTAATATGGTGATCAACAGCAAAACGAAATTCAATGTGAACTTAAATTTTTCACATATTTGACCTTGAAAAAATGGCCTTGACTGATGACCTTAAAGTTGGTACCAGTGCAAAGGTCTTGTCAAAAACAATACAATCATGAAATATGAAGACTCTAACACTTACGTTTCAAAAGCTATAGCAAAATCTAAAAGTTTGGGGGGTTGGAGGTGGATGGGGGGACAAACAAGACAAGATAAAACTACATGCCCTCAAGCTATCAATACAGGGACATTAACAGCACTATGTCTGTAAGAATTTGAAAATTATACAAATACAAATATCCTGCATCTCTTTTCAAGCTCTGTGAGACTCTTTTTTGGTGACATGACTAAGTGAAAATACTTACACGTAGAATTTCAGGTGATATATAATCGGGTGTCCCAACAGCTACTGAAGATTGCACTGTTCCATCATCTAGTAACTTTAAACAAGACCCAAAGTCCGCTAGCACTATATGGCCACTTAAGTCTAATAGCACATTATCTGGTTTTATATCCCTATGCACATATTGTAACTGGTGTAAAGAATGAATGGCTAACACCATCTCAGCTATATAAAACTTGCACATTTCTTCTGGGATTCTGTCTTCAAATTTACTTAACAATGTCAACAAATCACCACCAACATAGTAATCCATAACCAAATACTGAAATATAAATACATCATGAGTTAACCCATTATAAGTTGATCAAACTTAAGGTAGTAGAACCGTAATAGTTCCACAACATTTCGGAACTTATGATCTTTCACAATGTTGACCAAGGTTTCCTAATGAAAATCCTTAGGAGCACGTAACAATTTGAAATGTGCATAAAGGAATAACATTAATCAGCCTAGAAAGCCATATTGATAGCTCAGCGCAAAACAGTTGTAACTCCCTATATGTTTATAGGGAGTTACATCTGTTTCGCGCTGAGCCATCGAAATTATAATGGTATAATCAGAAGAATACCGGACTGTTAAAAGACATTTTGAGACCTAGTCTATCTACAAGGCGCAAAGTAAAAACTCTGGTCAGACTGTGCAGACTATCTTTGTTTGTAACACATTGGAAATTGTTGAAAATGTCGTGCACAGACTCAATTTTTTGTAGGTACATGAATAATTGCTCATAGTATCTTGTAATTATTCACATCTGTATCCTCTAAAAATTTGATAATCATTTTATCGTTTTTTAATGGCTAAAGAAGTTTGCTACAGTAAGATCAAATAAATAAAGTATTTCCAAATTGTCTATTAAAGCTGCCTTATATTTTCTTTCCAAAGTTAATCCCTACATGATGGATTTGTTTTGATTTGAATTGGGTTTTACACCACTTTCAACAATCTTTCAGTTATATCGCAGTGGTTTACAATGAAATCCTGGTATTTCTCACACCATTACTACCATTACATCCTTTCCTAGCCGCCAGCTGCTATCTCACATAGGTCTATGATATTCAACCCATAGGTGAGAGACAAATAGTTGGAAAGAATGAGCCCTGCTGTCGGGGATCAAACCCAGGACCTCTAGATTGACAGTCTGACACGCTACCATCTGCCCTATGACGATGGCCACTACATGATGAATGTGAAAGGTTGTTCAAAATAGTATGAATCTACACCATGTTGTTAAAATGTCTAAATGAGGAAGTATGAACCAGGAAAGTATTATTTTTGTAGTACGAGACAGAAGAGATAGTTGAAATGCGCACTGCAATAGGAGATACAAGTGACAATAAGATTTAGTATTAAGGAAACATTGTTCTTAATTTATCATCCTTTTTACCCTATCCCTCTTTTTTTTTTAATTTAGACCAGTCCAAATTCAAATTTGCTTCCAGCAATTTAATCTTTTTCACAGCAATTTTATCTTTTTCCACAATATTTTCTATGGTATAAAATCATGTTTATATGAAATATTTGAACTTAACAAGAAAAGGTTAAGAAACATAGAGTGACTGATCAAAGCATTATTCGAATAACCTTGATTATATAAGGTTGCACTGTGATATGAAAATATATACTTTTCTTTTTTCCCTTCTCTTGCTACTAAAATGTCGGCTGTACACAAAACATGGCAGACAGTATAAACTAAGATCAGTCTGCACAGACTGAACGATCTTGAATGGGGTAATTGTCAATCTCACAATGTTTTAAACTGTCAGAGATGGTAACTAAAGTTTGAAATCTTTCTTAACAAAACCCTATACTGTTGGTACTCACTTAAATTCTCCCAAAGAGATTATTCCAACAAGTATTAGCAAATTTACAGGGTTTGTCGAAATATCAGGATCTTTTATTGGCAAGTTAATTTAACACCACCCTGATCCCTAGAGCAGATAGAGGCGATATTTTGGATTCAAAATTGAAATATCTCAAAAAACCTGCACAAATCCTATGTTGTTAATACTCAATGGAATTGTTTTGTCTCAAAAATTTGAATGAGGATCCACAACATATTGTTTCGTTCATAAATAAAGACTTTGGACCTGCTTTACCACCTTTTATCTATGCTTTTATCTATGCTTATACCCCCTCTATCTATCCCTCTGTATGTTTCTCAACTCACCAAAAAATTATCATCCTGGAAGGCGTAGTGAAGGTTTGTGATCCAACGTCTATCTCCATATACCAACACATCCCTTTCTTCTTTAAAACAAGCAGTCTGTAAATGGCAATTTCACATGATAATTGAGTATGTGCATGACATTTGCAACAATTTGAGATGTTTGTGAGGCGTAGACAGCCACATGCTGTAGATATAAAGTTACCTGATTGTCTACTGATACTTTGAGGCCATATTTATCTATTAAACACAAAGTAATGACTCTGGACAGACCCTGCGGACCCACATGCTGGTCAGAGTGTTTGCTTTTCACATTTTTCAAATTGTGGGAAATCTCACACACAGGCTAAATTAATTCTTTCTTTTGTAACAAATTCCAGCACAATAATTACCATTTTTGCAACTTGAATAAATCTTTGAACCAACGAGTTAAGTTTTCTTTTCAAACAGCTATCCTACAAATCAATCAACCAATAGAGCCCTTCGTTTAGACGCATACTGGAGTCTTGTCTATGTGCGTCAATCAATTTGATGAGTAGGTGACTTATACAATGTTCAAGCTCTTGTAAAAGCTTTTCGGTTGCTACAAATGATCGTCAGGGCACATGGGTAGCAACCTGTAAATTATCATATTTCTAATTATTTTTTTTCGTCTATATATAAAGGCAAGTCATAAACTTGTCTGGTTCTGTTTATAAGTTTCCTTAAACTGATTGAAAAGGTGAATAAAAGGCAAAATAATTTCTTTCATTGTTGAAACTGTTCTTATTGGTGTTCTTCAAACATCATGTTTAAAGGATTCACAAGTATTTTGCTCAAACATTTACCTATTTAAAAAATAATTGAAAATTGGAGTAATGATTATGACATTTTTTTTTGTTAATTTATTTTGCAAAACTATGGAAACGTCCTACAATTCTTTATTTAAAATATACACCTATTATGATATAAATTTTGAGAGGATTATGTGGATCTCCGACTCGTAAAAATCTGTTATAAATTTCCCTATGTCAGATTGCATAACATGTGTGTGCAAAAATTTGACATCTAAAGGATCAAATATCTTGCTGTTTGAATAGGTTGATACAAAGGGATATTCCCCTTAAATAGGTGCATCTACTTAGTGCTTATTTTATCTGCTAGACAATTCAGAATAAAATCTTCCACCATTATTATATACCTATACAAAAGTATATTTCTTTGAACTTAGTAAAGTTTATAAATACAGGGGTTTCTTTGACCTTAGTTTCTTTGAATTTTGACCCTTACTTACAAATGGTGCCTAAATTTTATTCAACAAGAGGACCATGATGGTCCTATATTGCTCACCTGATTAAGTCGACTCATAACTTGCCAACCATGTTATAAATACCAGAGATTGTTTGATGTACATTCAGAGTGATTTTGAAAGGAACAGACATTTATTTTTTCCTACTGCAATTTGATCTTAATATTTCACCAAGTTTCAGCTTAAATGAAGATGAATTTGTTCTATGATTTTCTGCCATTTTTTTGCCTTTTCATTACTATGGTAACAAGAGCTTTTAATGGAATCAACTTTTGAAGAGGTTCATCCATGGAAAATCTCTATCAAAGTTCAGCTTGATTGGCCCAGTATTTTAGGAGGAGAAGAATTTTTTCTCAGATTTTTGACAATTTTCTGCTATTTCAGCCTCTCTGTTACCATGGAAACAAGAGTTTATGATGACATCAAATTCTTTATACAACTTTTGAAGAGCTTCACCCATGGAACATCTCTGCCATGTTTCAGCTTGATCGGCCCAGTGGTTTAAGAGAAAGAGAATTTTTTCTATGATTTTCATCCATTTTTCAGCCTTTCCGTTACCATGGAGACAAGAGTTTTTGATGACATCAAGTTCTTTATACAACTTTTGGAGAGCTTCACCAATGGATTCCCTGCCAAGTTTAAGCTTAATTGGCCTTGTGGTTTTCAAGGAAAAGAATTTTATCTATGATTTTCGGCAATTTTTGGCCTTACTGTTACCATAGCAACCATAGTTTTTGAAAATTTAATACTTTTAACAACTTTTGGAGAGCTTCACCAATGGATTCCCTGCCAAGTTTAAGCTTGATTGGCCTTGTGGTTTTCAAGGAAAAGAATTTTATCTATAATTTTTGGCAATTTTTGGCCTGACTGTTACCGTAGCAACCATAGTTTTTGAAAATTAAATTCTTTTAACAACTTTTGTAGAGCTTCACCCATGGAACATCCCTGCTAAGTTTCAGCTTGATTAGCCCAGTAGTTTAGGAGTCGAAGATTTTTAAAGAAATTGTTGACGGACAATCAGACTGACTGATGGATGGACGATGGACAATGAGAGATCACAATAGCTCATCTTGAGCACTTTGTGCTCAGGTGAGCTAAAAATCCCTTATCTTGTTTGAAGGGGGTCAATATGTGCCAAAACGGCAGCCAATTTTGAAAGCTAAGGGAAAACCCTTTCATATATATATCATTAGGTCAGCTCGGTCGGTAGAGCAAGTCAATTGCATAGATTTGATTTTAGGGATAGCACTAGACACCTAACTTCAACACAAATGAAGGCCAATCGAATGGATTTCATTTTGGGACTGGCACTATACAAGCTAATTATCTTTCAGATGAGATGTTAAACCAAGGTGCCATGTGACATTCCTTTATACCGAGCATGTTAAAGATCCATGGCAGATCTCAGCAGTAGTTTCATGTATCTTTGCACTATCCCCCCGTAATAAGTAACTGTCTTCTGGAGATGTTGCTCATATGGACATTATGCTAAGGTAGCAATGATAAATTAAAGGAACAAGAGGACCAAGATGGTCCTAGATCGCTCACCTGAGTCTCTTTGACCCCTGAGACATCACATTAATTGGATAGGCAGATGTCAAAAAGAAGATAATTGCCTTAAATCAAAACCATGGAATGTTTTCAGCGTAGTGCAAGACAGATATGCCTTTTTGCTCTTTGATTCTATGTAAAAAGGGATGCACCCAGGCGGACCCCAAATTTGAACCCAGGGTCTTGATATGAACAAACTTGAGAGAGGTCCATAAGATGATGCTACATACTAAATATGAAAGCTGTCAGCCTTCTGGTTTCAGAGAAGAAGATTTTTGAAGGTTTTCCTTTTTTCACCCATCGTGCTCAGATGAGCTGAATGGGATGCGACCAGGTGGAGCCCAAATATGACCAAAGGGTCTTGATATGAACAAACTTGGTAGGGGCCATCTAGATGATGCTACATACCAAAAATGAAAGCAGTGTGCCCTCTGGTTTCGATTAAAGAAGATTTTAAAAGATTTTCGCTCTTTGATTCTATGTAAAAAGGGTTGAGCCCGGGTTGAGCCCAAATATGATCCTAGGGTCTTAACATGAACAAACTTGGTAGAGGTCCACTAGATGATGCTACATACCAAATATGAAAGCTGTCTGCCTTCTGGTTTCATAGAAAAAGAATTTTGAAGATTTTCATTTTTTTACCCTTCGTGCTCATAAGAGATAAAGGGATGCACCCGTGCAAAGCCCAAATATGACCCAAGGGTCTTGCTATGAACAAACTTGGTTCGAGGCCCACTAGGTGATGCTACATACCAAATATGAAAGCTGTCTACCATCTGGTTTTAGAGAAGAAGATTTTTAAAGATTTTCGCTCTTTGATTCTATGTAAAAAGGGTTGGGCCCAGGCAAAGCCCAAATATGACCCCAGGGTCTTGATATGAACAAACTTGATAGAGGTCCACTAGATGATGCTACATACCAAATATGAAAGCTGTCCGCCTTCTGATTTCAGAGAAGAAGATTTTTAAAGATTCTCATATTTTTACCCTTTTTGTTAAGGGTAAAGGGAAAGTTAAGGGTGGATTTCAATTATTTGAACAACTTTGGTAGAGCTTGACCCAAGGAACATCCCTGCCAAGTTTCATTAAGATTGGCACACTGCTTTAGGAGGAGAAGATGTTTAAAGAAATTGTTGACGACGCACGTCGCACGACACACAATGCACAACTGACGACGGACGACGGACATTCTCGATCACAATAGCTCACCTTGAGCACTTCGTGGTCAGGTGAGCTAAAAATATATCAGACATGTATCTTTAGTTTGGATATATTGTTCTAAGAAAGCTCAGCATAGCAATGTATTTGTGGATCATAGATAATCACATACATAGTCTAGAATTAAATTATTGAGCAAATTGATGGTTCAACATGAAACAGTTGTAACTGCCTCTATGTTTATAGGCAGTTACAGCTGTTTCACACTGAGCCATCGAAATGACCTTGATCTTGTCATCAGTAGGCTCATATACATAAGAGGTAACCTTTGTGCTACATACTCAATGATAATACTGATCATTTTCACCAATCTATGGGAAAAATATGAAATTACAATACAATGTATTAATTCATTTACCTCTGCTCGTTTCAACATTTCCCATTTGTTCAGAATCTTCATGGCATAAACTTTCTCTGTAGATCTCATCTTCACTACTGCCACCTACAATTTTTTGAATCATAGCTCATGAACACATCAGAGAGAGCAATAAGGTCATTAAATCATTATTTCTTAGAAAAATTCTATTTCCTACACGGTAAAATGTCCAAATTTGATTTCAAATGGTATTGTTCTAAAGTTAAGACTTTTAGCAAAATTGTCAATACTTGTTGTTTTGGGTGAATCTGAATTGTTTAAAGTAACAAGAGTGTTGACACTTAACCCTTGTCATGCTTATTAATACAGCACTCCCAAAATCACCCTTTGCAGAGAAGAATGTGAAATTTTAGTTAAAACTCATGTTCTAAAGGCTCTTTCTTCATACTTTTCTACCAACTGCATGACTCAGCATGAAACAGTTGTAACTGCCTATAAATATATAGGCAGTTACAATTGTTTCATGCTGAGCCATCAAACTAATGTTCGTTTTGAAAACAAAATATGACCGCTTTCATTTATGTGCTAAGAACTGATTATTCCATTATGGAATTTCTTAGTCAATATCACAATCAGAAACCCAAACCAATTGATTATCGATTATAATCCATTGATCTGCCCATCACTAGTTACCTCCCTACGATACTTAGCATGACGAGGCCTAAAAGATACCTACAGTCATGGCCAAGACCGTCGGACGTGTCCGACAAAAATCCCCTAGGTCCGGTAAAGTGTACCATATTGTCAGTCCTAATGTCCGACACTATTTTCTGGGCAGAAAAATCTGTTTTAACAGTAAATCCAAACTTTCACTCAAGAAACCATTTTTTCTGGTCAACTTTCTCACGAAAACAAACTTTGATTTTAAACTTTACATAGGTCTAGAATCCATCAATTAACATCTCCTCTACAGTACGACTTTCAGCAACGCTAGAATATGCAAATACTCTTTTACAAATTGAAACAATTAAGGGAAAGAAGAGATGATTTAAGGATCCAATTTAGAAAGAATTATTGGTAGCTAGTCTAGTCTTACCTGAATTTGTTGTATTTTTTCAATTTCAAAGGCACACAGACTAAAATTATTTTCTGCTTATTCGTACCCAAGAATGTTCGACCCATCAAATTATGTCTTTCTTTTTTTAATGAACAACACAAATGACTGTTACCTTTTGACTTGAAAAGACATTTTTTAAAATTCTGAAAATATCTGAAGCTCTGTTCATCTCAGAATCTTTGTTTTTAAATCAAAGCACTGAAAACACTGACAGAATGAGAGGACTTTGACAAGCTAGTTAGGCCTTTAATTGTATTGCTACTAGTTTTATAAGTTTTCTCTCTCAATGAGGAAACACTACAATGATGATATCATTTGCCCCCTTAAATGTTCGGTCTGACAGGTCCGAGTTCGGTCTGACAGTTTTTCAAGGACTGTCAGACCGACTGTCTGACAGATTTTCAGGGTCCTTCGCCATGTCTGTACCTACCTCTCCAAAAGCACCTCGACCAATGATTCGGACGGTCTCAAAGTCATCTCTCTTTAACCTGTACTCTCTAATCTTGTTCACAACAGGTTTAACTACAAAATATCAAGATATTTTTTTTAATCTCTAAAGATTTATCAAGGTCACATTCTTACAAATGCAATTACAAATAAAAACAAGAGGGCCGTTGGCCCTGGGTCGCTCACCTGAGAAAAAAAGCTTCATTACCTAGGTATGTCCATGCAACCACAGAAAAAGAGATTTTCACTTATTCAATCAGATAACATTTGAAATAATCCTCCCCCCCCCCCTGCTCCTCCCCTGGTCATTATTTATTTAAGCTTTTTTCATAAAAGGTCTGTGATCAGCTAATCTATGCCAGATATAGAGGTAGAGTCTGAGACTTTTAAAGTTTTCTTTAATGAGTTGATCAATCCATGTCAAATATAAAGGCTGTAGGGATTCAAAATTCTCAACAATCACTCCCCCCTCCCCCAAGATGCTCTGTACCTGGTGAATCTACAGTCATGATTTTAGCTAATTCAATTAATGTCAATATGCTGATCACCCATACCAATTTTCAAGTCTGTAGGACTCCTGGTTTATTAGAAGAAGTTTAAAGATTTCAAAAATGATCCAAAGTACTACCCCCTCCCCAAGACACTCAGCACCTGGTGACCCTACTGTCATGATTTCAGCTATTTTTATTAATGTCAATATATTGATCACCCATGACAATTTTCAAGTCTGTAGGCTGGGTTCCTGATCCATGAGAAGAATAAGGTTAAAGATTTCAAAATTGATCCACAGTACTACCCCCCCCCCCTATTGCTCCGCATCTGGTGGCCCTACATTCATGATTTTAGATATTTTATTTTAGATCCATATGCTTATCATCCATGCCAATATTGAAGTCTGTAGGGCTCCTGGTTCATTAGAAGATGAAGGTTAAAGTTACAAAATTTTAACAAAAGAACTACCCCCTCCCCCCTGGTGCTCCGCACCTGGTGGCATAACAGTCATGATTTTACCTATTTTCATTAAGGTCTATGAGCTGATCCTCCATGCCAATTTTCAAGTCTGTAGAGCTTGTGGTTCATCAGAAGAAGAAGGTTAAAGATTACAAAATTTTCACAAAAGTACTACCCTCTCCCCCCTGATACTCCCCACCGGATGAATCTACAGTCATGATTTTAGCTAATTTTATAAAGGTCCATATGCTGATCATCCATGCCAATATTCAAATCTGTCAGGCTCCTGGTTCTTCAGAAGAAGAAGGTTAAAGATTACAAAATTTTCACAAAAGTACAACCCCTTCCCCCCTAGTGCTCCGCACCTGGCAGCCCAACAGATATGATTTTAGCTATTTTTATTAAGGTCTATGAGCTGGTCATCCATACCAATTTTCAAGTCTGTAGGGCTCCTGGTTCCGAAGAAGAAGAAGCTTAAAGATTACAAAATTTATCCAAAGTACTACCCCCTCCCCCCTGGTGCTCCGCACCTGGTGGCCCAAAAGATATGATTTTAGCTATTTTAATTCAGGTCTATGAACTGATCATCCATGCCAAGTTTTAAGTCTGTAGGACTACTGGTTGAGAAGAAGAAGAATTTTAAAGATTTTCTTAAAATTTCACTTTTTGTTGCCATAGCAACCAGAGTTTTTCATGGATTTCAATTCTTTTAGCTATTTTTGAAGGGGACCACCTAAGCAACATTTCTGTAAAATTTGGTGTTAATTGGCCTAGTAGTTTAGGAGGAGATGTCGTTTAAAGAAATTGTTGACGGACGCTGGACGACGGACGACGACCGACGACCGACGGACCGACGCCGGATGAAAGGTGATCACAATAGCTCACATGAGCACTTCGTGCTCAGGTGAGCTAATAAGATGTATTTGTAAAACACTAGTCCCCACCGCCACTGCCATTTTCAGAAATTTACAACATACTTGACCTTGAAAAATTATCTCGACCTTGGTCCGTACAGAAAGGTCTTGTCACATGCAATACTCATATGAAACATGAAGGCTCTAATCCATGCCAATCAAAAGTTAAAGCTAATATTTTATGGGTGGACAGATAAACTTACAAATAGACAGGTCAAAAACAAATGCTCTGGATGTATCGATGGGGGGCATTTAAAGAACTTCATTAGTTGGTGTCCCACCTATTGCAATTTAAGCTTATTTAAGTTTTTCAATGAGTAGTAGAAAAGTTTTCCCAAATCAAAAGTTTCTGCATGAACAAAAAAGGCTGGAAACTAATTAAGACCATTTTTCATAATGATACTGGATAAATCATTTGTTTCAAAAAAACATTAATTAAACACTCAAACCCTTTTTCTACTGAATTTAAATTTTGCCAGAATTAAATTTTCAATTTTTGAGGAATTTCTACCCATCTTGCATAAGTTTTTCTAATAAAGTAGAAAGCAGGCAGTGAAGGCTGAGATCAGACTGCACGGCTGTGCAGGCTGATCATAGTCTATTCTGTCTGCCAAAGCTTTGTGTACACTCACACCAGAAATATGCCATGAACAGCATGAGAAAAGTTAAAACCAAACATTCAAAAAATCTCAAAAGCCAAAAATATCTTTGCGATTTTCCATCTAAACTCACCATAATCTGCTAGTCCTGAGATCCTTTTCTCTGTATAGATTGTGAGAAAAGTTGAACCGAAAGAAAACACTCCAAAAATCTGAAAAGCCAACAGTTTTTTTTTTCTATTTTCCATCTAAACTCACCATAATCTACAAATTCGGAGATTCTCTTCTCTCTACGGAGGGCAGGGCTTTGACACTCATCATAAAGCACCATCAAAATATCAAGAAGCGTCTCTGTACTAAGGCATTGTCCACTACCACCAACTACCCCTCCTGAAAAATACGAGAACATTTAAACGGTGTTTTAGATGAAGGGACTGATTCTGCTGTCAAAAAGCATATACAGTAAAACTTGTGTTAAGCGACCACTTAGGGTCCTACAGTGTTTTCTCCAGCCTGCGTTCTTGTGTCTTTTAGCACAGTAAAATTAGTTATGGTGCACTTGAAATCGTAAACCGTGGCCTTTGGGGCGCATTTTAAAATAGACTGGAGATTGTCTCTGACACCTTGGAATCCTGGGGATGTCTGTTTACCAGTTATTTTTAACTTTGACCTGAAGACGTGAAAATGAGATTTATTGTAGTCACAAAGCTTGAAACATTGACTTATCATCATTACATGTATTTGTTTGTACATACCTTAGTCTATAAAATCCTTTCCCAATCACCAAAACACTCTTTTACTATTATAAATTATTCAAAGGGCCTGAAGAATGCAGATTGGGTAAGGTTAACTTTTCTTAAACAGCATTCATTAAACTCAACCGCGACTGAAAGCTAAGTTCATGGCGATAATATATGTAGCATGTTAATGATAAGGGGTTTATAATCGAAAACAGGGAAAATGACTATCAGTTTTAACTTAGGGGCCCAGGCTTCAAAAATTCAATAATTAAAATCAGAGGCATAGGGATTTTCCCAAAAAATCTAGGGGCCCAGCCTAAAATCTAGGGGCCATGGGTGACTGGGCCCCTGCTAGTCTTTTTCCCTGGAAAAACATATATTTATCACCAATAATTTTTACAGGCATACATTTTTTTATCTAAGTCAGTATGAAATCCTTTTTGTGATTGAGGTGCGAGATCTACCATAAATCTGGCATTTAAGCCCTTCACATTATTGATCATGATCTTTTTATGTCTACAGAAATGAAAAGAATTCCATCTGCAAAAAAAATAAACTAGAGTCGCGCATTTACAAATCAAAGTTTTGACTAGATTTTTAGATATATTGGGTTTTACTGATGTTGAAAATAATTTTCAAAGTTTCCACTAAATAACATATAGAGAAATGACATCCACCCATAAAAGGCATATTTTTCATCCAATTGTGTAATTTTTTACTGCATGGTAATGGGTCCGCCAAGGATCAGAAAAATGAAATTTGGTTGATATCCATCTGTTAGATGCTGAGAAAATGATTTTCAAAGTTTCCACTATAAAACATATTGAGAAATGACCTCTGCCTATAAAATGCATTCTTTTCATCTGAGCACAATAATTTTTGGTAGACTGATAAAGGGCCACTCAAGGATCTTTCTAGTGAAATTTGGTTGCTATCCATCGATTAGATTCTGAGAAAATGATTTTGAAAGTTTCCACTATATAACATATAAAGAAATGACCTCCACCCATAAAATACATATTTTTCATTGGATAACAATAATTTTTTGTAGACTAATAAAGGGTCACTCAAGGATCAGTCCAGTGAAATTTGGTTGATACCCATGTGTTACATTCTGAGAAAATGATTTTTAAAGTTTCCACTATATAACATATAGAGAAATGACCTCTGCCCAAAAAATACATATTTTTCATCCGATCACAATAATTTTTGGTATACTGATAAAGAGTCAAGGATCAGTCATGTAAAATTTAATTGGTATCCATCAATTAGAATCTGAGAAAACTCACTTTTTACCAAATTTGGAAATTAGCTACGCCCAATAAATCCATGTTTTTCATTTGATCAAAATTTCTTGAACAATTTTGAAAGAGGGTCACCAATATAACTCGGCCCATCAACTCGGCCTGTATATAACTTATATAGTGTTTAGCCTAGTAAATGGATATATAAGCACACTTATCAATAGTTAATGAATGTGTGAAATGTACTTAAAGGAGGTGCGAATTCACAATTAATGACTAAAATCTACAACTTCATATTTAATACGCATATAACTTGTCATCTTCTTTTGTGCTTAGAAAAAAATAATTTGAAAAATAAATTTGAATAAAAGGTGAATTATGTATTTAATTTGATCTTTTTTATCTTATATATACACAAATGCCAAATAATAGTAAAATTAGATTATTATTATTAAAAACACTTTTAACGAGTGATTATTTATTAAGTAATATTTATCAATTATCAAAAAATCACATAAGGTATCCAAAATATTTACATTGCATCGTCATACATTATACATTAACAGGCCCAGTGCTCTCAATAAGCGGACGTCTACGTAAAATACGTCCAGAATTTCTAAAATTACATCCGGAAAATCAAACCCGGGCGTAAAAAAAACATCCAAGATTCGAGGAAAACGTCCTGTAATTTGACCCTGGACGTTTTACGAATTTACCTAATTAAGAATTTAACATAAGTCTACATGTGCAAAAAATCGATAATCAGCGCGAGCGTACACATTAAACTGTTAAAAGTAAACCAAAACAAGCCATGTGTAACGTGCGGGGTATTAGATTGTAGCTATAACAACCAGTCTTTGATAATGCAATCTTGTCGGGCTAGCAATGCGTCATTACCGCTTCTGTCATTACCTTTCTTCATCGGATACAGATCGCCTCGGTCAAAGAAAATTCAAGTCAGGGGAACATTCGTTATCAAACAATGTTCATGCAGCTCAGACCGATAAAATTTCGAAATATCGCTTCCTAAAAGTCTTAGAATTGATCTACGGGTAAATTATCCGAAGTGAAAAAGACGCTACCGGAAAACATTTACAAAAGGTCATTCGACTGTCCTCGTTTAAATACGTTAGGATCGGCATCTTTGGAGAACGCGGGGAAATCCCAATGACGTCATTTAAGTTGTCTGCAATATGTCTGACAAGAGATTTGAAATGACGAATTTACTATTTGGAATATTCTGCGTAAGTTTAAATAGGTTTAGAACTTTTATTGGCACACTACCTAGAAGGTTCGCCACCTTTGGGACGACTGGCCGAGGAAAATTAAATCTGCATTAATTTCCGTAATATCGCCGGATACCAAAACATCGTAACTAAAATTTGAGTAAGCTGCATTTCCCAGGCCCACCGCGCAAGATACATCTAAGGACCGATTCCAAATAAAACTCCACATTTTCTCAAATTAGTTTACATAATTTATGCAATGAAAATAATAAAAGGTGATTGTGAAACAAAAGCTCGTACCTACTGCTATAAGTCAAAGCTACAAGTTTTAAGGCTTGGAAGTCGTTTATCCTTAGAGAACCAACTAGAATCATGGACTTTCAGCAAAAATTTTACATATAACATAGAAACGAGCATTTACCAAGTTTGCAAAAAAAAATGATGGGGGGGGGGGGGGGGGGCGAGGGGTAAAAATTCTTTACTTCGAAAAAAAATTCCTGAAATTCCAACATGTAATTACAAAAATTCCTGATTTTGGCCCTTATTGAGAGCACTGCAGGCCGAGTTGACGGGCCAAGTTATTCACAGGCCTGTGAACCGTCTTTAATACAAATGTTCACTCAATACAATATTTCCTGCTGATTAGACTTTTTTACCTACTTATTTCTAACTCGAAGAAAACACGATAAAGGGTAAAATGACTCTTATTTCCATCATGGTCCAAATCTTATTCTGCCCATAGGGAAGCAATGGGTTCTTACCACTTCTATGGATAACCGATTCCGATTGACTGTTAACGCTAAATAACGCCACACCTACCACTCTAGTGTACCCAACGTCAGATATGACCATTATCAATTTTTTCACAGAATAGTTAGTTCCGTAAACAATGCTGTGTTTGTAAACTGTGCCATGTGAGATAAATATATGGCTATTTAACACATGACGAAATGTTATACTAGACGCCAAAGTTTTTGGCTGGACAAAAAGGACACACAGGACAAATTTTTTGATGGGGTCAAAAAGGGGAATTTCAGAAAATCTGCGTGTCATGACCCGGGTTTACGGGTCAAACACAAACCCTGTTCAAACCAAATAGAAATGTCTAGTTGGGAAAATTCTAATGGGTTCAAACATCACAATATTCAATTTTGAGCACATTTTATGTTAATGAATATATACTTGTCAGAGACTTGGTTAGGGTGAAGGGATTTTTTCTAAATGTTGCTATAAAAAATGGTCACGTAATAGAGGAGGTTCCTCAAGAGAGATCGACTGTATTTTTCGTTTAAATCTTATAATTATATTTGGGACCACTTATATGCCTTTTTCTTACGATTTCGTGGTTACCTATTGGATTCGTGGTTAAAAAAGTACGCAAAAATATCGCGAAACGAAGAAATGCACGCGTCCGAGTTCTATGCAAGTTTTTACCGCAGAGAGTCACGGTCAAAATAGAGGCGAGAAAAATGCGACAGAAACAGGTAATTACAGTATATCAACAGCTTTTTCTTATTTTTCTTCTTACATTTTTAATATAAATGCTCATTTATACCTCGAAAATGTGTATTTCATCGCCGTTTCCGTGACAATTTGACTATTTTAATGCCCAAGTTGAATCCAAGATGTCGGATAGAGGCAGATGATTTAGATGACGTCATAAGACTTCGGGCACCTGTTTTGGCATTTGGGGTAGACAGGGGTACATTTATGTTGTTTGAATTCAATATGAATCAATATGAAGAAAAAAAAAATATGAAAAAAAATGGATTGTTGTTTTTAGAAAAATGCCATATTTAATTATTGAATCAATGTTTTTTGCAAATTTTAGAAAGTTATTGCATTAAACAATATTTAATAAAACAGCTTATTTTCAGTCATTTTTATTAATGCTCTTTTTTTTTCAGAGAATTCCACACAAAAACAACAAGAAATACAAAAACTATTCGAAAGAAGCTCTTCTCAATGCATACAAAGCTGTTAAACAGAACAGAATACCTGTACAAAGAGCAGCAAGACAGTTCAATGTGCCTGAGCAGACATTAAGGGACAGAGTAAAGGGCAAGGTGGATGCTGAACACCTACATTTGGGGGCAGATAATCTCTTCAGTCACGAGGAAGAAGAGTCTCTTGTAGAACATTTGGAGACAATGGCTCAATTAGGGTATGGTGTTACTAATACCAAACTTCAATACCTGGCTGGAGAACTAGCAATGAATCTCAACCATAGAGATACAGACAAACCACTAAGTAACTGCTGGCTTTACAATTTCCTAGGAAGGTGGGCTCACAGATTATCATCAATAAAACCCAGGGGGCTGGAAAGCAACAGAGCCAAGAGTACAACACCTGAAGTGGTTGACTCATACTTCAATAATCTGGATGAAATAATGAAGAAATATGACCTTCAAGACAAACCTCAATACATCTACAATGTGGATGAGACTGGAATTCAACCTGAACATAGACCCCCTAATGTTATAGCACCAATTGGAACCAAAGCCCAAGCTATTACTTCACCAAGATCAACAACCACAACTGTAATAGGATGTGCTAATGCAGCTGGTAATCACATTCCACCATTTTTCATCTTTAAAGGTAAACGCTATAGTGAAGAATTAATGAAAGGTGCTTCAGCTGGTGCTCAGGGAGTTATGTCAGATAGTGGTTGGTCAAATTCCAATATCTTTCAACAGTATATTCAAAACCACTTCATACCTAATGTCAGGAGGGGAGCTAATGATGACCAGCACATACTGCTTATCTTAGATGGCCATTCTTCACACATTTCAAGAAATTTAATCACCTGGGCTATGGATCATCATCTGATACTTTTTGTTTTACCAGCACACACTTCCCACCTACTGCAGCCACTAGATGTCTCAATTTTTGGACCCTTTAAGGCTTTTTATTATAGAGAATGTGCTTCATTCATGAGATCTTTCCTGGGGATGACAGTAACAAGGTATGACATGTGCAGCCTAGCATGTAAGGCATACTTGAAGGCCATGACTCCAGTAAATATCACTTCTGGTTTCCGGAAAACAGGCATTTTTCCTTATTCAAGAGAAGTTGTTACAGATGACCAGCTATACCCTAGTGAGAGTTTCAGGGAAGAGAAACCAGTTGAAAAAATTGCTGCATTAAAGTCTGGCAGAGAGGCTGTTCAAGAATTTTTATTATTAAAGTCTGAAAAGAATCCCAAACCATGTTGCAAGTGCAACTGCTCCATCAAAACTAAGTCTATGGATCCCCCCTCTATCAAAAAACCCAAACCTGGAGGTACAGCTATAACTGAAGATGACTACATAATAAACCTTGATGAATATGACAAATCAAAATCTAATTCTAGACCAACAACAAAGAAAACAGTGAATGACAAAACATTACTAGTCAGCCCAAAACCTTCAACTAGTGGACTGATTTTAAAAACAACAACCAACCAACACAGTGACACTGACAGTGATGATGACGATGATTCAGGAGCTTGTTGTGTGTGTGGCCACTTCTCACCTCCAGATTTGAATAAAAAGCCATACCTCAAGATTGTCAACTGGGCTGAGTGTGATGGCTGTGGTCACTGGGTGCACCTCTACTTCTGTACCAAACAATCAGTAATCAGAAGAAATGATAAATTTTTCTGTCCTCACTGTACTACCGACTAATTTTGCTGCCTTGTTGACTATGGAAATTTATAAATTGATTAACATGATTTTTCTCTCTAAATAAGTATAATTTTGCCAGTTATTTTTTAAGAAATACAAAGGAGACTTTTATTTTAAATGTTAAGAGATTTGTTCATTGTTTAAGAACTACATTTTTTTTTTCTTTCAATTGTAAAAAAGATTTTCATTTATTTTATAGAATTTGACTTCAGTTATTACAGATAAATTTCTGTTAACTACAAAAAATATCATACAGCACTCACTTAATGGAATAAAAAATCATTAAAAACCCAATAATTAAAAAGAAAAAATATCAAATAAGGATATTCTATTAATGACAAACACAACACAAATGCTATGATACATGAATAATCAATAGTACCCCTGTGCACCCCAAGAGAAAAACACCCACGAAACCAACCGGAAAGTCTCGGACAAAAATGGCGTGGTACCCCTGACCTAACTACAAGTAAGTTGTTTGTTTATTGTTGGAGATTCTGAAATTTAGTTTGGTCATTTTTTGAAGTTAAATACTGCTGGTTAATTTTTAGGTAAAAATAGATAGTTGAGTACATGCATTAATGCGCATGCGCTGATTTTGAAATTAAGAGCCACGAAATCGTAGGAAAAGAGCATAACTGTTTTAAAACAGACAGATAATAAAGGATCCTTTGGGCCCTGTTTTATGAAAGAGCTTCGGATCTGACAGTTTCTCATAGGACGAATGTTTCATCTGATGTCCTGTGAAAGTCACATTAAAAGCAAGCAGTATTAAATCACTCTATTTTCTTATTTCTTATTAATGATTAGCAATGGCTTTAGATTCCCTGTGAGTAAGAGGCAAGATTTGACACATGCAGACCTTTCAGCTGCATATGATTTCATTTGACCTACTTTACTTCAAGGCACTACATAATCAAGTAGCCACTTCCTGTTTAGTTAAAAAGATACGTGCAAATGACATTAGCTAAATTTTTTTCTTCACGAAAAAAGTCTCGATTCCAGTTTAAACGTCTTCAGGGAAAAGATACTTGCCTAAAAATAATTTTTCCAACTTCTTCAATCGCTCCTCGACTGACATTTTGGATTTCTGAAGTATCCCCGTCAGCCAAACCAAAACAAACGAGAATGACGTCTCCGCATCTTCTTTAAGCTTTAGTCTAGTGAAAACTTAATTCATACTTAATTAACTCATATTTGCATCCATAAATCACGACGATTCTCTTGGTAATCACGGGGAAAATGCAATTAAATTTCCTTATCTGGGCGTCAAAATAAGCAGATTCCCGATTTCACATTTCCAACATCGGTCGTAGTTTCGGAAAGAAATCTGGGCTTCTTGATTTAATATCAATCAATCAAATGTATGCTTCAATATCACCCATGTATATCTGAATAGAAACCGCATTTAGAATAAGATTAACACGTAATTAAGTCACAAATTCATTGAAATTTATCACAAGACCCTCTTCACTATCCTCTAATCAGTGTCAACATGGCCGACGTGCGCAAGGCATTATGGGAGATTTGTCATGCGTCGATGACGTCACATACCCTGCAGATTCTAATTAATTTAGTTGAGAGCGCACATGCAATCAAAATTTCGTAAATCATGTTGTAGATGTTGAGCTTGCTTTCAAACATTACGACATGGTATACATATTTCATTCAAATTATACAGATATCAAATTCATTTGAGAAAATAATCATAATGATTATAAAAAGAGTGTTCGTTTTCCATGTAATACACAATTTTAACCCTTATCCTGATGAATTTATTAGGCTACTCTTTTTTTAACCCTTTTTTGCATATCAAATGGTCTACGGAAAGAAGGTAGGCAGTGTATGCTAAGTTCAGATTACAACTTTGCATGCTGCATGCCAAGAATATCCTGTACCAAAACTCCCTTTTAAGAAATAATAGCAAAAAGACCCTATCTCTCTGATTGTCCGTTAATATCCCATTAAGATTGTCAGAGAACAGTAGACCGTCTCGTCTTTGTTATGTATGCGGTTTTAATTACCCTGATGGGCACCGAGAAGCCATAAATTTATTCAGTCGGATTGTTAGACACATT
This sequence comes from Fragum whitleyi, assembly GCA_948146395.1. Classification (NCBI taxonomy): domain Eukaryota; kingdom Metazoa; phylum Mollusca; class Bivalvia; order Cardiida; family Cardiidae; genus Fragum; species Fragum whitleyi. Next base: position 38,679,555 of record OX411544.1, read on the forward strand.
TTCATTGTCTGCCTGGTCTTTCACTTTATCATTGCTTACAAATGGCCAGTTTAAAGTAGAAAAAGTTGTGTTACTTTGTTTTCTTTATGGTATTCGATTCTATTTCTTAAACTTGTTTAAATAACAATTATACGTTACTTCAGGAATACACAGAAATCAAAAAGAAAAAAAAAAACAACAAAAAAACCCCATAAATTCTTGCTTTCGTCACAATCTTTTTAATACGTAGGTCTAGTATTGAATTGTAGTTGTAAAGTTTTATATTAAACCTTAAAAATAAGACAATTTGAGAAAATAAAAAAAAATTCCCAAAAGATTGGATTGGATCGATCAAAGGTTGATTAGAAATGCAGTCGGTAAATACCGTCTTCATTTTTTTTTTATTTTTTTCAATTAACAACGTGCAAAGTTGTTTTTTTTTTTTTTTCAATAAAACTATTTCTGCGAAAAAGATCATGTTATAGCAGTAAGGCATTAGAATATTGTAATATGGTATTGGGTTTTGGTAAAAGGGAAGATAAAACATTATTCTTTCCCGTGCTGATTTCTGGAACAATCCGGGATCGATCGTTCAGTTTGAAATTTGTCATCTTCTATCGTTTTGTTAAAAAAAATTACAAAAAATATCCTAACCAATCTTCTCCTCTATCTGTCTGAATTTATCTTTTCCTGTCTCTTTTCTTTTTCTGTCTCTCTTGCTTTTTCCGCCTCTCTGTCTGTCTGTCTCACTCTCTGTCTGTCTGTTTGTCTGCATGCCCTCTCTCTTTCTTGTTCTCTCTCTCACTCTTCATCTCTCTCTATTTCTCTCTCTCTCTCTCTCTCTCTCTCTCTCTCTCTCTCTCTCTCTCTCTCTCTCTCTCTCTCTCTCTCTCTCTCTCTCTCTCTCTCTCTCTCTCTCTCTCTCTCTCTCTCTCTCCATATTTTTGAACCGAAAGTTTCCGATTATGTAGTTTTACTTGTAGTAGAGTTTATTTTATAAAACAAAAAAAAAAAAAATAATTAAAACAGAAGATTTATTTATACAAATAGAGTAAAAAATCCTCTACGAATCCTCTACGAAATTGACTTGTTTGTTTTTATAAGGTTAAATGCCATTTTAACACTATCACAGTTATATTGCGGCGGCTGGTGACCATCACATGATTTTCTTTCGTTTCTCACACCAGCGGAAGATTAACAATATTTCGACCGAGTCATCAACTGCTTATTCCTCTAAAGAATACTACTTATCAAACGTGCTGGGTTGGAGAATAATGACTCGTGTCACAACGACTTTTGTTAATTTTGCCGTATGAATCTTGCCAAGACGTTGTTCGAACTCTCAACCCAGGATTTGCAGCCAAAATCGTTACCGTTGAGCTAGCCTGACTCGACTCTCTTAAAAGTTCGGTATTTTATTTAACAAGCTAAGATGTTACACTGGTTGGGAAAAATAAAAGCATCTTCCATTTTAACCATAGCAACGCAATCAAAATTTGATATGTCCAACAATTAATTACATGTACATGCAATGGTCATTTCATTCCTATAAATAACACATCTGGAACCATGTTTGCGGCTCGAATTAAACATGTGGCCTTAGAGTCTCTTGGAAAGAAAACAAAATTTGAAGTAAATAGAAGGAAATGCGCCCCGTGGAAGCTCTACGATCTTTCTTTTTGGAAAAATGAGTTGGGGGTGGGGTGGGGGTTCAGAGATATGATGATGCGTTGTTGAATGCTTTCACGCCTAAACTTCTATAAATGATAATGCAGAACATTAGTCAATGTCTCGCTTCCTTTCATGCACAAGATTATACATTTCATCATTTACTCAAAAAATGTTACTTTAACGTTCGAAGGCTCTTATTTAAAAAATGTATACAAATCCTGACTAGACTGTGCAAAATGATCGGACTTACCAAGATTAAACTTTTTACTTTTGGAAAATGTTCTAAATCTATTCAGTATTCATGTATTGAAATGCAAACGATGATTGGCGAGCAAAATGCTAATATAGCACACAAATATGGCAGATTTTTTTCTGTCATGGTTTATGATAAAACATTGAAGCATTTATCTATTTATTTTAAAATATCAGTTTTAAAGCGCCAACGTCCGGTATGTTCAAGATAGGCCGCACGCTGTCCTGAACACTGTTTATGTTTAACGTTTTCTATTTCCTGAATGTTCAGCTAACTTTCAGCTCACCTGAGTACATGGTGTTTCATGGGGACGAGCCTTTTTGATCATTGAATGTCTGTCGACGTAATTGATCTTATTCTGCAAAGGTCGAAAAAGCTACCTCGAAAATATGATTTCTATAGACGGTGCAACTAAGGTTTGTTTTTTTTGTACTTTTTTCATGTATAACATGACAGTTGGAGCACCCAACATTATATACCTGGTATTTCTCCCATCAGCACTACCATTAAAAAATACTTCCTTTCCTGGCCTTCAGGTGGGAGATGAATGTAAGAAAAGATAAGTGCCGCCGTTTCGGTCATATTTAGACTACCGTTCACATTTCACTGAATAGTGTCAAGTTCAATGTAACAGTCATAGATAAAATCAAACCATTGCCTGGGAAATTTCAAAACCACCCATGTTGCAATTCTCAAAGTAGTAAAATTGGTATATCGTAAGCGGAAGGCTTAAACCTCGTATCTACAGCTTGAAAGAACGTGAGTTACGAGGTTTTTGTCGTACATTGGTAATATTGTTTTCGAGACTTTATAATCCAGTTTCGTGCTTATATGTTCATTCACCATTTTTCTATGGAGGTAGGTATACTATCCGAAATGGAAATGTCACAAAATCGAATTATTTGAGCATATTTCTACAAAAAGGAGATCTAGTACAATGTACTATAAAAGGTTAAAAAAGGGTATCAGCTAATTTCTGTGAGTACTTGGGTATTTACGAATAAGATTTTTATATATATATATTGCACAATTTAGGCCACCGAAACAATATATCAAAAAGTGTTTACAAAAACATATTAGAGAATAGCGATCAAACTTAGTTAAATTATTGCACTGAAATGTTCAAAATCATGGTTTAAATTCTTGTAACAATAAATTAAGACTTAAACATCGTACGGCTTGAATACACTGGGGCTATATGAGATTTTGGTCGCTCAAAGACGATATGAATTTAAAGTCCCGGTAATAACCGGTTGAGTATCATGCTAAGGTTTTCATATGGTATTTAAAATAGCATAACCAAAATAGACTGCATTTGCAATAGTTGGGCGTTCCGTTAATTATTTTATGCAGGTCAGCAAGAACATGGATGTCGAATAAGGGGGCATCAAACCATTACCTGGTATCCCTATTTTTTCTCAAGTTTGCGGAATTTGCAAATACATATTCTACATTTAATAACTGAGTAACACTAAAGCATTTCTTCTTCTCTACTTTAAGCTTAGTTTACATTTGCTACTATCGCCTTACGATATTGCCGCGATTCACAAATCGTGCGGTGTCCGCACGGGTTTCATAAAGCTGTCACAAGAATCATTGAGGTACCCGTGCGGCCATCGCAAGGTAAATGTGCGACCCCCGCTTCGAGAATTGTGCGATTTGACAATTTTATACACTGTAGACAGTGCAGCCGCCGTACAACCATCGTGCGGAACCCGCGCGGGTACTTAGGATGATCCGTTCTATATTTATAGGCAAAACATCATACGGTAGCCTTTCGATGTCCGGGCGGCGATCGAAGACCTAGACGTGTCTACGGACTACGCTCTCCGTACGGTCTTGCAATTTTAAAAATTTTTATTCCTATTTTTTATAAAAAAATCGCAAGGTTCTGCGACACCCGTAAAACCATGCGATGATCGCATGGACACCGTATGTCGCCGCACGGGCGTCGCACGATTTTTGAATTGTGGCGAGTTACGGGCGCCGTACGGGCTCCTTAATCCAAATGTAAACTAGGCTTTACGGACACATACCGGTATTAGAAATTGTCAAAATAGAAATATGTCTTAAATATGACCATGGTTTTAAGATGAGCAGTTTTTTCGAGTCCGAGACTCCCATATGGTAATTAGGACTCGCAAATCTATCCGATAAAGTGCCAGGAACCCTCTTTTTTATGACTCTTGTCTGCTTTGTACTAGTCGACTTACAAAACTCTGTTCTGCTCTGTTGGTTAAAAAAGATACGCAATTCTAAGCACAATGTATTGGTTAAATAACGAAATAACGGAAATATTAAGAAAAAGAAAGGAAAGCAAGAAAAATACATGATCAGTAAATTTTTCTCGCAAGTCAATATGTCTGAAAAATGCATAATCCTTCCTGATGTTTTTTTTATTTCTACATGTGCGCAACACCCATACTCAGATCTGTCTCTGCATCCGCACATTCTGATCAAAGTCTTAAATATCAATCTCTCAATTTCTCGCCATTACGCAAAAATAAAACGTTTTGAAATTAGTATTATTACTAAACATACGATTGTTTCATAATATTTCTTTTATAAAAAAAGTCTCTTGGTAGTACATTTAGCAACATACACTTTAAAATCGGATTTTAAAACAAAATGCATGTGAGGTGTATCATTTTGATTACTCGATTGGTATATCAGATTCTTGATTTTGTCAGACATACATAAAAGTATTGGAAAGTTTAAGATGTTTGGCAAAACTGAAAACAACCTCAAGTATGAATTGTAGCTATGGCAACGGAGGTATTTTGACATATCTCACTAAATTTGTGAACTATTAATTACATGTAATGGTCATTAATAAGGGCAGCTGGTATTGAATCCATATACATGTAGCTTTAGAATCTTGGATTACATGGATAAGATGTATTCGAGGAAAATGTTTCGTTTTCACACCAAAAATAAAAAATACATCATTCTAAATGATCTTGTAAAAAGAGAAGTGAGTTGCAAATATGATCCGTCAGGCGAAAAGGAATCTTCTTGGTATTGCGTGAAGAGTCGATCATAGCCAGACTGTGCGGACTGTTCACAGGCGTAACATTTTGCCTTTGGCTTTTTTTCTGAATCTGTGATGATCTTTCTTCTTTCCAGTAAGAAAAACTTTGAAATGCGAACACCGGCTGACCTCTACTGGAACCAACATCTCTCTAAGATATTTATTTTACGAAGTTCCCGGGAGGTCATTTTTGTTTGCATTACTTATCACATAAATTGCAAGTATTGTTTATTCCATCTCGCTTTCTTTCATAAACTAGTTCCTTAATTTCGATAAAATATTTTCATTTTAAATACAAAATAGAAATTTCAATAGCTTCAAAAATCAAACAGGGAATAGTTATGGTTCCTGTGCATTGTAATATCATTTTAAAGGATCTTTTCGCCACTGAAGCTTGAAGTTGATAGCAAATGTACATACAGAGATGCTCCGGAAAAAAAATCTGAGTCATTATAATAACACAAAGGACAATAATCCCAAAATTATGCAACAAAAATGTTGTGGTTCTTATGCACCACTTTTCTCCTTCAAAGGTCTAAGGCCCGGTGCCACTGCACTAACGGATGAATTGAGAATGCAAAGCGTATGAAAATCTTACAATGCATCGAACTGAAGATGATTTGTAAGCGTACATGTGTATGTATTTATCGTTTAAAATTTATTGATCCGCGTTGTCTTTTGTCTTTCAGCTTACGAGGAACATACGGCATATGCATCCGCCCTTTCATCTTGTCGTACCAAAAAATGGGCTATATTAGAAAAAGTAGACAACAAACATTTTTGCTCTCCTTTACCACCAGCTTGCCCTTCTTTCTTTGTTCAAAACTTTATAGCCGCCGTCATAGCGCAGTTGGTAGCGCGACGGACGGTCATTCTAGAGGTCCCGGGTTCGATCCCCGACGGCGGCACTCATTCTTTCCGACAATTTGTCTCTCACCAATGGGTTGATAATCGTAGACCTATGTGAGATAGTAGCTGGAGGCTAGGAAAGGATGTAATGGTTGAACCGATGAACTTAGATCAGAAAGAAATACAATTAAATTGGCTCAAATAACCAGTGACATTGAAAACATTTCTACAGAATCCGCACTCAATAGCAATTTAGATGAATTTTATTCTTTTATTGAGAATATTAGCGATCCAATATGTAAAAAGAAATTAAATTCAAAAAAGCCTAAAAGTAAAAGTAAACAAGGACACAAGCCTAAATGCATTTGGTTTGATGAAGATTGTCGCAAGTCACGCTCAAATTTTAATAAAGAATTAAAGAGATATAAGCGGCATAAATCAACAGAAAACAGAATTTCAATGGTTTCAGCCCGTAAACTTCATAAGAATACTGTAAGTGAAAAAAGATGTAGACATAGCGCGAAACAGACAAGAAAGCTAGAATTATTGCGTACAAAAAATGCGAAAGAATATTGGGATTTATTGAAATCATCCTATACAAAAAACAAGAAACAACAGAAAAGTAATGTTTCTCTCTCTTCTTTTGAACAATATTTCAAGGCAATTAATAACCCGGAATCCCATTTTTATCAGCCGGATGAAGATGTGCTCCTGTTTAATTCTCGAATTATTGACTCGGAAATACAGGTCATGTTTGATGAGCTTAATACTGAGATTTTATTAACCGAAATAAGCAAAGCCTGCAAGGAATTGAAAAACAATAGAAGTGGGGGACCCGATCACGTTATAAATGAATTTTTCAAGTATGGTTTTAGCTATCTGGGGCCTTACCTCCAGTCTATTTTTAATAAAATTCTAGACATGGGTTATTTCCCTTTAAAATGGACAGAGGGTTATATCGTACCAATATTTAAGAAAGGAGACTCAACGTTACCTGAAAATTACAGGGGAATTACTTTACTTAGTACTTTTGGAAAACTATTCACGCGTATTCTTAATAATAGATTGACTAAGTGGGCAGAGGATTATAACGTATACATCGAGGCACAAGCTGGGTTCAGAAAAAATATGAGTACCATAGATAATATATTTGTCGTCCATAGCTTAATAAATAAATTCATAAAAGAAAACAAAAAACTATACGTATGTTTTATAGACTTTACTAAAGCGTTTGATTTACTCGTCAAAGAAAATATTTTTTATAAACTTATTCAATACGGTGTCACGGGCAAAATCCTATCAGTTATTAAATCCCTCTACTTCAATATTAAATCTAGGGTTAAGTCAAATAATGCCTTAAGCAACAGCTTCAGATGTTTTCTAGGTGCGCCACAAGGGGACTGTTTGTCCCCCTTTGTATTTGCCATGTACGTTAATGACATAGAAGAGTATATGAATCTAAATGAATTTAAAGGCATTGAATTAGAAATGTTACAATTATTCCTTCTTCTGTATGCAGATGATATAGTACTGTTCGCTGACAATGAGCAAGAACTCCAAAACGGATTAAATTTGTTAAAAAGTTATTGTGATAAATGGAAATTATCAGTAAATGTTGAAAAAAACAAAGTAATGGTCTTTCGTAAAGGTGGAAAGTTGTCAAAACATATTTCGTTTAAGTATAATGATACAGAGCTCGAGATAGTAAACAAATTCTCTTACTTAGGCATCACATTTTCCTCCGGTGGGTCTTTTCACCATACTTTTGAAGTAATGGAAGGTCAAGCACGTAAGGCAATTTTTGCGTTAAAGCAATATCTTACAGCTTTTAAAGATATCTCGATAAGCCACATTTTAGATTTATTCGATAAATTGATTGCACCAATATTGAATTACAGCGCAGAAATCTTCGGTTTTGAAAATTGTGAAAAATTAGAAAAAATACACACACGCTTTTGCAAACAAATCTTATGTGTCAAATCCCAAACGCCAAATAATTTTATTTATGGAGAACTCGGAAGATTACTATTAAAAGAACAGCGAAAATCAAATATCATTAAGTATTGGCTAAAAATAACGCGATTGGATGACAGAAAATATGCAAGACTTGTTTACCTGCAAATGCTACGAGATTTAAACGAAAATGCAAATACCGTCAACTGGGTTTCTAAAGTAAAGTTTCTTCTAGAGTCTACCGGTTTTGGGTTTGTTTGGGTAAATCAAGGCGTTGAAAATATCAATTCTTTTATGCAAACGTTCAAGATTAGAGTAAGGGATATATTTATCCAGAAATGGGAAGAAGATTTAGACTTATCATCAAAAGCAACATCGTATAATTTGTTTAGGTCTTTTGAACTCAAACCATATCTTAACACCATAAAGGTAAAAAAACATAGAATAGCTCTAACAAAATTTAGATTGTCAAGTCACGATTTACAAATTGAAAAAGGTCGATGGACAAAACCAAATATTACCCCAAGATCTGACAGAAAATGCAGCCTTTGTAACTCACTCGAAGATGAATTTCATTTTTTATTTGAATGCCCCCTTTACGACGAATTCAGATCAATATATATTAAAAAGTACTATCGGTTAAGACCCAACATTCCAAAATTTAAAGAATTAATGACACATTCCGAAAAGAATACACTGATAAAGCTTAGCATATTCATTTACAAAAGTTTCGAAAAAAGAAGATCCTTCGTTCAAGACAATTAAATTTCTATTTAGAAAAAAAGTGTCTAACTCTATCCATGTAATTACACCTTCGAAATGTATTTCAATCGTAGATTATTACTTAATTTATTTATTACTTTGATACGAATGTTAACGTCTGCCAAATTAACATACCCTAATTATTTTATCGGTTCTTTTAATGTTTAGGCGCATGACAATGGTTTAATATTCGTATGACGCCTCCTACTTTCGTTCATATTTTTCTTTGGAGGCAATTTATTACAAAACAATTTTTACGAAAAAATAAATATATATATATTAAATAATAGAATTTTTGGAAACTGGAATTGATTTTAAATCCAGAAACAAAAAATGCTTCGAATTTCTTTTCGTCGAAGCAATACCGATTTCTGGAATCAACTGATAAATGGTTTAGATTAAATAAAAAGAATTAACTGATTAAGTCAATCATAGTGATTGAAATGAAATATTGAATTTTCTCTACACACCCGTTTATTTGCATTAGATACGTTTAATGTTATATTCTCTATTGTTGGGTTACCAGAAGTTCGTAGCTACAGCTTATCTAATCTGTCTCTACTTGATTCTGCTCGCCCACTCTAACTACGGTTATCCTCTTATGCAAAACACAATATGGCTTTACATCTCAAACGAAGGTTAATAAAACAACAACAACAACAACAACAACACACAGTTAGGAATTTTCCATTTTCGTCCTTCTCGAAAACAAAGTTCATTCCGATTATTGTAATTTTTAAAAGATATATGTATGTGTGTATGTGTATATGTATGTATATGTGTATGTATATGTGCATGTATATATGTATGTGTATGTATGTGTAAATATTAACACTTTCAAAAAATGCGCGTCCAACTGTGTCATCAACTCTTTGTATTTAAGACGTTTGGTTAAGTGTGGTTACGAGGTTTTGATGGCACAGCGAAAAAAATCAAATCATTATGCTTTTCTCTCGACGATTATATATATTTTTTTCTCTCTCTCTTTTCTCCACATTCTCCCCTTTTCATGTTTACCAGTTTACTCATCTAAATTTATTGATTGTTTGTATTTAACCATTAATATATCTGTTTGACCGTCACCTCGGGACACTTTATAGTTATATACTTGTTTATGTAAATTTATATTTGTAATTGCATGCAATATGGACAATTGTCTTTTGCAATAAAGAACTTGAACTTGAACTTGAACTTGTACTGGTGAGAGAAATACCAGGAATCCATTGTTAGGTGCTTCTGCCGCCGCGATATAGCTGAAATAATGTTGAAAGCGGCGTTAAACTCCATTCAATCAATCAATCAAAGCTTTATTGTGTCGAAAGTCAATATACAATCTCTATCAATATTTACTCGTTTGTCTTGGAAAGAAAGCGAATAAAAATATGTCCTTATGTTAACGGGAAAGAAGAAAAAATAAATGAATCTTTTAACACCGTATATAATTCAAATATGGAGGCTTGATTCTGATGTTTATTTTCCCCTATTTTCTGCAATCCAAATTAAGAGCGCTAGCAAGGACTCTAATCTTGCTACGAGAATACCCATGGTTATCTGCTTCTACAGTTAACAACATCGTGAAATTGACAAGGTGAAAATTTTTCGAATGATTTAGGAATGAAAGTGAATGAGTGTGTGGATCGAGTTTTGAGTGAATTTAATGGGAGGTATTCCTATATCGCAAATTTTGTTCAGGATGAACACAATTTGCAATGTTGATGTATGTTTTCCAAAATTGAAGACATTGCCTACTTGGGGTACTCCCGATGATCGGATGGCTTCCTTACTAGCATAACAATATCGACGATGGATTCTTTAACTCTCAACGATTTTTAACCTACAACTTTATAACAAACCTCTTTTTTGTATTCAAATTATGGGTTGCCCACCAGCCTGTCATTTTTGAAAGCGAACTCAGTATGTCCAAAATTGAACGATCGCTAGCCTGGATTCTGCTCGTGGTGAGTGCATTCAACATCCTGTACATGAAGCTGGTTTTTTACATGAATTGTGACCTTTCTGGCAATAAGGGGTTATCTTGGAAGTGCGAAAAGCAACGATCCAAGTAAGGCTTTACCAGCTGTGCGGACTAACTATTTTAACTCAGACGGAATGGAACTTCCTTCGGTAGGGCGGCTCGGTGGTCTAGTGGTAAAACACAAGACTACCAATCCTAAGGTCTGTGGTTTGAATCCCGAACGCGGCAGGAATTTTCAAGGATACTTGCTATCCTCCGCCCAAATAGAAGTGAACTGGTAAGAAACCCAGAGGTAGCTTCGCGTGTATCGGTGCTTTACACTGGGCACGTTAAAGAACCAAGGAGATCTTTTCGTAGAAGAGCTAGGGGCGTATGAACCCGGATCTCCTTGTATCCGCTTCTTTCTCTCTCATGGTCCATACCATATATGCCTAGAGCACGGAGGGACCTAAATCCTACAATCACACACGCACACTTCCTTCGGTGGTTTCATGATGCTTCGAATCAAAAGGTAAACAGGGTGTGCAATTATAACTTAACTTACATTTGATTTTTTTTTATTGAAATTAGGCTTTACATCGCTTTGTAACAATTTTCCAGTCATATCTCGGAAGCTGGGGCTACTGACCATGAGTTCATTGTATTCCTCTTACCAAATTACCGATATATGCTTTCCGAATCTCCATCCACTCATTCCACATAAATTTACGATTTTAAACCCGCTGATGTAATACATATATCGGAAGCTATGGGATATAAGAAATATGATCCTCATCCACCCCACCCACCCCATCCCCACCATGATTTCGAGCCTGATGCGCTCCGACAGTAAGCGACATTTTATTACATGTCCTTCATTATTATGACGGTTTATTTAACGACAAAAATCTAAACTTTGACATTTTGGGGAAATCTCGATTTGTCAGTTTTCCTTAGTGTATGACTTAGTTTCGTTTTACCATAAACTTGTACTTAGTATTCACTAGCTCAATGTTGTTCAATGCTAGTGCTTTAAAAAGTGATATCCTTTGTACTTGATACATATAGAGAAATCCAATCACATTACACGAAAATTTGCTATCCTTTAAATATCAAAATTCAGTTTTGTCACTAGTATGATTATAGAGGTTTCTTTCAGTCAAAACACGGATCTCAAATTTCAATTCAAATGTTGTTGTTTGAAATAGATGTGAACTTAATGTTTTTGTTGTCAAGAAATATTTTTCAAACATGAGAAATTTCTTTACTAAAGTGTTCGTGTAATGTGTCCATGTCTTTGAAATGTGTGTGCTCATTACAACCTCCTATGCTTGATGGTGATCACCATGGCAACTAACCCAAGAATGCCAGTTTCGTAAAATTTAAACATAAATAATTGCTTATGGTGTCAGTAAAATAATCACCTATTTCTCTTTAAAAAAAATAAATTTTCGACCTAAAGACATACATGCATTATTTTTAAGTAAAAGAAATCACAGGCTGTAATTATAACCCTAAACAGCTCTTTAGTTGTCACAGAGTTCTAGAAAACAATACCCTGTCAATACTTTTACAGGTAATGTCCCCGGTAAATAAATATGCAACTTCGTTAGGATTCGAACTAGGGACCTCTTTGTCCAAAAGCGAGAGCTATACCGCGTTGCTATAAAAAGCTAGCTTGTACGACAAGGCAGAACAAAACCCCTTACACATAAACCGGCTACCATATATAGTTAAAATCAAAAGCAATCATAACATCATAACTACAGTGCAAACTTTAGTTACAAGGCAGACGAAATATATAAAAGGATTTTGTTAAGAAAAAAATACGTAATTAACTTCAAAATTCAAGTTTGGGTTTTACTATACAACGTTGCCAATTGCATATTATCAATTAAATAAATCATTCGAATCTTCTCCAAAATGTAAGCGGTCTGGATGTGTTGTAAGTTCATGTTTAACAGAGTTTCTTAAAGGAACAATACATATTAAAATTCCAAAATAAGATCTTGAGACAAACTAGACACTAACACCAGTTATTCCTGGATATTGATGTGCAGTGGATATAACAGGACATTAAGAATCAGCCCCGACCCCTGGCTGACTAAAGAAAACAAACCCCGGGAGTAATGGCTATTAACGGATAACAAGTTAGATTTATGGCATTAGTCCCAGTGCTCATTTCACCTATCTACGGTCTCCGGTGCATTTCTTAAAAGGGAGCAATATTCTTCGCATGGATCTTAGTCTATAATGTCTGCCATTTTTTCCCGGACAGAAATATGTTGTGAACAGCAGTGGTGTCATTTGAAATTCTATGTGAAAATAAAATAATTGGGCTTCAGACTGATGGGGTTCGTTTGAACCCCTCCCCAACCCCTTCTGAATCCACGGCTGTTAAAAATCAATATGTGACACCTCATGTGAAAAAGAACCTTATCTGGGAATTCCTTAAATAAATATTTGAAAAATAATTTTGTTACACTTACAGGTAAACCAGGGCCCGAGGTTATAAAACTTTTCTCAGGCTCAACTGAGAATTTTCTCAAATTCTAAATCTTAATGAATGTATGAAAATAAAAGAAAATATCAATAAGTTGTTATTTATAACAACTTAAAAATATTATCTTTTATGCGAATACCTTAAAATGATTATTAAAACAGGATTACGGCTTTCATTTCAATTTTCTCAAATTTTAAATCTAAATACATGTATAGAAATAAAAGATAATATTGATAAGTTGCTATTTATAAAACTAAAAGATAATATTAATAAGTTGTTATTTATAACAACTTATTAATATTATCTTTTATGTGAATACCTTAAAATATTTATTAAAACAGAATTACGGCTTTAAATTCAAATGATTGAAATTTAAGGAAAAAATTTGAATTGAGAATGAGAAAAGTTTTAAAACCTCGGGCCCAGTTGTCTTATTCTTAAAATTCAGTCTCACATAATTCTTTGATAATACTAGATGCCGAAAAGAGGATAAAAACGACCACATGTCGCTCACTTGAGTTTTCAGTTAACTTGATGCCGTTAAGCGTTGTGACCACGAAATTAAACTTCAATTTGCCCAATAGTTAGCAGTTGTGACAAAACCTGAATCATATGGTATCTTATCATTGATCGACAAAGAATTTTGAGCCGTTCTTGGGGACGTATGTTTTCCGAGACTCATACAAAACATGAGGTGCTTGGATTCAGGCTATCGGGTGATACTCCCGTTGACTCTCTTGAAATCAACATCAGAAAAGCATTGAAGAATGTTTTAAACAGTCTTAACTTTCTTTCACCAAAATTTAGCTGAAGTGGTTCATTAGTACTGCATTAGCGGATCAGAATTTTCAAAAGGGGGGGTTCGATGTCGGCCTAGAATTTGAGTCATTTAGTCCCATAGTATCCCTATCTTTATAGATAGGGATACTTATGGACTTATTGCTCAAATTCTGTGCATCAGATTGTATAATTTCACGTTGTTGTGATTAGAACAATAAAAAAAGGGATCATTGTTCTTGTATTGCATAATTTTGATTGTATTTGTCCCGTGACTACAAGGAAGTAATTTGCCGGGATACGGAGGGGGGACGTTCGACCCCACCCCCACGAACCCCCTCTGGATCCGCCACTGGTACAGTAGATCTAACTCTTTGTTCATCTTAAATATTAACTCGAGAAAAGATACAAAGAATTTCACGGTAAAGAAAACCTTGTTGATTTTTAGAAAAAGAAATAGTTTACATTCGAAGATTCCTTGACTCTTGCGGTGTTTAAAGGACCGTTGGCAGGTTTCGCGAGTCTGAGACCCATGTAAAAGAAGCTAGGACTCTCAAAACTACCTGATGTGAGTCCCTACGATCCATTGGGGACCAGGCTTCAGAAATTAAATAATTGAAGACTTTTAATTCTTTTATGACGGGTGATCCCCAAGTGTACATATATATCCAATATATTGTGTAGCTTAATTCAGGGAATAATTTAATGTTTACACAAAAACACCGTTTTGAGACCCCGTGTGTTCGGATGGCATTCTTAATCCCTTCTCTGCTCTACAAATTAAAACATGAACCCGTATTATTCCAACTTTTTGCTACACGGCGGACCCAGTTTATACCGGACTAGACTGACTCTTAACATCCAATGAGACCTGAAAAATATTTTGACCGGGTTTTATGAAGATTGGAACAACTGAAATTGTAGCCGCTAGTGTGTTTACATACCCAGTTTTGTTGATACCGGACTAGACTGACTCTTTACATCCAATGAGACCTGAAAACTATTCTGACCGGGTTTTATGAAGATTGGAACAACTGAAATTGTAGCCGCTAGTGTGTTTACATAGAGGATATTGAATGAGTGGTCATTGAATACCGAATTTATTTAACGAGTCATCTATTAACAGATAAAAACGAGACTGTGCCTAGTTTTTATCTGTTTATAGATGACAAGTTTAATAAATTTGGTATTTGATGAGCACAAATTTAATAGTCTATTTGTAATATGACCCGAATTTTTGTGATAAAACGAGAAAATTACGATATTTATCGATTCATATGATTCCACGAAACATATAACGCCGTTTGCAAGATGACGTCAGCAGATCCATTATGACGTAAATTTCCTAACAAAAATATAACGTTGTTCTTCGTTCTTAGCTCATTTGCATAGTTATTCCACTAGTGCAATAACACCCCTGTAATATCAAAAATATTCAACGGGGTTATTTCACTCCGGCGACAGAGGTCATATTATAAAAAGAGTTTATCTCTAGGACTCCTTTTCCTGTGGTTTCCAATGGAACCTTTCGCGAAGATTGAGAAAAATAGTGGTCCCTAAAAATATAACGAAGTAATTGTCGACGACAGACGAAAAACGACAGTCGAAGGACACTCAATGATCACAAAATAGGCTTACCACGAGAACAGTAATTATTGACCACTGTAGTAACCAACAAAGTCAAATGTGAAAAATATGTTATTAATAGAATACTGTGATGCATAGACTGTATCTAAAGCTCTAAACTAATTAAGCCTCTAGGATTTTTCAGCTATACAGCGTTGTTCAAGGCTTAATAAAGTTTCCACTTTTTAAGGTCTCTGCATGATGTAATGTAAGGGAGAAAATCAATGGTCAAATTCTGGTCGTTTGATTCAATATTTGTCTCTCTTTCGTTAAATCTAAAATGACAATATCTCGTGGTTTGTATTACTTTTATGTTCTTCAAGTCGGTGTTAAAAGCTCACCAGAGCTTATGTTAAATTATTGCATTGTACCGACTTGGTAAATAATTTTAACTTGACTTCACTTTAATATTGTCTGACCCAGGCTATGAGTTAATCAAAGCACTGAAAGTGCTGATAGCGAACGTCTCTGTTCGCATGGTAAGGCGATAGATTTTTTTTTAAAAAAAACCTACTCAATATAGGCATTATATGAAAACGTGGCCAAACAATAATACCTAGGTATTCCAATGACAATCAATTTTTTCTTGCTACCGGCAAATTAAAAGCCATCCAAGTATAATTTCTTTAAAATGTTGATCATATTTTTCATATATGGAAACAAACTCTGCTTATAAACGGGGAGATTTTCATTATTGGTAAAGGGTCTCCTTAGATAATTCTTGTGAGATTTGTATGACATCTATGCAAGCTTTAGCTTCTAAGAAAAGTATCGGACCAAATATACTATATGAAATTGACCTTCGCTCAAAAAAGGCATGAGTCGTATGTAATCATACTAATTTGCAGACTGATACAGGGTTACCAAGGATTCATTTTCATAAATAGATTTAAACTATAGTCGAAAATGAGTATTTCTAATTCGATAGTTGCATTTCTAACATAATTTACCTTACTTGTTTTCAATTTAAGATTTGTAATTTAAGCAGTCACTCGCACTTTCGACGTCTAAGATCCTTTTTTTTTGTCCTGGCAGAGCGAAGCCTAAGGAACGGGTCATTGCACCTAAGTTTAGGGTTAATCAGCTTTCATGCATGATTACTTACTTCTATAGATAGTCGATATAAGTAACTCGAAAGCTTAAATCATAGGTTGGTAACCAAAATTTCGTAACTTCAACTTGTCCAAGCTAAAGTTACGAGGCTTTGGTAAACAAATGACGTAACGTGTTCACTTTCTTTGAGCACGTGAATTTTTTTTTTATTCTATTGTTTGCTCGCATAAACGATTATTGCCTACTGACTTTTGAAATAGCCACTATATTGAATGGTAAACTCGCCACTGAATTCAGTACGTCACGGCTAAGTCACGCCCTGCCAGTTGGATAGTAACCGGGAGAATAACACTCACCTAACCACGGTGCGATTGCATACTGTTTATAGTGACATACCATCATGCGTACTGATAGAATTATTTACGAAACACATTCGGTAAAAATCAAAACGCGTTTGTAGTTCGTGTATGTCGAGACTATACTGGTTACCGTTTCTAACGTGTATGCTAACAATGTGTATAGGTAAATACTGAAAAAAATAGTTCAGGAGGTCACGACCTAAAAACACATGTTACCGGAAAATTACTATGGGCACTTGCTATAATGAGGGCTTAGAGCAAAAACATAGTATGTACATGTATGTGTCTATACAGTGAATATACACATACCTTAAATAGCGTTTAGCTCTAAGCTATCGAAATGCTTACGATGATCATCCGTTCGCCCGATTAAAATTTTGCTCTTTTTTTCATTGTCCTCATATGATAAAGAATTTTAGTATCACGCCATTCACAAAATAAATAGTATTCATAAGTTATAGGAGAGAAGTCTCCGGGGGTAAGTTCATATCGGACTCGGTTTCGACCCGAGTTAACCGGGTTTCCATCAGAACGACCTCGGTTTCGACACTAGTGATGTCATCTTAACCTTTCAACCTCGACGCTTCTGATCCTGAGTCAGGCCGGTGTTCCTTGGGTTCCAAAATTGCGTCGAAAATAGTGCACAACAATTCGATTACATAAAACAAATGTTCTCTATTACTTTAAACGACAAATACTTTTTCTTATTTTATATAGTCTTTTGCACGAGTTTATCACATTTTTAATGGGATAACGATATTTCATGGTTGATTAATTATTTTTGCGGTAATGTAATAATGTGAAGTTTGTTTACTACCACCAGTGGATAACTCCGTTCACTTGAATGCCCTTGCTGCGCATGCATATTACAGTCAATTTTAGATTATTACATCATCTTACACGACTCTCGGGCTGCCATTTGAATTTCCCCCGGGGCACTACTTTATTTCGAAGAGACCTACAGGGTGTTCCCTACGTAGTAACACTGGTGAACAAAAACGTTCACCAATAAATCAGCCAAATGCTAAGAGTTTCGACCCCTGTCTAACTGCGCAGTTCGCACACTTGGATTTGAGTTTAGACTTTACGGATACTCACTGCCCGGACTCCGCGGCATCTTTGCCGGCCTCTAACGGGTTACATATTATAAACGTGAGTGTCGAATTGAGCGGGCGGGTGTCCCCCCGGTATGTGTGTGTGCCACGGGGTATGTGTGTGCGGGGGTGCATTCACTGATCAAGTTAAGCTTTACCTTTTTTTCATTTTCATGGCGGGAAAATTAAACTCAAAGCTGTAGATCTCGGGGAATTTTTCAATTCATAGAAAACGTAATCACACTGTATGGGAAGCGTATTCGTGTATTTGTAACTTTTTAACTTTTAATTTTTATATAGGCCTATTCATATTATCTTTTTATTTATTCATTTGAATTTTTTTTTATTCATGGCGTCCATTTAAATTTATTATTTATATCATATTAGGAAAATGTCCTTGTCGGCGGCGGCTATCTACAAATCGAATACTTGATTAACGCAATTTTCAAAACGCATATGATGTCAGACGGATACAAATCTTGAAAAAAGAGTAACTTGAAAATAACCTAAGTGAGCACTTCTTTTTTTGAAAAGCTTTAACATCTGACTGGATCAATAGGCCCTACTGGTGAACGTAAACGTCTACCAAAAATGAGGAAATTTACAAACTAGCCGCACCGGTCTTTCCTATGCCTGTGACTTTCCATAGGCCCTTTGGCGGTCCGGTTAGGCCTAAATATTGATTGATTGAATGAATCAGTGGAATGAATTGAATGGAGCCGCTTTCAATATTATTTCAGGATATCGCGGCGGACGGCTGGAGCACCTAACAATGGTTTCCTGGTATTTCTCTCACCAGTACAACCACACTATTCCTAGCCTCTAGCTGCTATCTCCCATAGGCCTACGATTATCAGCCCATTGGTGAAAGAAGGCCTAAATATAAAGTCAAATATGTTCAAATTAGCCGGCCGCCTAGGCCCTATGAACAGCAAGGCTTTTGAAGTAGGCCTAGGCATTGTGGCGGTCCTGAGCCTACGATCTACTCTCGTGGATCAAATCTCAATAGATACATAGATACATATATATATGATTTTCCGATTTCACACAGTCGACCAACAGACAATATATGGAAAAGTCCATTAATTGTCATACATTGATGTAGATTTATTGATTATCGACAACAACGACTTATCGCGACAACAACAACAAATTGTGGGGACCAGTCGAAACACGAACTTCCTGGATATTGGAAGCCAAAATGTCGGGTTCGAAATCGGACTGGATTTACGATGAATTGTTGTGTTTTCTCGGGAGTGCCTTTTTCCAGGCTCCGATTACTGGTTTTATGGAAGAATATTGTCTCAGTACGTAATGGTTATCTTCTCACCTTGTTATAAAATTAGTTTGACATTTGGTCATTTCTCGATATTTGCAAAATAATTCTGGTGAAAAAATCGTTGATCCCACCACTTCATTTATTGGTGAACGTTGATTACTAGTGTCACAGGGACTCTGCACATGATAAATAAGCCTTACAAAATGATTTGGCTGAAAAAAAATGGTATATTAATATATTTAAATACCATTTTTAGCTCCACTGGCCGAAGGCCAGCGAGCTATTGTCATGGCGGGGTGTCCATCGTCCGTCCGTGCTTCCGCTAGTGCGTGCGTAAACTTTTCTTTAAACATCTTCTCCTCCTAAACCAATTAGTGGATTTTGATGAAACTTGGCCAGAATGTTCCTTAGGTGACCCTCTTTGAAAGTTGTTCAAGAAATTTGGATTGACCCCCATATATGGGCTTCGCAGGGCGGGGGTTATTTTGACCCCGAAATCTTTGAACGACATCTCCTCATGAACCATTGGGCCGATTTCAATGAAACTTTACCAGAATGTTCCTTGGGTGACCCTCTTCTAAACTTGTTCAAGAAATTTGGATTGACCCCCAAATATGGGCTTGGCAGGGTGGGGCTTATTTTGACCCCAAAATCTTTGAATGACATCTCCTCCTGAACCATTGGGCCAATTTCAATGAAACTTAAAGTTGTTCAAGAAATTTGGATTGCCCCCTAAATATGGGTGTGGCAGGACAGGGCTTATTTTGACCCCGAAATCTTTGAACCTCATCTCCTCCTGAACCATTTGGCTGAATTCAATGAAACTTGACCAGAATAAGAAATTTGGATTGACCTCCAAATATGGGTGTGGCAGGGCGGGGCTTGTTTTGACCCCGAAATCTTTGAATCTCATCTCCTTCTAAACCACTGGGCTGATTTCAATGAAACTTGACCTGAATGTTCCTTGGGTGACCCCCTTTTAAAGTTGTTCAAGAAATTTGGATTGAACCCCGAATAAGGGTGTGGCAGGGCGGGGCTTATTTTGACCCCGAAATCTCTGAACGACATCTCCTCCTGAACCATTGGGCCAATTTCAATGAAACTTAACCAAATGTTCCTTGGGTGACCCTCTTCTAAAGTTGTTCAAGAAATTTGAATTGAATGAGATCCACTGGATCAATAAAATTCAGGTGAGCGGTTTAGAGCCTTTCTGGTCCTCTTGTTTCAAAGTGATATCTTTTTTTTTTCCTTGTAATTTTATATATTAGTTAAATAAGATCATTCCTCCATAAGTCAGTTTCAAATTAGAAAAAGTCAGAATTCCTTTTGAATGCTGTTCACTTTCATTACCTTCTATTTTCTATATCTCTCTTTCAAATCTTGAGATTTTTAAGCCAGTGGAGCAATACAGGCCCTCTTGGGCCTCTTGTTATTTTTTTCAGCCAAATCATTTTAAAAGGCTTATTTATCATATGCAGAGTCCCTGTGACTAGTGTTATACAGTGTGAAAAATAAAACCTAGTAAGATCTTATTAGAGCTTAATATCATCGAGAGAAAGAAGTGCGTACTTAGTTTCAATTTAATTTTTTTCAAGACTTGTCTCCTTCAGACAACAGTGCATTTTGGAAATGGCATGATACAAGTGCTCTATAAAAATTGCGGCCAGTGTAAAGACCGTCCAGTCTTGCACCATTGAATTTTCGTAATGCGTTTTTTTTTTAATCTGATTCGTCTTTTTTGTTTCCCCATGTCGTAAGAACGTCACTTAACAAACCTCCAAAATCTACTGCCCATTTATGCTCAAATGCATAAGGTGATGTGTATGGTATCATGTTATTGATACATTGATTCAAAAGAGATCTTGAACTTCTACCCTCTTAGGTTAACGATTATCCACCAATTAATGGGAACAACAGACTTATGGACAATCGATTACCTGTACAAAATTCCTACATACATGAATTTATGCAATTGTTTTTCTTTGATTCATTTTTACACAATGGCAGCTTTAATGAAACTCTGCATATTGCCGAAACCGATCAAAACCTTGAAATGACAGCGTTTTGGTTGAAGATCAACGCTAATTGTTGGGAAATGCAAACTCCTCATTCGATGATTGTTTACGATTTGTCTTTTTCTGATGTGCACCATAGAAATTTGGGGGAGGGAGCTTTCAGTTTGTAAAATTTCAGTAACCATAAAGGATAAATGTTTCATGGTAAAAATATAGTAGGACAGCTGTTGGTTTGGTCAAATATGGGTTCGGCGTGTTGAAATTGAATAATCTTTCAGGCTGTATTTGATCAAGTTAATGAAAAAAATTGATAGTCTAGACACTATAGTTGCATATTATCCTCTCTCTTTCTTTCTCTCTCTTTTGTACTCTAATATTTCAGAACAAATTAGACATGCAAAACAAAATTGAATTGTTGAGAATTGCCGATATTAGTGTTGTAAAATCGGACTCAGATCAGAATCGATAATTAAATTGAATCGGAAACTGTTTTCAATTCAATTATCGATTTTAGAATCGAAACTTCATTTTCGTTAGATAAGTACTTCTTTGTTGACTGATGCAGTTGTTAAGTACCTCCAAAGGCTCAAGTTTTTCAGCTGTTGTATAGTATCAACAGTAAGTGTTATTCAAGCTAAAAATGGAATTCAAATCAACTGTACAAGTAAATAATAAAGATCAAAAGTATTGGGGAGAAATATATATGAGACAGAAAATCATTAGAGCCTTCAAATTTAAGTGCTGTAATGTAATCTCATTTAGCAATTATACTAAGATGGGATAACAAAGTATCAAGTTACTTCCAAGTTGGTGTTTTTTTTGTTTCAGAAAATGATGATTAATTCACCTTGATAGTTAAATAAATGAAGGAAAATTACCATTTTTTAAAACCTTAATTTCTCACTAACTTCTTTTAGTGTAAAATAAGAACGACAACAAAAAATATAATTGCTGACATCAATAATCATTCCAAAATTACATGCATCATTTATATATATTTGTTATTGACACACCATTATGTAAAAATTTCGGAACCTAATCAGTATTTAACAATCTACGGTTGCGACTAGCAAGTCGTTAGACTATCAGATGTTGACTTATCTTTGTTTGTGTATGCCTTTTGCATATAACTTGAGAGAGAAAACTTTTAACTTTGTAGCAATAACACTTCAGGCCTAGGTAGGTGGTAAATTTCTCTTAATCTGTCAGTGTTTTTAGTGCTTTCATTTAAAAGCCGAAATTAGATCTACAAGAGTTGAAAAAAAGTAATGTCTTTTCAGAAGAATACAGGCACTTGAGATTTTAATAAAAATAACAGAAATGATTTGATGAGTCGAACATTCTTGGGTACGAATGAAAATATGATAACAAGACACCCCCTATCACAAATTCTGGTGTCGATTTCCAATCGAAAAAAATTCAGGGGGTGTCTAGTTATCATATTTTTCGCTACCAGGGCCAATAAAAGTATGAATATCTTCGCTTTATGTGGAGCTTTTGCCGAGAAATTTGGAATGTGTGTAGAAGATACATAAATGCTCTTAGACAAACACAAACAATGAAGAATAGTCAGGTTGTTTGACAAAAAATTAGTGACAAACCTAAAAATCGAGCAAAGTCACTCACTTCTAGGGCTAGAACTCGCTCATTTTGCTTAGTTGTTACCCTCCCCTTTTATTTCCTACGGGAAGAACCATTTATCTCGACAGTGATACTAGAAATTGAAATAGAAATGATTATTTTGGTTTACAAATCAGTCAAAAACTTGCCCCACCATTAGTTCCGTATCGATAAAATCGATCAGGTGTCCATGAACCTTCTGGTGTCGGCGTGGCACGTTATACCCTGTGATTTAGGGCAGAGGATCCTTTTCTCTGAATGAATCATGGCTGTCAATGCGCTAGGTTTGTTACAATTGGTGGCATTGTAGGGATAATGACAACTGCCAGACCAGGGTTGCCTTGCCCACAGGTCTCCCATGCCAAGACTTGGGAAGATTATTCTTGCAGGGGAGAGTAATGTAACAGTTTAAAGAGAACTAAGTTGCATTGGATATACAAATTAGAGATATATGGTTAATGATAACATATAAAGACAGAGTAGACCTAAGGCTATGTAGGATAGAGGATCTTTTTCTCTGAATGGATTAGTCTATACACTCAGTTCGTTACAAAGTGTTGATTAGCAAAATAATGTCAATTTAACAATCTAATCTCAATAATCTGATAACTTAATGGGAAAAAAGAAAGGAAGTGCCAGACCAACATGAAGTGTCAAATAATCCATGTCTTTATAAGATGTGATTAGTAGGGGTGTAACAATAGGTCGAACTATCGCTGTATCGTGATAGTTTACCTTGCAATAGCAATAGGTCGATAGCTTTTTTTCGAGTCAATAGATATCGCAATAGTTCCTCTGACTATCAATAGTTTAAAATAGTTTTTTTTGAAAATGAAAGTAGAACTAAATGTAGTAACAATGCTGCCTTTCTGCATGTTTTTATCAGAGAATGAGGTCAAATCTAATTCTTTTTAAGGGAATATCTGTAATTATATGATTTGATCATTTACTCACCATTAACAAGGTAAACAGCATCTTACAAGACCAATATAAAGTTACTGTCTAATAAAAGATGGACACTTTAACATTCATTTTTATCTATTTTTATGTAAAAACAACTATTGTGATAGTATTGCAATAGTTTTTAAATCGTACTGCGAAGCAGTAGATTTATATCTACCGTTTTCCAGAAATCCAGTCTGTTTGACCCACTACATTTTTACCATTATCTTCTGAGCAATGTGTTCGAACCAAATTATGTGTTTTCAAACACCGAAGAAACGGCCTTTTCAGTCACAATCTACAAACTTTGTTTATACCTTATTTACTTTTCGACAAATAGAGAAGAGGCTAATACAAAATTTGATGTAATTTTCGCTTTTAGTAATTACCAGTTAGTATTTTCAGTGTTTATAACAAGATTTTCGGTTGAGTAAAGGAGTTGAAACGTACAATAGGTTAACTGTATAATAAATTTGTAGCACTTACAATATTACTGCTCTGAACTTTCTCGAACGGTCATTTACCAGTTGTAGGGCTGACAACCAATCAAATTCTGTTATGATTATCACTCGGTCAAAACCCTCGCGTAAATTCAGACCACGTGGTAGATTTCGTCTGCTCGAAATGTGTCAATTAACTTGTTTGTCATTAGTCAATAGTCGTCTGCACTCAAACAGGGAGCGTGGGAAGTTTACTTTTTTTCGCATGTGTTAACAAATAGAAATAATTTTGTAATTTTGAAATATTTGATTTCAATGAGCACTCTGATCACCCTCCAATCCTATTTTCATTAAATCCAAATTTGAGTATGAAGAAAAATTATTCAACAACAAATAAACCGACAAAAACATACGATAAACTGATATAGGGGTAAGTTCATATCGGACTTGGTTTCGACCCGAGTTAACCGGGTTTCCATCAGAACGGCCTCGGTTTCGACACTAGTGATGTCATTGTAACCTTTCAACCTCGACGCTTCTGATCCTGGGTCAGGCCGGTGTTACTTGGGTTCCAAAATGGCGTCGAGAATAGTGCACAACAATTCGATTACAAAAAAATAAATATTCTCTATTACTTTAAATAACAAATACTTTTTTCTTATTTTATATAGTATTTTGCACGAGTTTATCACATTTCTTAATGGGAAAACGATATTTCATGGTAAATTAATTATTGTAGCGGTAAATGAGAAGTTTGTTTACTACCACCAGTGGGTAACTCCGTTCACATGAATGTCTTTTCTGCGCATGCATATTACAGTCAATTTTAGATTATTACATCATCTCACGCGTCTCTCGGGCTGCCATTTGAATTTCCCCTAGGATAGCAGCAAGAGCGATCTATTTTTAGAACAACTCATGAATAATCATAGAGTGCTGCTAGATTTAATCGATTGGTCAGAAACCAAAGATATAAATAGCATAGTTGGCGATTTCACGTGTTTCTTGAGGGAAAATGCATTTACAGTATTTGGGAAAAGCCAATGCTAGAAATACAAACATGTTGGTAATCAAAATTGTAAATAGTTTAATGAAAAATGTTTGTTGCTAAACAGGCTTTTAAACTCTATAGAGAGAGGAATAATATTAACAGACAAGCTTTTAGCTTGGCGCGTGCTCATTATAACAACGTAAAAATCTGCTAAGAAATAATTTAGACTAGCAGAGGGCTATCGAATCAGCAAACTTTCAAAATCGGACCCACGAGGTTGGATGAGCTGGCGATGTCCTCGAAAAGATGGAGTGTTAAGACAAAAAACTCACAAATTTAAAGATTTTACCAACTTTTATTGTCCAAATTTGAGCCCTTTTGATTGGCGAACTATTGCACTATCCCAGCCCCTCAATGATGTACGATTTACAGTGCTGACAGCACTTTGATTTGACTATTGCAATACTATTCCAATAGCAACTTTACTATCGCAATACTATCGTGATACTAATTTTGAACTCAATAGTCACCCCTAGTGATTAGACTAAGTACCATAGATGAACCATTCAACATTGATCTAAAAGACATGTACATTCATTTAACCCTTTCCTGTCCAATCCCTGGTTTTTACGTCCCTAAGATTTTGTAATTGAGAAAATATTGTAGAAAAAGAGGAAATTGTTTGTGACAAACAATTTCTTCTTTTTCTACAAAATTTTCTACCCTACTGAATGGTTATTTTTCAAATTAAATCTACTTTAAATTTTCGTCTGCAAAACCTTTGAATTTGGACAGGTCCAAAATGTTGTAAAACAGGAAAGGGTTGAATGCAAATAAAAAATTATCACAGACTTGGATATGAAATTTATCATATGTTTTGTGACACTTGCATAATATCTGTGAAAAATATTTGTTAGAACTATTTACCAAAGACGCCTAAGTCATGCATAGTTTCACATTAAGTGCACCTCATAATGTAATAGCAGGTCTTTTTAGCTCGCCCGGAACGAAAGTCTCGGAAGAGCTATTGTCATACCCTCGGATGTCGGCTTCAGAGTTGGCCTTGGCGTTGGTGTCGGCATCTGCATTAGCTTAAAGTTCTTTATTTCTATCAATATTAATCCTAGAGGCTTTATATTTAACATAAACACTCATTAGGGTATAGGCTTTCATTCAAAACAAACACCCATTTCAAAATGACCTTGAGACATTGACCTTGACCCTTTTAAAAAAAACTTTAACAAAAAACTTTAACACAAAAAACTTAACCAAAAAACTTTAAGTTTGCTTATATTTTCTGAACACTTTATCTAGGGACATTATTACTTCATATACTCACTCAACATTTGATAGGCTTTTATCAGAGACCAAGTGCTTTGACGTTTTTATATTGACCTTGACCTTTTATTGACTTAGAAAATCTTTAATTAAAAACTTTAACCAAAACAAAAAAGTCTAACCTTGCTTATATTTTCGGAATGATGTTACCTAGGGACATCATTTCTTCATATATGCACTTATCATATGATGTGCTTACACCAGAGACCAAGTGTCCTGACATTTTGACCTTGAACTTGACTTTTTTGGACTTAGAAAAAACTTAAATCAAAAACTTTAACTGAAAAAACTTTTACCTTGCTTATATTTTTGACGAGCAGCAGTTTGGGCGAGCTACATTGTCCGCTGACAACTCTTGTTTAATGATAGGGGGAATGGACCTGTGATCTTTAATTTTGGGAAAATTACACAAGTAGGGGTATGCTCAATATTTTAATAGAAAGCTTCTAAATTCTGACATACATGTATAGTGATTCATTTAGGTATATAGAACTAAAATTCAAGTCATTGACCTAGTAAATGATTGGTTTGGTTCTAAAACCTTGTAACTGCTGTCTGCAGCTTTAATTAAACTGCAGTTTCGATATTTTAGAATTAAACTGATAATCATTTATTCAAAACACAAAGTAATAGATGCCTGTAAGGAACAATCTCATTTTTGAAAAAAGAGTAAGTTATCTAATACTAAAATTTCCTTTTTCCTATGGAAAACATTGTTAAAAGAAAAGAAATTGCTTGGCACAACTTCTTACTTAATTGTTAAAAAAATAAGCATAGTTTTCCTTGAGGACTTATTTCAATTAGGGAGGACCTGTAATATTAAGGGCTAACAGGTCCTTCAGGCTGGTGCCAAAAAGCAGTTAGTGACAGACTGTGACCTTGACCTTTTACTTATGTGACCCAGAAATTTTAGGGCACTTCATTGGGTCATAAGCAGCATTTGCATAGAGATAGGGCCTTGCGTAGGTTAACCAAGCTGCATTTCCAAAACACACGATTACATCAGATGAAAGTATCAGGTTTTGAAAATTCCTGAATTTCTTACCGGTCCTGCAAAATAGGAAGATATAGTTATTCAATAACTTTATCATTCAAATGGCTGAAATTCACTGTCCTGCTAATATATAAAAAGATAATGAAATAATGCAGGGTAAGCAGACAAGTAGAATTTTCAAACCCTGAGTATGATCATTCTAGAACATGAAAATCTGCCAAGAGCGAATGTATGGACCATGGTGGTGTCAGCCTGTGCAGTGCACATGCTGGCCTTCAAGTGTCAACATTTTTGCACTTCCAGGATGTCAGGGCTTGTGCTAGCTTTTTAAATTGGTGAATCATTGACCCCTTGACCATAAAATTTGGAGGTCAAAAAAGAGCAAAACATGCAAATTTATCAGTTTTTAAAGTAATCTATATAACTAAAACAACATAAACAATAAAGTATAGACACTGCAGGAAATCTTTGAGGGTCAAAATGTGATTTTTGGGAGTCTAAACCATGGTTCAAGGGTCAAAAACGAGCCCTGTATGTTTCCTTTTTCTTCAATGGGTCACATGTATGTCATGAATATATTGATGAGTGGTTACTTGAAAATATTGAACTTATGAGGTATTCATAGGTAGATCACTCAGGTGAAAAAGCACTAAAAACATTTTAATAATTAATTGTAAAAGAGAAGCCTTGAGGGATTTATGATGAATGCATGTTGCTACAGGAGTCACAATGTCTTGTTTGAATAATAAAATCCTATGCTGCAAGGGCAAGGTGAATTCTCCCTTCAGCTTCCTTTTTTATACGCCCGAAGGGTTGTATTATGTTATGGCCTCGGTCGTCTGTCCGTCTATCCGTTTGTCTGTCCCTCTGTCCGTCTGTCTGTCCGTTAGCAAATTTTTTGTGTGCGCAACTCCTCCTAAACTATCAATGGGAATGAGCTGAAACTTTGCACAATTACTCCCTATGATGTCTAGTTGTGCATAAGACCTTTGAAATTCAAATCGCTCCAGGCATTCCTGAGAAATCTTGAATCACTATTTTTGTGTGCGCAAATCCTCCTAAACTATCAATGGGAATGAGCTGTAACTACACACAATTACTCTCTATGATGTCTAGTTGTGCATAAGACCTTTGAAATTCAAATCGCTCCAGTCATTCCTGAGAAATCTTGAATTATCTGCCATTGAATTAAACAAAAATCACTGTATTTTGTATGCAACACTTCCTTAACTATCAATTGAAATGAGCTGAAACAAGACACAATTACTCTCTATGATGTCTAGTTTTGCATAAGACCTATCAATTCAAAATGCTCCTGTCATTCTTGAGTTATCTTGGATTATCTGCCCTTGAGTTGATGAAAAACAAAATTTCTTGTCAGCTCATTTTCTCCTACATTTTGGATGGGAATGAAGGAAACTTGCCATAATGACTCTTTAGGTTGTCTATTTGTGCTTAGGACTAAATATATTTTCATATTTAAAGTAGTTCCTGTTTTATCTACCCTTTACTTCACAAAATAGTTTAAATTTACAGGTTTTTTTTTTGCGTGTGTGTGCACAACTCCAACAAATTTAATTGGATTGAAATGAATCTTGCCAAAATGTAACCCTGATATTTGGTTATGCATAAGACTTCATAAATTGAAAAAGCTTGGGTCTTTCTTGTATTATCTGCTCTTGAATTGATTGAAATTCACTATATTTCTTTTGTGAGCAACTCATCACACTTTGAATTGGAATGAACTGAAACTTGCAATAACTGTTTGGCATATAGTTGTGCATAAAATCATTTTCAATTTACACGCAATGACTTCAAAGATCTTATTCCAGGTTATTTCTGCTTATTTGCAGGGATTGACTTTAACTTCATTTGACTCCCAACTCAAGTAATCTAGGAGTCCAAGGTCAAAGTTAGGATCGCAAATTTTCCCCAATGAAAACAATTTTGAGTACGTAGCTAGTTTTTAATGCTTCTCTTACAGAGATAATATTGCACAAGTTTCTCCAGACTTTTCATAATTGAAAGTTGAAACTTTTTTGAATCTGGTACCAAGTTTCAAAATTAATTTCTTATCATCAAACATAATCATTAAGGTTAATAAACTAGGCCTTTTTTTACTCCAAGGTCTGCTAGACAAGAATAAAGTGACTTATATAATTCGAGGGTTCAGTGCAAGACTGTACTAAGTGTATATACAATTAGTACAGTCTTGCACTGAACCCATTAAATGATACACGTAAAAGAGAGAGACAATAATGATGCCATTTCAATGGATTAGAAATAGAATCTATTTTCTATTTCTGAGACTGATAATTGGGTGTGAATCTGGAAAAAACTAGGAGACAAGTTCTATATTTGGTGTAATTGTTACCATTATATAGAATCTATGGTCTTTTTTTGAGAATTTTTTCAATGACCGCTAGTTCAAGGAATACAAGTTATTTTTGTATAGAAGCGGATAGAGGCCATAACCCATGTTATGCTGAACCTGGAATATTTCTACTTTAGCAGAGGGTATAGATAAAGATCAGTCTGAACAGAATAATTCACTTGGCAGACATTATAGTCACATGCTAATTGTCCAATCTGTTAGAACTAAGTCTGTCCAGTTTTATGGATTTTTGTTTCCAGTTCTGATCAAATTGAAAGACTGATTTGCTATTTACACTGGCTAAAATTAGACTGCTAAGAATGAAAATAAATTATATATGTCATTTTCCAAGCATGTTTGAAATGAAAGATAAGTGACAATTAGGGTTGACTGAAGAGAATTTTCCTCTTTCAAAAGGCTTACAATGACTGAGTTTCACATCAGAATTCTTGTTTGACAAGCAATATTTATTGGTTAATGGAATTCAAATCAGAGATGATCAATATGGATAAAATATTACATGTATGTATATAGAGGATAATTGTTTGTTTCAGTGTTAGATCGATTTATATTTCATTGAGTGATAAAAAGATGCTATATTTTCATGAGTGGCAGAGTCACAAGTGAAAATATTGCTATTGTTTTCCTAAAATGAAATATCAATCAATCTTACCCAAACAATGAACAATCATTCAATTTTTAATGCAATAATGAGACAAAGTGTAAAAATCTGAAGGCAAATATTCCTAAGCATGTCATTTTGCATGTGATTGCTATGCAACATTAATGATGATGTCATCCCCGATGGCGGCACTCATTCTTTCCAACTATTTGTCTCTCACCAATGGGTTGATAATCGTAGACCTATGTGAGATAGTAGCTGGAGGCTAGGGAAGGATGTGGTGTGGTGGTTGTACTGGTGAGAGAAATACCAGGAAACCATCATTAAATGCTCCAGCTGCCGCGATATAACTGAAAAAATGTTGAAAGCAGCGTAAAAATCCATTCAATCAATCAATCAATCAATAATGATGTCAGTTATTGGCCTCTGCTTTGATAACATCAGATTACGGTGAAATGAAGGAAACTCCGGTATAAGTACAATGTTTTTTTAATGAAGACTAATTTAAATACTTGTTCTTTTTCAATTCTAATGTGAAACAAATGTTAAGAGCATCATAAGGTCAAGATAAAATGTTTCTGATGTTATGTCCCTCGGAACAAGTTCATTCATCTTTGGGTAGTTAAACAGGCACAAGATCAATTTGAAGCATATTGTGTTTCCTCTAATAAAAGCCTCTACCCCCCCCCCCCAACCTCCCAAATAGTAGCAGCACTACATTTTTTCCTACGAAAAACCCACATCAAATCATTTATATGATTGTTTATAGGAAATTCACCTCAAATTGAAGGGAAATGGGCCAAAAAGACACCAATTTCAATGACTTTTTTAGGCATACTAAATAAAAGCTCCAGGACCATGTTATGGTTAGCTCCTGGGAGTGTTTATTAGGAGAAATACAGTAAATTATGTTGTGTTTATTGTGAAAAAATAGTAAGATCCTTATTAACATGGGATATAGAGAATTTACCAATGTAATAATTTATAACTACCTATTATGGCTTTGAAAACTTTTGTGATTTGGAGAAGAGTTATAATTCCTTGTTTCTTGAATGATTGTTTGATTCTTTTATCTGCAGTCTGAGAAAACCTTGTACAACTGCTCTTACCGACAATTGATGGATTAATTAGCTTGTCTGATAAAAGATGGAAAGTTGATTCTTACTTTAGTTGCACCTAATATTTCTTTTGGGATATAGTTTATCTGTTTCTATTAGATTATATTATTTGAAAGTGTTACAATTCATTTCAACAATCAAGGATTTATGAACTAAGAAAGGATTTTAATTCTGAAAGATTTTGTATCCAGAGCATTTTGCAATCATGAAAATGTCGACAGAAATAGCAGGAAATCAATATCAATGTCTGTTTATTTCTCTATTTTCAGTTTTTGATCCCAGTGTAGAGGACTCAGAGGAATACAAAAAAATAAGCCATGCATACAAAAGACTTGTAAGTTCTGCGATAGCCGAGTCTGAAAAATTTATGCCTTTGTCCAGTAAAGGACATCATTTTAACATTTGCTTCAATAAGCATATATTGCATCAATCCTTTTAAATGCAGACCCAATGTAGATTTCTTAAATAATTAACCCTTCACATGAAATTCACAACATATTCTTGCCATATGTAAAGATTGTGAAGACTGCAGAGATTAAGATCCTGAGCCTTCACAGATGACTTTCTGCTTAATTGGTGTAGTAACACTTGAGCTTGCTTGCAATTTTGAAAGAATTGGCAATTCATTTGAAACATAAATCTGTATTCAACAGGATAAGCATTAAATTTCAATGTATCTATCAAGTTTTGCGGATTCCAGTTGGCTAAAAGAATCTGTTATAATGAAATTAAAATAAAAAAAAATATGAAAAACTTTTTAAGAAAAGAATGTTTCATAATCAATTTCTCGTGCTCTTAAATTGCATAATTTTTCAAGCTATTTGGTTCTTTTTGGTTAATCATGCTTTCAAAAATTGTCTGGAACAAGTGAATTCCAACAAGTTGTTGGAATAAAGATAAGAGTCTGTCCTGCTTTCAAGACATAAATGTTAGTTAAACATTTGAAAAATTTCGACCTGCTTTGCTAGTGTACTGACATACAAAGCTGGGTACAATTTCAAAATGTTTGCAAACATTTTTTTAACCTGAAAGCAGGGAGGTTTTGATTGACAAGCAAAATCTATCAAGTGTGAGCTGATCTCATTTTGATAGCACATGTGCTCCAATATTTCAGGTACAAAAGTTATTAGATGCCTTCTGTAAAGACACCAAACTGTCCCATGATGATGTGATAAAGGCTTTAAATGATATGAATGCAAAGAAAGATATAAGAGAAGTCTTTCATGTAAGTCTGTTTGCATTTCTACAAGTTCTACTCAATATCTTAATCATTTTTGGTCCATGCCATCTGTCATCTGTCTGATCAGTAACCCTGGATCTGCCATATTACGTGGTATATCTGTTAAAATGGATTTTACCAAACATGAACTTTTCTAATAATACACATCATGTATAAAGTTCAATGATGTAAGTCAATAACAGATAATATACATGTATGTTTGAGTATTATCCATAAGGAGTTACTTCAGATAAATGCATGAAAAACTAACTGAATCTGAGTGACAATGTATAATTTTTGACAGAAGTATTTTTATAAATGGTTTGCAATTTTGTGGGGTACCATAGTTAATATGAAACTTTTTTTAAAAGTTTTTCTCCATATAATGATATAGCTTTTTATCCCAACCAATGAAATGATATTGTTTTTGCATTGTCTATCCATCTTTCCATCCATCCGTCCATGCTTTCTTGGAAACCATTCAATGAAACTTTGTGGAAAGTTTCGCTACAAGAGGAGATGTGCATATCGTCAGGGTTACCCGGTTCGACTATTAAATTTAGAGTTACTGTCCCTGATTGGTGAAGCCGTATCAGAGGAAGTTTGATGAATTATATATGTCAAGGCTCTGTAGAGTAATCCTCCCAACCAAATCTGATCTACTTAAAATGGAAAAAAACTACATTAGCAATTAATTTTCATTTATCTTCACTATAAAATCTAAATTTGAATATTGAAAATGCTAATCAGTAATCTGTGTTATCCATTCATATCTTTTTAGCTCACCTGAGCACGAAGTGCTCAAGGTGAGCTATTGTGGTTAGGTGGATGTCCGTCGTCCGTCGTGCGTTGTGCGTCGTGCGACGTCCGTCGTCAACATTTGCCTTGTATGCACTCTAGAGGCCACATTTTTTGCCCGATCAACCTGAATTTTGGTCAGAATAATTGTCTTGATGAAATCTCGGACGAGTTCGAAATTGGGTCAACTGGGGTCAAAAACTAGGTCACAGGGTCAAATCTTAGAAGAACCTTGTATGCACTCTAGAGGCCACATTTTTTGCCCCTTCAACCTTAATTTTGGTCAGAATGATTGTCTTGATGAAATGTCGGACGAGTTCGAAATTGAGTCAACTGGGGTCAAAAACTAGGTCACAGGGTCAAATCTAAGAAATACCTTGTATGCACTCTAGAGGCCACATTTTTTGCCCGATCAACCTGAAATTTGGTCAGAATGATTGTCTTGATAAAATCTCGGACAAGTTTGAAATTGGGTCAACTGGGGTCAAAAACTAGGTCACAGGGTCAAAGCTAAGAAAAACCTTGTAGGCACTCTAGTGGCCACGTTTATTGCCCAATCAACCTGAAAATTGGTCAGAATGATTATCTTGATGAAATTTTGGACAAGTTTGAATTTGGGTCAACTGGGGTCAAAAACCAGGTCACAGGGTCAAATCTAAGAAAAATCTTGTATGCACTCTAGAGGCCACATTTTTTGCCCATTCAACATGAATTTTGGTCAGAATGATTGTCTTGATGAAATCTCGGACAAGTTCGAAATTGGGTCACCTTGGGTCAAAAACTAGGTCACAGGGTCAAATCTAAGAAAAAACTTTTATGCACTCTAGAGGCCACATTTTTTGCTTGATCAACCTGAAATTTGGTCAGAATGATTGTCTTGATGAAATCTTGGACGAGTCTGAAATTGGGTCAACTGGGGTCAAAAACTAGGTCACATGGTCAAATCTAAGAAAAACCTTGTATGCACTCTAGTGGCCACGTTTACTGCCCAATCAACCTGAAATTTGGTCAGAATGATTGTCTTGATGAAATCTCGAATGAATTCGAAATTGGGTCAAGTGGGGTCAAAAACAAGGTCACTGGGTCAAATCTAAGAAAAACCTTTTATGCACTCTAGAGGCCACATTTTTTGCACGATCAACCTGAATTTTGGTCAGAATGATTGTCTTGATAAAATCACAGACGAGTTCAAATTTGGGTCAACTGGGGTCAAAAACTAGGTCACAGGGTCAAATCTTAGAAAAACCTTGTTTGCACTCTAGAGGCCAAATATTTTACTGGATCAACCTGAAATTTGGTCAGAATGATTGTCTTGATGAAATCTCGGACAAGTTTGAAATTAGGTCATCTGGGGTCAAAAACTAGGTCACAGGGTCAAATCTAAGAGAAACCTTGTTTGCACCCTAGAGGCCACAATTTTTGGCCAATGAAATTTGGTCAAATTGATTGTCTAGATGAAATCTCGGACGAGTTCACAATTTGGTCATCTGGGGTCAAAAACTAGGTAACGAAATCAGTTATAAAATTCTTGTAAATCAACCTTAGAATTGTATAAAAATCCTTTCAAATCAACCTTAAAATTGTAAAAAAAGGATTCTCAATTTGTATAGATGCAAAAGCTTTGTTTAGCTCAGTCATTCATCAATCTATATTTCATACTTCATTTGAACATTTTAGACAGTTCATTCAGGTGAGCGATTAAGGGCCACTATGGCCCTCTTGTTTTATATGACATCTGATTTACTGTTTTCATCTACATAATCTTATCAGATTTTATTAACCCTTTTCCAAAGACTTGGTTAATTTGTCTCTAAAGGAGACAAGGTCAGAAAGCATTTGCCTTAATATTTCTTGGGCTATAATGTACACAAATTATGTTTCCACTGACATCATTTTTGTCAAAACCTTTCAATTTGGACCACTCTCAAATTGTGCCATTTGGGAAAAGGTTTTAAACTTTAAAGGATGCCAAATAGTCTAAGCCCCTTGTGTCTTTCCCAATCTTAAAACAACTGACTGATATACATGTATATATAAGGTTTCTATAATTGAATGACAGATAAAAGATAGGTTTATCAGACAAGTGATATCCTGTCCTTAGTTGGTGTAGATAGAAGATATCCTGACCCTAAGTTTGATATTATCTGTTGACAAACAAAATATTTTCGGCAGGGGATATCAATTCAACGGATTTGCTTGTTCACTTTCTTTTTGTTGATTTCACAGGGTTTATTTGAGCAAGTTCTAGCTATGGATGACTACGAGGTATTTGTGAGATTAATGACTCAGAAGAACATTGAGTTACAACAGCAGGCATTGATGCTCATTTTAAAAACAACCGGTGCTTTACCAGACAGTCTTACAGAGGGGGCTTCAGAACCCCCCAAACCACGCTCACAGCAAAATGAAGATGATATTATGCAGAAAGTTTTAGAGTAAGGTTTTGTCCTAAGACTTTGTTTCCAGGCCCTAAACTTAGAAGGAAGTTATCTAAAATCATGTAACTTTATACAATTGTTACCCATGACCTTAGGATTTAACCTATTGTTTTTGGGTCAATAAGGTCAAAGGTCAAGGTCATGTTTGAACTTTGTCTATTGCATTAAAAATCAAAGTGCCGAAAGGACAGGGTGCTCTTTTTGTGAGTCAGTATTTATTTGTTAAAGAAATCTGAACTTTTCTGATTTGAAAAGGATAATCAGGTGGTGTAGGCTAAAATCAGACTGCACTAATGTGCAGGCTGATCTTTGTCTATACCTCCTGCCAAGGCCGTTATATTCCAGGTTAAGAATGGCTTAGGTTCATTCTGTTGTCATAAACATATGGAATAAATATCAATATTTTGCCAATAGTATTGTTTAATTTGAACTTGAGAATAAAGTAAAATTGGAAAAAAGGTCATGAGGCTTTACAGTACCCTGAAGTTTTGATGGCGTTTGTAGATATGATATGAGCCTGTGCTTGACATTTCCAGGAAGATAAAGAATGCACCAAGCAAAGACTCTGACCAGCCTGTGCATCCGCACAGTCTGTCCAGAGTCTCCAATTTGTGCTTGGTAGATAGGTAAGGTATAAAAGTATCTTTTAACAGACTTGGAATCTTGTTATTGCACTATGTAGCTGTCTGGGCTGCTCAATGTTTGCACCTCATGCACATGTCAAATTGTTGGAAATGTCACGCACAGGCTCATATATTTTTTATAGAGAAGTTGATTTTATGGTCAAGGTGCTGTAACAGGGCCTGGCCATTGGTAAGGTGTTGGACTTACTTTTGAAAGAAGTACCATGAATCCATAGAAAAGCTCTCCAGCAACTCCCATAATGACCTAAGCTATATTTATGACATTTTGGTCCTATAGATTGTTACCATTTTTGAGTTTATAAACTATAATCTGTTTATGAAATAATGCAAGGTTGGGTGATCAAAACCTCATATATGTATATACACCATGAAAAAATACAAGGTTTTTTGCCACCCACTGATGAAAATCTTTCTTGATAATTAGAATGTCAAAGCGAGAATATGAGGAAGAACAGAAAAGAAGAGCACAGAAAGACCAGGCAGAAATGGACAAGATTGTGGCTGTATCAAAGTTAGAAGTTACTCAGCTAGAGGAGCAAAAAAGACTAGAGCAAGAACGACTCAACCAGGTAAAACATTGTACATATTTCCTCTAATAGGAGCACTGTCTTGTCAAGTAGCTCCCCCATTCTTTTTACTATTGAAACTCAACACACTGGATCGATCAGAGTTCCCTCTAGAGTCTACACACTAAATAGATAGCTCTTAACCTTAAGTCTCTGTTCACAACTGAGGACCCCAGAAGCCGCATTCATCCTTTCAGACAACATGTATTTGTCTACCTGCCATTGGTTTTATAATTGTGGGATAGCAGCTGGAGGCTAGGAAAGGATGCAATGGTAGTACTGATGTGAGCAAATACCAGGATTTCACTGTAAGTTGCTCCAGCCGCTGTGATATGACTGAAAGATTGTTAAAAACGATGTAAAACCGCATTTAACCCTTTCCTGTTTTACAAAATTTTAGACCTGTCCAAATTCAAAGATTTTGCAGACGAAAATTTAAAGTGGATTTAATTTGAAAAATAACCATTAAGTAGGGTAGAAAATAGTGTGGTAAAAGAAGAAATTGCTTGTCAAAAGCAATTTCTTCTTTTTTCACAATGTTTTCTTAATCATAAAATCACAGACACGTGAAAAGCAGGGATTAAACAGCAAAGGGTTAAACAAGCAAACAAAAAAAACCAGGTAAACTTTAAATGTACTATATGATTGTCCAGGTACATGTTGTTCTATGTCTTTCCATCAAGCACAAACAAAATTGAAGTAAATATCACTTAATGGCTTATGTTCATTCTGTAAACTCTATACCATGGTTCATTTCAGGCTGTTGCCAATGTTTCCCTTAAGGACATGCCACCGATTGTGCCAGTGCCCGTTACAGCATCAAAACTCCCCACAGAATCTTCTCAATCAAAACCTAAAGCTCCTCCAGCCATGGTCCCTGTACAACAAAAAGCACAAGTGGTAAGTGTTCTATATTGATCAATACAAGGTCAGCATCATTACATGAAAATAATGACATTTTTTAATATCTCTAGTATTTCTGATACAGGTATTACAGAAAGCATTTACTTGAAACTTGGAATATATGTTCACAATTGGGAAAGCAACCATGAATACCAAAGGGGAATGCTCTACAATATAAGTTGTTTTCTTTTTATCAGATTATTCATGTCTGTTACTTATAATTTTAACCACTATCCCTTATGATGTGACAGCCAAGGCACCAGTAGGAAGAATGCTCTTGATGTAATACTTATACCCCCTCTTCCCAAGTAAAGAAATCTGTTATATTCACTTCTGCAGCTGAGTGATGGCATGTGCTTGTGGTGCTTTTGTAAACCACTCTTTTCTGTAAGATTGAGTATGCTTTCTTACATTAGGTAAAAAAATATAAAAAAATGGAAAAGGAAAAGCACCTAACAATGGATTCCTGGTATTTCTCTGACCAGTACAACCATTACATGCTATCCTAGCCTCCAGCTGCTATCTCACATAGGTCTATGATGTTCAAGCCATCGGTGAGAGACAAATAGTCTGAAAGTATGAGTTCCGCCGTTGGGGATCAAACCCAGGACCTCTAGATTGACAGTCTAACGCGCTACATACTACTAGAATTTTCAGAGTAATATGTGAAGCAGTTTGTAAAATGAAGTCATCACATCCAATATTGTGTCATTTCCACAGTATCTTGACAGGGTAGCTATACACTCTCTACTCAATGCTTAAGCTATTTAACTAGTATGATTAACCCAATGTAATATCACAAATATTTAACAAGGTTATTTCACTCCAGGGGCCTGTTTTACTAACGATCATTTTTTGCGTAAGTCGAAAATTCAAGTTGCTTCTACAGTATTAACTAAATATTGAATTCTGACATGCATTATCTCATTGGAATCGTCTTCAAAAGACGATTCCAATGAGATATTGCAACGCAGAATCTCAGAATGAGATATTGCAACGCAGAATCCATCAATGAATAAAAACACCAGGAACGATTTGTGATTTTGACTTACGATAATTTTTTTCGTAAGTTGTAAGACAGGCCCCTGGAGCTTAAGTCATTATTGAAACTGCTCATATTGATACTGTTGGCAGACAAAAAAAAAATTTTTTGTCGTTGTATCCAAATATTTTTGTGACTTCAAATTGCAATGCCCAGCAATTCTACGCATTGACCTCGGGACCGATAAGGGCTTAGCCATGAGAGTGCATTGTTCTGAATGTAGATCTGCATGACATCACAAGTATAAAGATGTTGCTTAGAAAAACAACAATCAGTGAAAGATAAAACCTGAGCATATTCAATTTCATAACAAAACTCTTTGTCCACCATTTATGAAATGCCAAAAAGATCTCCATAGATGATCAGAAAGCATAAAATAATTTTTTTCATGGGTATTGAACCAAGTACCACTAGAAGCCGACTTAACTAAAAATTGCCTCAAATTACTACTCTCACTTCCAAGGTAATTTCCAGTTTACGGAAAAGTCCAAGTGATGTTCCAAATATGATCCTTGATATACAAGAAGACCTAGGGCCTGTTTCACTAAAGATCTTATGATCAATTTTTGGGTAAGTCAAAAACTAAAGTTACTTCTACGGTAGTAACTAAAAATGTAATTCTGTCATGCATCATATCATTGGAATCGCCTTCCAAAGAAGATTTCAATGAGATATTGCAAGTCAGAATCTTGCAATGAATGAAAACACCAGATACGATTTGTGATTTTGACTTAGGAATAATTTTTTCGTAAGAAGTTTTGAGTGTATGGTGCAAAACTGTTTTTAAATAGATGAAAGTGTTAGTGCTGCACTAAAGCCCAAGATATGGTATGCAGCTAAACAGTCTTAAGCAAGGTTTACTGTTTATATCTTAATGAGATCAAGAATATTCTTTCTTTCAGCCAGTAGTAAAGGCAGGTTCCCAACCCATTGTTGCCAGTGGTGGTGGAATTGCTAGTGGTGGTTTGGCTAGTGCTGGCGGTGATGACAAACCCATTCCATCCATCAGTCAGACCAAGTTAGGGCCAGGGTTGTTACCCCAGACCAGGGTACCAGGTGTGAGTGGCAGTGAGGCAGCGGCTAACTGGATGAAGTCTGCACAAAATGAAGCAGGGTCAGATGCTCATGCGAGCGCTGTACAGAAGGCAGCTGTATGTAGAGATATTACCCCCAGTTGTACAAAAAATAGCTATTGGTTAAATATAGACAAAGAGTTTTTTTCAACCAATCAGGTTTGCTGTTTCAATTTTGTCAATTGAACCAACAAACCTCATTGGTTAAAATAAACTTCTGGTGCGACACAATTGAAACAAAAAACCTGATTGGTTAAAAATTACTTCCAGTGTAAACTTAACCAATGGTTAAAATTTATACAACTGGGCACAGATGACAAAATTTTAGAATGATCAAACTCAGAAAATGACTGCGATCAATTTGAAATTATTCAGTTTTCAGTTTTGTCTATTAGAAGATTGCAATCTTGTTTAAGAAAAACTCTAATTTATACCCCATGGGCAAAATATAGAGCAGACAGCACAGTAGGTTTGCTCAAAAATTACCTTTTGAATGAAAATGTCCAATCATTGGCAAACTCTTTACCATTTTTACTGGATGATATTCAGTTGTCTTGCTAGTTTGCAGGGTAGTTAGGCTGCTTGATTCAGAATCAGATGAGTAAAGGTTCAAGCCATACTGGAAACTTTCAGTGTATTTGCGTGGACTCATTACAGTCTCAGTGAAACCAACTGTAAACATGGGTAGTAGTGGGTAGGATCTATTGTCTCTCTCTCGTGTGCATAGAAATAACTGGAATGAGATTGAACCACAAGAGGAAAATGGTCTTTAGACCTTTTGTTATGTTATCTACTTGTAGAATAATAGAAGAAGAGGTAAAAACAAGAAGAACATTTTTTAATTTGATTAATCTTATCTTCAGGCTGCCATGGCTGGGATGAACGCTGAAGAGATTAAAAAGAGACAAGAATATCTCCGACAGCAGAGAGACAAACTTGTCGCAATGAAGAAGAAAGAACGAGAAAAACAACTTTTGACGGCAGAACAGAGCAATCCAGGCCGACCAATGTCAGCCTCAGTTGCGCGGCAATCCATGAAACACAATGTAGATGATGACACTGGTAAGAAGGAGCTGTCGGCTGAGGAGAAAAAGAAGATTGAAATGAGGAAGGCGATTGCTGATAGACTGAAAGCGGAAGTTATTGGAAAATAATTTATTACCAGAAAACAAAATTTGAGATTTGTCCGATTAAGTTGCAGATGATAAATTTTTCTTGATGATCTTTTAAAAATATTTGTCATTTGTGAGGGAAAAATCATTATGGAAAGGGGAGAAATTGCTTGTAAACAAGCAGTTCCTTCATTTTCCAAAAATTTTATAAGCCTGAAGATTGTGTGATCAATATTGTAAATCAAATTTTACAGTATTTTGCTTCAGAGACAAATCGAGGGGTCAGTGCAACACTATAGTAAGTGCCTATATATTAAATATAGGCACTAACAATAGTATTGCACTGACCCCTTGAAATGTTTCTTTAGCATTTAAAACAAAAAGTACCACCAAATAGTACATGTACCTTCAAGAATGAAGGGATAGCACTATGTTAAATAGAAACTAATTTAAACAATTAAATTATCTCTTTCACACATTTTATATGCTATTTCTTATCCACTTCTGATTTATTTACTCTTCTAAAAAGAGATTCCAAAGATAAATTTGCTGTGAAAGATATGATTCATTCAAAGGATACTCTTAGGCAAGAAATTATCTATGAAATTCTTTACAGTTTACTTTTCTCTTGTAAACTTGAAAGGGATAGCAGCTGGAGGCTAGGTAAGGATGTAACAGTATTGCCGGTATTTGTTGAAAAAAATACCAGGAATCCATTGTTATGTGCTTCAGGCACTGGGATATGAATGAACAAATATTAACAGCTATGTGAGCCCACTTTCAAACAAACGAAACAAACTTTTCTTGAGGATGTGGCATTCCCATTTTCAGTCTAAAATCTAAAATCTCATTAAAACCCTATATTGTGGGTACTCATTTGAATTGTCTGGACAAGACAATTCCAATGACAACCCACAATAAAGGAATTATGCAGGTATTTTTAAAAATAATTTCATTGAAATCAAAATAACTCCTCTATCTGTAGCTCTGTTTATAAAGATTCTGTTTGCTTTGACTCTTGAGAAATGTTAACTTATGGTCATATCATATAAACACAATGCATGTTTACTGTTCATGTTGATTCTTCTCATCATTATTTGTAGTGCATCTGGGGCCTGTTTTACTTAACATCTTACGATCTTGTTTTCCAAAAGTCAAAAATTAAAATTACTCCTACAGTAGAAACTGAATATGGAATTCTGCCTTGCATCATCTCATTTCAATCGTCTTCTAAAGACCATTCCAATGAGATATTGCAAGACAGAATCCAACAATAAGTAAAAACACCAGATTCAATTTGTGACTTTGACTTACAATTAATTGTTACGTAAGAAGTTCACTAAAATGGGCCCATGGAATCAAGGCACAACAAGAGTTATTCAGCCATAGTTCATTTGTACAAAAATATCATGTTCTTTTAAAATGGATCTCTATTATTTTCCGTCCATCTTTTTATGAACAAACGGGTCCAAAGTATACAGTATGATAATTAAATGGTTTAATAATTCTAGGA
Organism: Fragum whitleyi; assembly: GCA_948146395.1. Lineage (NCBI taxonomy): Eukaryota > Metazoa > Mollusca > Bivalvia > Cardiida > Cardiidae > Fragum > Fragum whitleyi. The sequence goes on from OX411544.1 coordinate 38,722,460, forward strand.
GACTCAAAGCATTTTTTTCTCAAGGTATGACTAGGAACTTGGTCAAATCCAGGCACATTTGGAAAAGTTCATTGCTTTCATAGAAGTTGGGAAAGTACAAATAGTAGTGCACAAGACTCTCAACCTTCATGTCATAGATGTCACATGGGTCGATCCCTGGTGGCATCACATTTCTTCTCCAACAATTGTCTCACATTTAATGAGTTAATAATTGTAAACCATAGTGGGATAGCAGCTGGAGGCTAGGTCAGGATGTAATTGTAGTAATTGCATGAAAAAAAAAGGAATCAATAAGCAGGTGCTGCAGTTACCATGACTGAGAAAATGTTAACCCTTGTCATGTTTAATAAAAAGAATCTTGGCAAAATTGCAATAAATTAGTATGACAAGCTTTAAAAAAAACATTGAACAACTTTTAGTTTGAATCCATTAAGGTTAAGGAACCTTAATTGTTTCTCAACATTTTGGAACTCATCATCTTTCACAATGTTGACTGAGCTTTCCTAATGAAATCATTAGGAAACCTAAGTTAGCTCTTAAAGTTCATTACTCCCGAATAATTGTGGATCTTTTACAGAATTTGAACTTAAGGAATTAGGTTTTTTCTAATAATGGTTAAGCTTCTTACTTGACAAATACATATGAATGTTTATTTAAAAATATCCTTGGTATTAAATCACTTTAAATTTAATTGATAACAGCAGTTAATCTAGAGCTAAAAACTTTAGAAAAGATGAAAATTACTTGCATTGATTGCCTTTTTGTCTGACTAGCACAAAAAGAGCCTTTCTTTCTTCCTGAAATAACCTTAAGGATATAAACTTTAATTTTTATTGGTTCCTTCTTTTAGCATACAAAAGTTGAATTCAACCTTTCAGGGAGCATACCTCTTGAATGAATATATGTCTGATAATTGGAAATGATTCGCTACAAAAAAAATATACATGTTTCAACCTAAGGTTACATGCAATCTTAGGTGGTCAAATAATAGGAATTGAGCTCTACCAGAAGCAATATGTTTTAATAAAGCCTGAATTAGAAAAACCTTGACACATTCATTCTCCATGATAAGTACTTACGCTTGGATTTTAAAAAACATGGCGTCTTAGTTTGACAAAGCAAGTTGTTGAATGTACAAACTGCTAATAATGATAACAAAACAAATTGCCTTTTGAAAATTGTCAAAAAATGCTCTTTTGTAGTAGTATATCTCAACAAACAAAGTTGTTGCTTTTGATATATATTTTATATGTATTTTTTTTTGTTTGACTTTTTCTATTTTTGTTAGAAATAGACAAAATTATTTGGATTTCTTCAACTTGTCAAAATACTCAAGTAGGAATATGATAGCATTTGTTTTGGTCAAATACACATGTAAATTGTAGGAAAGATTGTTTGTAAAATGTGTGATATGAGAAACAAATTTAAATGAATTAAAAATAATAATGTCTACTTTTTCCAAAATGAATATATAAATATTCTTTTTTTTTTTTTTTTTTTTTGGCAAACATGAATATTTTTCTTTTGTCATCATTAATGAATTTTTTCTATTTGCCAACAACAAAAAATGTTTTTTCTGTTTGCCAACATGAATTAAACTTTTCTGTTTGCCAACCTTAAAACTGTTGTTCTGTTTGCCGTCATGATTATGCTTTGCTGTTTACCAACATGAAAAATATTTTTCTGTTTGCCAACATAAACAATGCTTTTCTGCGCACATGTGAGATCATTGGAAATGTCAGGCACAGTCTCTAAGAATGAAGCATCTTCTTTTCACAATGTGTATTCTCAAAAACCCAAACCTGTTTTACAAAATATTTAGACTGGTCCAGATAACATGAGGGAGACGACACTGAAAAAGGGTTTAATTTCAAAAGTTATCTATCATTGTTTCAAGCAATTTCTTAGTTTTTCACAAAGTTTCTCATGTATAATTGAGTCTATGTGTGACATTTCCAACAGTTTTAAATGTGACCTCATTAGGTCTCATGCTAGTGTTTGAAATTGAGGAGTCATCAGGGCTTGTGTTTGACCCTTAAAACAGGGTTTTGACTTCCAAATATCCCATTTTGACCCTCAAAAATTTCCTGCATCGGGGTCATTTTGACCCACTGAACGTCCAGTGTTGCAACCTATGCAATATAAAAGATTATACAGATTAATGAGGGATATCGGTTGGTTATCTCCCTTGAAATACTCCCAATGGAGGAAGGGTCCAAATCAGTGGTAACCTTGGGTTTTATCCTTATTTTCTTTGCACTGTAAGATTTAAAGATAAGCTCTAAATCAAATATTGTGCAATTTTAAGATACATTTGACGTAAAATAAATATTCATTTCCTTCTTTTCTATTTAAAACTGTATCATAAAGAGGAATTGCATAAATAAGTATTTTGCATTTACAAAAACAATAGTCGCAACTTCTCCAAAGAAAATATGGATAAAATCCAAGGAAATTTTCTAAAAGGACCGCTAACGATTTTGAATCTCCTCTGATTTAATCATCAGATCAAACAAGGGATTTAACACACCAAAGTCTCCCATTGCTTTCTTCATACTATTACTTAAGATCTATATAAATGAAACAAAATAAACAATAAAGTGTGTCAACACGTTATTGTTTATGTTGTTTCAGATATATAGATTGCTTTAAAGACTGTTACTTTTGCATGTTTTGCACTTTTTTGACCCCTACAAAACTAGTTTTGACCCCTAGAATTTTGTGGTCAAGGGGTCAATGACTCCCAAATTTAAAATGCAAGCACAAGCCCTTGTCATTGACTGTTAAACCATGATATTCTTGGGGTCAAAACTCCTTCTTTAAGGGGGTCAAAACAACATCAAAGGCAAATTGTATTTTTAATTTTACAGGTTTCAGTGTGAGTTGATCTTTTTTTGTTATAATATGAAGGAAGAAATTAACCAGGAGAATTCTAAATAGAATTGCACTGACCCATCAAAATGGCGTATTAATATCTTGGGAAAGGAGGCAGTGACAGAGGTCAAGGGGCAGGAGCCAGCGATAAGCAAATTCGACAGTCACTCTACATATTCATAATAATTTCATATAACTCAGTTTGTGTATATGTATTCATCAGCATTTGAACTCAAACTTTTTTTTTGAAATGGTTGTGATGTTAACGTATATTGTTGTTGCAATATAATTGTAAAAAAATCATCTCTGTTATGAAAAATGAATTGTGATCTGACAACAACTCTCGGTTTTGTCTTTTGTTCAACCATAATTCTTAGCAAAAATGCTAGAAGGTTTTTGCCATAGCAAAGTCTCTATCATGCATACGTCTGTGTGTGCATTTAGTTAATATACGCCGCTGAAGGTGATCGTATATTTGCATCATCCATATGTTGGCCTGTCTGTCTGTTTGTCCGTTGGTACGTCTAATTCTCGTTAACAGACAACTACTCTTTCAATTATAAACGGATTTGCATGGAACTTTCACAGAATGTTCCTCCAGATGTGTTCATGCGCATATCGTCGCAATTTTCTATACTTTTCTGCGTCACGAAAATAGGGACATTTTTTTGAAAAAAAAAAAAAAAAAACCTGTAGCGTTTATTTTGACATTGGCACTCTTGTTTCGTAAAAATATTACACAATTATTAACTTTATGATAGGTCCAATTTGTTTGAAACGCTGATTTTAGCTCCTCCGCCTTTTGGCAACTTAACTATTGTCATGGCGAATGTCTGTCATGTGTTCTTAGTGTATCTGGTCTAAAATGATTCTTCAACCCATAGCCAGAACAAATATATTGGACTCGCCCAATTTGTAGACGAATTGAAAAAAATCTTGTTACAAGTAATATTTAGCTCCTCTGGACAAAGCCCAGCACTGAGCGGGGCTATTGTCACGAAAATGTGTCCGTCGTTTAAGGTAGTGGAACCGTAACTGATCCGCAACATTTCGGCACTCATGAACTTTCACAATGTTGACCCAGGTTTCCTAATGAAAATCATTAGGAAACCTTGGTTAACACGGTTAAAGTTCATTATTTCAGAAACCTTGCGAAACTTTTTCGGGTCCACTACCTTAAGTGTGCGTCTATTTGCTCGTTCGTTCTTTTTTTTCTAATCGTTTCATAATTTCTAAAAGAATAGGTATAAGAAAATCTTAATTGTCATAAAACTAACGATCTCTATATAACAAACACAAGGAAACTGATAAATGTTTGGAAACGAACCAAATAGGTTATATTATTACGTCTTTAACGCGTCGTATTCTCGGATTGAAATTAATGAAATGTCTAGATTTATACCAGCTTCTCATAGGTAATAATGTGTTTATATCAAATAACAGACGATTCATTTAATATTCTTGAACTTGCATACAAGGTCAAGGACAAATTATTTTGTCTTCAGTAAAACAAAAAAAAAAACAACTATGCATGACTTGGTTATCAAATTTGAGCTGTCCTGGGAAAGATCACCCAGGAATTTTGTGAAATAAATCGTTGATGGTTGATATAAATTTCGTACCCATAGTCTTTTTCGACATCTTAATGGCCCGCCGAAAAGTAACGTTGGAGAGATTGGAGCAAAGGCAAACGAAATGTCAGAGGTCAAAAATAAAGATAGGATATGGTAGAATGACCATTGTAGATTCAGAGAATGATCCAACTGAAATTATGATCGAATGCGACCAGCTGGATCGAGCAGGATTAATACCTAATTTTAATACATGTATAGCCAAGAGGAGGTACTAAAGACGACCCTTTCCAAACCACCGTTACAACGCAAGAACGGAGGAGATGGTTTAGCACGGGGTTCGGACAATATGAGCGTTGTTGAATTATCAACAAACCGTAACTACAGCTTGATTAAGCTTTAGTTTCTATGTTATGGGTATTCGACAGCGATATTTTGTAGAGAATATTTCATTAAGCACGTGCTCACTAAAGTTATGATTGTTTCTAATTCCGCTCGCGTTTCTTAGACGAAGAACAATGAACACGCCCATACCACAGTTGCAATTAAAAATATTTTAGAGCTTCAAAAAGATAATTTTAATTAGGCAACACAGTTCCCAACAGATATGAAGAAAATTGTAGGTTTTGATCTTTGAAATAGAATAAAAATGTGACCCGTCACGCGAAAAAAGGCAATCTGGGTAGTGCGTAAATTGTCGACTCTAGTCAGACTGCGCGGACTGCGCAGATTGACTAGGGTCGTAATTTTCTGAATCAAGAACATTCAATCTACCACCCAGTGAAATAATTCTTGAAATGCGACTTCAGGTTGACCTATGCTGTATAAAATCTCTTTTTAAATAATTCATTTTAAAAATTCCGGGATGGTTCCTTTTCGCGTGACGGATCACAAATATATTCCTGTGGATATCTTCATGTCAAGCAGTTATCTGCGTACATTTTATGACGTTAGACGGTTCGTTGTCAACCATGCGTTTGGTAGAATTAAAGACTGTGTTTCTAAGGTAACGGATATTTTTATGACGAGAAACGTAATAATTTCATGTACAATTACATGGAAGAAAATATCGTGTGGCATGACGTATTTTACTGAAAATATCCAAATTATACTTCATAGTTTCTAAACTTCTCTTGAAACTGAATTCTGTAAATTTATACTATTGGATATTGCATAAATATAATTTACTCCCTCTGTCGGTATGCTTTCATTGTATTTGAATTAAACCGATAAACGTAGAAGTTCATGTGGAGTCCGTTGTTTTGAAGATTTAGAGATGGCTTTTGAATCGGAGGGTTCTAGGATCGAATCTCTGGCAGATCAAGTATGTTTATGGGTACGTGTCAGAGTTGTAAGTGTTAGTGCCGAAATAGCCGAATGGGCCATGCGTTAAAAATTTGCTCATTTATATATTCATTTCAGTCCAAAATGATTTCGTAATTGTTCGCTTTGTTATTATTCTGCTTGATTTTTAAACTGGCAGTACGCGGCTTAGCTATGAAGAGTTTTGGCGAGTTCGCCTTTTCAATAAATTGAATCCAATAAAAAGCTTGTCAGCAAATATCGTCATGTTTGTATATAACTTTATTCCGAAAAGAAATGGATAAACGGGCTTAGCAACAGGGGCCGGTTTCATCAAAGCGTTTAGGACATATTTTTGTCTTGCTGCTGACTTTCGAAACAGGGACAACAGCAATCGCTTAACATAAGTATTGATCTATTTATGATGCATGATTTTTAAGTTGGAATGCGGAGCAATTCCAACTTAGATTTAACAAAACCGAGAAATGAACACAAGATAATTTCATTTCGGTTTTTTTGAGAACACATATCACGTGAACAGGATGCGAATACGCTTCGGCCTATTTTGTATATCTCAACTTGACAAAAAAATACAGTTTATTTCATCAAAAAGTAATTCTGTTCAATTACACAACTATCACTTCATGTATATCATTAACACGCTAATTTATGTTTTAAACAATATAAAATTTATTGAAAGTTGCGTACGAATATATTAGTATCACATGTTTGCATTACTATATTTGGAAATCATGTGATAAATCAAGTCCAATAAGGTCAGCAATTGACAATAGCACTAGCCAATCACGTGATCTGCTTATTTGGTAATGTCGCGATGTGTTTTCTCAGTATTGTGGCAATATCACAGACCAATTACGTGATCTGCTTTTTTGGTAAGGTCGCGAATTTGTAGAATTATGTTAAAGCTTCTTTTAAAGGTATAGTTTATCTTTCTGAACGACCCTATTACACATTTAACTTTTGACAAGGTGTTATATTGTAAATTTCTGTCTAAGCTACGAAATAAAAATCTTTTCTTGAAATGATGATACACATTTAAAGTTAATAAATATCTTTGAAACATATTGCCGTTTGTTTTCTGTCATATTGCAGTTATCTACATGAATGTTTCATTGTAAAAACCCAATAATCATCCAATAAAACCCTTGCCATCACGACCTTAATTGAATTATGAATATCTCTGACCAATTGCATTGCGCCACCAAAACAATTTGCCATTTGAAACATACCAACCAGTTCAACTTGTTTTCTTCACATTCTTACACATCAACACGTTTAAGAGCACCATCATTCATTAAGTTACATCGCGAAATTGACATTCATCTCAATAAAAAAATTCTTAATCGCTCACTCAGCGCTCCATTCATTCATTCAAAACACTCACTTAAACCATTCAAAAATGCTCAAAGTAATGAAAAAAATAAGATCAACATGTAATGGCCAATAAATAAGGGTATAGCAGGGCGGGGCTTATTTTGAGCCCAAAATCTTTTAATGACATCTCCTCCTGAACCAATGGGCAGATTTCAATGAAACTTTACAAGAATGTTCCTTTGATGACCCTCTTCAAATGCTGTTGGCAAAAGTTTCATTAGCCCATAAGTATGGGCATGGCAGGGTAGGGCTAATTTTGAGTCTCCTCTGTTATGATTGGGTTGGCAGGGTCTATTATGACTGCGGACAATTCGAATAATGTCTCCTCTTCAACATTTAGGCAAATTTGAATGAATCTTTGCCAGAAAGTTTCTTGGATAAGATCCACTGGATTAATCGAATTCAGGTGAGTGGTTTAAGGCCATTCTGACCCTCTTGTTATCATTTTTCTTTCATCAGATCTAGGCCTGTTCATATAGCGATTCAGGAGTTTGAGCGTCTCTCGTAATTGAATTACATTGATATATATACGCCCGTCAAAAGACGAGAAGTACTATGTGATCACATGTGATGGGCGGGAGGCGTCAGCTTAATTAGTAGCTTGAGGTCACCGTCTCTCGAGCGCATTCCAACTTATCAATACTTTCAGTACTTTGATTGAACTAAGTATCAGGTAAGTCATAGGTAAGACAAAAATACGTCTGCAATGTTTGATGAAACAGGCCCCAGGAGTCCAGATAAGAAGGACTAAAGCCAGACCAAATTCTTTATTTCGCAACGAATCCCTATGTTGTGGGAATTAATTTGAATCGTCTCGATGATACGATTCAAATGAGTACTAACAACATATGGTTTAAGTAAGGAATAATGAAACAATTAAATTTGAAAACCGAAATAACACCCCCCCCCCTCTATGTGTAGCTCTACTCAGAAAGTGAGCGCATTTCGCCGTTGGGTTGCCAAAATCTCGTGAAGGTAAGATGTTTTAGTATACTAGTATAACTCCATCGACTTTTTATTCAAATCGATCAAATCTTTCCAAGTTTCAATGCAACATGCGATTTTATCTCACAAGAAATTTCATCGATGCCTCGTGAATGTAATTTGTTTTAGTATACTAGTATAACTCCATCGACATCTTATTCAAATCGGTAAAACTCTTTCGAAGTTTCACTGCAACATGCGATTATATCTCACAAGGAATTTCATCGATGCCTCTTGAATGTAAGATGTTTCAGTATACTTGTATAACTCCATCGACATTTTATTCAAATCGGTAAAACGCTTTCCATGTTTCAATGGAACATGCGATTATATCTCACAAGGAATTTCATCGATGCCTCGTGAAGGTAAGATGTTTTAGTATACTAGTAAAACTCCATCGACATTTCATTCAATCAAATCTTCTAAGTCCAAAGCTACATTCGATTATATATATCATAAGGAATTCCATCGATGCCTCGTGAATGTAAGATGTTTTAGTATACTAGTATAACTCCATCGACATTTCATTCAATCAAATCTCCTAAGTTTCAAAGCAACATGCGATTATATATCACAAGGAATTTCATCGATGCCTCGTGAATGTAAGATCTTTAAGTATACTAGTATAACTCCATCGACATTTTATTCAAATCTTTCCTAGTTTCAATGCAACATGCGATTATATATCACAAGGAATTTCATCGATGCCTCGTGAACGTAAGATGTTTTAGTATACTAGTATAACTCATCGACATTTTATTCAATCAAATCTTTCCAAGTTTCAATGCAACATGCGATTATATCTCACAAGGAAATGCATCGATGTCTGGGCTTTTACTATTGTGTCGCATAAACACAGCTTTTTAATTTCTTCTCCTGTGATTATCATGTCTAGTTCTAGACTAATTTCACCGTTCTGCATATAAACATTGCTTTGATTTGGTTCGTTTTGGGAGTTTTCGTATGGTGCTTCAAAAATACTTTTAAGATAATCAAACAATTGTTCTAAAGAGATAGAATCTGGTTCATCCTTGTTTTTGTGTATGTGCCTTTTATCTTTTATGAGCCTATGAATGACATTTCCAATAATTTCACGCGTGCGCGAGGTACAAACGTTGAGCCTCAATATAATAAGAATGTATGCTGATTGCTAGGAGAGGGATTAAGACCTCACCTATCTATAAACCGCACAGTGAAGTCTTTGGTCAGACTGTGCGGCTGCACAGTCTGGCCAGAGGCTTTGCTTTGCGCACTTGTGAAATTGTTGGAAATGACACGCACAGGTTCATACAAGTTGACTTTCTATAGCATTGTGTAATAATCCTAAAGAGCTGCTTTACTTTGTCATTAAATGCATTCGACTATGTTTTAGGTCCCGTCCTACCAGGCCAAAAAATAATGAATTATAATTGTATAACTCTCAACTCTCAACTCAATTTTATTCAGCATAAAATTACAAGTTCATAGCTGATAAACAAAATAACACTAACATAAATACATTGTCATGTAGAAAGTTATGTATGACAGTAGGGAAATATTTAATTTGCCTTAATTTTCTGTCATTATGGTTCGCTGAATATAATTCAGGTCTCAATATATCATTTTGTAATTGCAGTGTATTTTGTTACAGATTAGACTTATCTAACTCCTCCTAACGACGGACTTGTCGTGCATGGGGAATTTTGTATAGGAATAAGCAATCTTTGAGTAAGTTTTTTTCTATCTTTTCTTCATCCTAAGGCGATTGTTTTATAATCCCATTTATTCATGGTCATGTAGGTATTAATGTAAAATTAAAAAAAAAAAAAAAAAAAAAAAAAAAAAACCGAGTTGTGAAAAAAAAAATTACTAAAAATGTTACTTTTGTGGACGCATTTAATATGTTGATAAAAAAAACAGTTGGTAAGTGTGTGTTGGGGGATCTTATAATCAAATAATTAGATTTGAACTCGCATTACAAAATTGCATTGATAAAAATGACTTTCGACAGCGAATCGATAAGTAGTCCTTTAACGATGTTTTGATTTCCGAATTTCAAGAATTTAATTACCGTTTTTGTCAAAATTTCAAACGTTGTTTTTGCTGTAGCCTCAAAGGCAGTTCGACCTTGTGACCCAAAATCAATAAACATATTGTGATACTATAGGTAGATTTCGAGCGGTGAGCCGTGAAATCTACTTTAAACGGTAAAATTTCCGTGCTATTCTTTCAAAATAGATAAAACAGACATAGCAATGATACAAATTACCTTTCAACTGAAACTAAGTGCTTGTCTTAGATCTTAAGGTTTACTCATAGACCTATGGTAATTGACTCAACGCCTAGGTCAGAGCTCAGTTTTGAAAATACACCTATAGACTCCGAGTCGTATAGAAATTTACGGTAATGGGTCCGAAAAAGTTCAGCTACGTTTTGGAAGTGATGAACTTTCACGATGTTAACCGAGGTTTCCTAATGATTTCATTAGGAAACCTCGGTTAACAATGTGAAAGATCATGCTTTCCTATGAGATGTCGCAGCGAACTGAGGCTATAAAGCGTAACTAAATTTGACGTTATTTTTGCAGCGTAAAATTCGAGAAATATCAAACGCGTTTCATTTGAAAAACTATATCTCATATTTTGAATTATACCAAAAGAGGTGTTTAAAAATGTGAATAACTATCATGTTCAGTGGCGTATGAAATATTTTCAGGGTGAAGAATCTCTGTAACTACATAACAAAACAAATTTTATGTAAACAAAAGCATTGAATTTCCGACAAACTAAAAATGGTATTTAAAAAGACAAAAAACTTATTACTATTGGTCTTGCTATACTATAAACTCATCAAAACCGAGGAGAACTTTTTTTTCAATTTATTCCGGTTAGTATTTGATTTTTTGGCCATTTATTTCGAAAAAAAAAAGATAAAACGTGAAGCACGCAACGTTAAACGTCATTAAAATGAGAAAGCGTGACATTTTTTCAGACTTTTTTAGCATTCTCGTATTTAGCGTTAAATTCACAAAATATAGATTGTTATATATTTTTGGAAATAATGGCCTGACCATTTTTTCTAGTTTAATTCTTATTTAATTTCATCGACATTTGATAAGATTTAGGTACCTCCACCCGAAAATGGTACGGAAAAAATGACGTAATTTCAAAAAGCGTGACATTTTTTCAGACTTTTTTGCGCGAAAATATTGTATTTAATTAAGGAACGAAAATAAACCAAATTCAAACTGAAGAAATAAAAGTCTGACCATTTTTCTTAAATGTGTTTAGATTTGACAATTTCCTTTATTTTGTATGATTATTTTTACGTTGAAATTTTTCAGTCGTCATTTTTTGCTTCATTTTTAGCAGCGTTACACTTTCCGCTATTTTAATTACGTGAAGAGATTTTCGTAAAATTTCGTCCGAATCTTTTGAAATTCACACTGCATTAGACCCAATATTATATGTATTTGTGTGTAAAAGTTTATTATGATAAAGAGTGTTTCCGCGATTTTATGGCATTTTGAACATGTATTGAAAGAGAAGCATGTTACGCGTTACATGCGCTTTTTGGCGATTTTTTCATAATAAACTTGATAATATTTTTTATTCACAGCCATGGTTATCAGAATTTAGTATCTATAATGAAGAGCTATTCAAACGCTTTAAAATGATGTAAAATAGTGCACTGTTTTAGCCTATACAGCACCAACAGTTTAAGGGGGTAAAAGGAGAAACCTTTTCTGGCTGACAGACTTTTTTTTACATTTTTTTTCAAAATGGATCTAATGCGACGGAGTCATTTCAAAATATTCAAATAAGTCCCGCATCTTCAAAAAGTTTTTGTTCTGCACTTGTCAATATGAAATTAGATGTGAGTTGATTGTGATGAAACTACTGCAAAATGTTTTCTGTAAATGCAAATAAAAACGACTAAGGCAAGTCTATGGGAAACCTAGCTTTTGATAAAACAGCCTCCTCTAATAAGCTGATGGACTCCCCATAAACTTACCAGAGAGAGGGCTACGTTATAGAGCTCTAAAGGGGGGGGGGCGGCCTAATGCATGTGAGATCTGTTAAAATTTTCTAGATAAATAAGATACATTTATAATAATTCCTCTCTCTGTCTCTCTCTCTCTGTCTCTCTGTCTCTCTCTCTGTCTCTCTCTCTGCATCTCTCTCTCTCTCTCTTTCTCTCTCTCTTTCTTACTCTTTTTCTCTCTCTCTCTCCAATCGTTGTTTGGCTCCACGCCCTCTATTATGACGTCACGATGTGTGAAGCAAACGCGTTTTATGTGACAGCCTGTCGCGATTATGCTGGTTGTAGCAGGAATAAACCGGATGCAAGAAAAAACATGCGTATTTAAAATGACGTCAAACTCTGCATGGGTACCTTGATTGATTCTGTTTGGTGTGGATTTTTAATTTCCTCTAACAAATGAATTATTATCGGGTGTGTCAGGGGATAGGCCTTAGCGTAGAACAATACTCTCGAACACTCGAATCATTGTAATGCCATCCAAGGAAAAACTACCAAATGCGTCCTAAATGTATTACCACAAATATCAGTCCCGAATTCAAAATTAAGATATTTGCGAAACGTTTAATACGTGGTACCCGCTTTTGCACACCCCGCTTGCGTGTAGAGCGCAGGGCCATTTTTTGAATGTTCGCTAACGTTTTGTCGTTTAAAACAAGAGTTGTCCGCGGACAACGTAGCTCGCCCAAACAGCTGCTTGTCACAAACAGCGCTTGACTGAAGACCGAAGTTCCAAGTGGTTTCTTCTGTTTGAGTAGTAATTAAGAAACATAAAAACTTTTTTGTTTTAATTGCATGTATAAGGTTAGGATAAAGTGAAAGCCTACAAGTAGATGAGGTTACCAATGGAATTTCTTTGTATCAAACATGAAGTTTTTCTTTAAAATCTTTCTAAGTCCACAAAAGGTCAAGATCAATGTCAAATTGTGAAGGACCTTGGTCTCTGTAGAAGCCTATCACCTAGTGAGTATGTGTATGAAGTAATGATGTCCCCGAGTAAAGCATTTAGAAAATATAAGCAAGGTTAAATTTTTGGTTAAAGTTTTTCAGTTTAAGTTTTTCCAAGTCCATAAAAGGTCAAGGTCAAGGTCAAATTGTCAAGGCCCTTGGTTTCTGGTGAAAGCCTTTCATCTGGTGACTATGTATATGAAGTAAAGATGACCCTAGGTTAAAGCATTCAGAAAATATAAGCAAGGTTAAAGTTTTTGGTAAAAGAATTTCGGTTAAAGTATTTCTAAGTTCATAAAAGGTCAAGGTCAAATTATCAAGGACCTTGATCTCTCACAAAAGCCTATCACCTAATGAGTATGTATATGAAGTAATGATGTCCCTAGGTTAAAGCATTCAGAAAATATAAGCAAGGTTAAAGTTTTTGGTTAAAGTTTTTCTAAGTCCACAAATGGTAAAGGTCAAGGTCAAATTGTGAAGGACCTTGGTCTCTGGTGAAAGCCTATCACCTGGTGAGTATATATATGAAGCTTTGATGTCCCTAGGTTAGAGCATTAAAAAAATATATGCAAGTTTAAAGTTTTTGGTTAAAGTTTTTCGGTTAAAGTTTTTTTAAGTCCACAAAGGGTCAAGGTCAAGGTCAAATTGTCAAGGACCTTTGTCTATGGTGAAAGCCTATCACCTAATGAGTGTTCATATGAAGTAATTATGTCTCTAGGTTAAAGCTTACAGAAAATATAAGCAAGGTTAAAGTTTTTTTTGGCTAAAGTTTTTGGTTAAAGTTTTTGGTTAAAGTTTTTTTTAAAGGGTCAAGGTCACAGTCTAAAGGTCATTTTGACATGGATGTTGGTCTCAAATGAAAGCCTATGCCCTAATGAGTGTTTCTGTAAAAAATAAAGCTTCTAGGATAAATATTGATAGAAATAAAAAACTTTAACCTAATGCGGACGCCGACACCGACGCTGACGCCGACGCTGCCGCCGACGCCGACATCCGAGGGTATGACAATAGCTCTTCCGAGACTTTCGTCCCGGGCGAGCTAAAATGACCTCCCTTCATAAAAGACATATTTTCAATCTTATCACAATATTTTTTGTAGTCTGTTTATAGGTTACCTAAGGACCAAATAACTAGAGGTAGTAGACCCGTTATAGTTCCGCAACGTTTTGAAAACTGTGAAAGTTTATGAATGCCAAAGTGTTGTTGGACTATTGCAATTCCACTACCTTAAGCGAAATTTCTTTGAAGTTTACAGTTAAAGTTTTTCTAAGTCCACAAATGGTAAAGGTCAAGGTCAAAATGTGAAGGACCTTGGTCTCGGGTGAAAGCCTATCACCTGATGAGTATATATATGAAGCTATGATGTCCCTAGGTTAGAGCATTAAAAAAATATATGCAAGGTTAAAGTTTTTAGTTAAAGTTTTTTGGTTAAAAATTTTCTAAGTCCACAAAGGGTCAAGGTCAAGGTCAAATTGTCAAGGACCTTTGTCTATGGTGAAAGCCTATCACCTAATGAGTGTGCATATGGAGTTATGATGTCTCTAGTTAAAAGCTTACAGAAAATATAAGCAAGGTTAAAGTTTTTTTGGTTAAAGTTTTTGGTTAAAGGTTTTTTGAAAGGGTCAAGGTCACAGTCTAAAGGTCATTTTGACATGGATGTTGGTCTCAAATGAAAGCCTATGCCCTAATGAGTGTTTCTGTAAAAAATAAAGCCTCTAGGATAAATATTGATAGAAATAAAAACTTTAACCTAATGCGGACGCCGACACCGACGCTGACGCCGACGCTGACGCCGACGCCGACATCCGAGGGTATGACAATAGCTCTTCCGAGACTTTCGTCCCGGGCGAGCTAAAAAGGACGTTTCCATCAGATAATGGTTCATTCAAAATGTGTCTGATTATAATTGAACAGAGTTGAAATAGGAATGTCAAAATATAATAAGAACGCAACTTGGATGTTAATATTTTTTACCTTTTTGCAATAAATAAGTAAATATTGATATATTTTTATTTATTTTTTATTTATATTTATGTATCTTTTTTCTCGTCCTCCTTTCTTGTTTTTTTTTTTATATTTTATTTTCATTTATGCTCCTGTATATCTATCTATCTATATGTTGATTTAGGCCTTTTGATTAATCTTCAAAAAGAAACACCGTGCGTGTAGGCTTACACGTTTCACACCACTAACTTCCCAAAAAAGGGGGGTGTTAGGTTTTCAAATAAAAAAGAAAATTAAAGAAATGGTAAGGCCGTAAGGTAATTGGCTTATACTTGAAAACGTCTCAACAGAGTCACAGAATCAGTTTGTGGCGTAAATTAACAGTTGTAGGCCTATGATTTTACAATAGCAAAATATCAACTAATTCATTAGCACCAATTTTCATCGAATCGCGTTCATTCGTATTGGGGACAAAAAACGAATTGGAATTCTACTTCCTATACAATATGACGTAGGATGTATTAACACATGCAAATTGAAACGTAATTTCATTTTACGTAATTGATCAGTAAATCATTGTGTCAAATGGGAAAGGTATGCATTTGAGAAGGAACAACTACAACGACAACAACAACAATATATGTGACCCGTCAGGAGGAAAAGGAACCTTATCATCCGACATCATGGGTTCGATTCGTGGGCTTAAACGCTAACTATTTGTCTTTCGGATGAGACGTTAAAACGAGGAGCCCCCGTGTGGTGATGCTAAACAAAGAGACGTCGCGCACGGTAATGCGGCACTTTTTGAAAAACGTCACCCTCTGTGTTTTAAAACTAATCATAACAATACTCCTTGGACGCACCATCCTTATATCTTATATCTAAATAATCCTTAAACCATGGCCAATTTATGAATCAGACTTTTATTGCAAACTATTTTCGTATGATTTCGTAAAAAGGAGTTTCAAATTGTAATTTAAGCGAAAAAACGCGTGTAACATGTAACATAAAAGCATCACCGGAAGATACACATCTTATATTTCATACAGTTTAATAACGTTTAAACTACTTGAAAGTACATCAAAACTAAACTGGCATGACATCCAACAATTTTACCAACGTAGATCGAAATTTAACCACAAATAAGAAAAATACCGCTTAATGTTTAACAAAAACTGAAGCGTAACATCAAAATTTAAGACGCCGAAAAAATGACGATTTTCTTGTATATTTTAATTAAAAATGGTTCAATTGCAACCAATCTTGAAATTAAAAATATTATTTTTCTGTTTTTCTTAAATATGTAAATAGATATCAATTTGAGTTTTAATCGGAAAATTGATAAGCCGAAATTCGTGTGGAACGAAATCTTTTTAGGCTGCTATAAAACTGTTTTTTCCATTCTTAATACGCTAAAAAAGGCAGTTCCTTTATTCATACGATAATTTGAATAAAGCTAAGCCAAATATTATTTTTCTCTTAATAGTCATATTAAAATTTCATGAAAAAATATTTACGAATAAAAGAGATATTGATATTAGTTTGTGTGGAACGCTTTCTAAAAAACGCGCATTTTCTTACAACGACGTTATGTTTGATTCGTTGAATTATAAAACCGACGCGCCTTCAGACGAATACAGAGTATATTTGATCCGCAGTTCAAGGGGAGAAACAACAAAAAAAGCGTAATATCATGCGAGAAGAATATCTGTGTGGAAGTGGCGATGCGAGTAGGCGAAGGGAAGAACAAGTGTACATTTTTGTAAACAAGGGGGCCAATATTGCCCGAAATCGCACATCTTAATTTCGGATAGCAAAAAGGAATATTTGATACATTTTTCGCAAAGACTTGTATTCTTGGACAGTTACTCGTTGTTCTAAAGACCCAAGAATAATGAGTTCGAAGCAAACTTAGCAAAATGTAATAACTTTTTTCAAACATTAAAAAAGGGGGATGCGTCATATTCCTTTTACAAAAACGCATGTATTGATGACATCGCTTTATATGAACTAGCTGCTGTTGGTTCGAATTGATCATTGCAATAAATATAGGGTGAATATTTCATAATGTTAGATTTACCTCTACATTATAACATAGATAATGTTCGAAAGAAGCGCCTAGCCGAATACATCCTTATATTTAGAGTGGAAATAAGCCTAACTCTACAAAAGGCTTAATCCAGTAATCGCATGTCTACACATTTATGCAAAGTTGAAAATAATATGAAATTTTGCATTCTTCGCGGGAGTGTAGGGGCAAGTTTTAATTCTTTAATGAAGACTATATATTCTGACATTGCTATAGCTGTAGAAAGAGTGTACAATATAATGATTACGTGTACTTTTTTCTGACAAAAAAAACCAAACAAACAAAAACACTAGACGCTACACAATCGACGTTCGCTATTTTGACGTTACACTTTAGTGCCGCATTACCGTGCGCGACGTCAGAGCACGTTAGGGAACGATGGCGGATCTCGTTAGTATTTTCGTCATTCGTCATACCCCCTACCCCTACCCCCCCCCCCCCAATGTAAACGTCTCCCAGTTAGTGTTGCTCATAAAACGAAAATCGTTTTAAAATTTTCGAAATCGTCCAAATTGATCAACATTTCAATAAAATTCAAATCAAATAATTGTATGTTTTTATTGGCCAGCGTTGTTGTTTTGTTCTTTTTGTCTGTCCGAAGAGAAACAAAATAAAAAATGTACGTAGATATTGTAAAAGGGAGGTAAAAAATTGGCGCTAATTTCGTCCAATCAAGTATGTTTTACCTCCCTTCAAAATCATCCGAAACTCGCTCATCATACTTATTCGACAAATCATTCCAATATCGGTCATTTTGTTAATTTCACGATGTATCTAATTGTACTGTAGAAATGATGAATAAACGAAATAAAAAAGAGATCATCTGGGTAGTGCATATTACGTGTCGATCCTATAGTCAAACTTTCCGCATTTTGCTGAATTTCTTAGTCTAGCATGACAATTCTTTCTTCTTGTATCGAGGTGAACCCGTTGTAGCGTAGAAACACCTTAAAGAATTATAAATGTTTAACTTTAGATATCACATTGGATTGAAATAACTTCAAATAAATCGACCAACATAATTGAGTACGGGACGATAACGTTATGCTATAAAAATGACGTTACCCATTCAGTTGAATTGAGGTTCCAATTATAGGTACGAGACGAATAGGACGATTAGGAGTCATCGTAACATGAGATATACACGATCAAAAATTACCTTTTCCAACGCTTTGTTCCAGTTTCGTAGAGGCATTTTGGTCAAAGTTCAATGTAACCTTGACCTTTGACCTTCGTGACCCGGCCAAAATAAATGGCACTTCCTAAGACATGGGCGACAATGGTATAAAGTTTCATGATCCTTTGTCACTTCTGTCTTGAGTTAGAGTCCAGAAACGAAAGAGACCTACAGACAGACAGATGAATGGACGGACAGAAAGGTCAGATAAAAAAAAACCCCTACTTCGCAGGTGGGGGTGTAAATAACGTGTACCGGTTCTAGAGACCTAAGGAATAATTCGGGCGCTTACATGAAAGTCGTTTCGCACGTTGGTTACCTGAGGTCAAAATCTCCTGCGTTCCCCCCAAAGATGACGTTGCGTAAAGCAATGTTACAATCAACCAATGAATAAAAATGGACGGAATACAAGTGTTATTCTGTGGTTTGCCATTAAATTACAATATGCCCAAAAGACCTCAAAAGACGATCGGAAAGCCTAAATGAAAACAAGATTTTCTTCCGCATTGACCGAAGTACAATCACTAGCCGATTTGCCATGAAATGACAGTACATTACTACATTTGCGTCCGAGGTACTTTACAGCCTACGGAAAAGTTCAAGCTATGTTCCGCATGTGCACCTTGTACTTAGTCCAGGTTTACTTATGAACATCAACGCCATTGCCTATTCTTTCTTGAGAATAAATCGCACCGCCCGTCTTTTTTGGGCACTTGTTATTTGGGGAGACGGCTCTTGCTTTGGTTGGGAGTGGATTCGTCATTTTCTGTATAGAAAAAGATCATTGCCCTACTCTGCATGTAGGCCTTTGACACACTTTATATTCGCCTTTTTTGGCTGTAAAATCTGGTAGGCCTTTGACGTAAATTATAGTATTTCGATAATGTGCGCAAATGTGAATGTGTTTTTGACATGACATTGATTCTTGGTAATTCACCAGTATAGTGATATTAGATGACCAATCGTTCATTGACAATTTATCGTTGACATAATCCGGGCAAGCTTTCGCATTCTCGCTAGACCTGGAATTAAAACGTTCGCGATACTTTCTGGGAGCG
This sequence comes from Fragum whitleyi, assembly GCA_948146395.1. NCBI lineage: Eukaryota > Metazoa > Mollusca > Bivalvia > Cardiida > Cardiidae > Fragum > Fragum whitleyi. Next base: position 38,741,822 of record OX411544.1, read on the forward strand.
AAGTTTGAAGAAAATGCAACAAAACTAAAAACTTGGTATACTAAAAATAGGGAAAGAAAGCCCCCCCCCCCCCCACGAAATTGGTTTATCCCAAGTAACCACGATATTTAGTTTAATTGTCGCTGTTATGAGCAAACGCTACGGTAGCGACGATGAATATGTGAACCATCACACAAATAAGGGTCTTCTGGTAACTCACTTAAAAGATTTTTGGAAATATGGATGATTCCGGTAGAGGTCAACCGGTGATAGTATTTTATATTTTTTTTTATAAATTAAGGTAGAATGATATTTATAGATATTGAAAAGCAGCAATGTGCAATAAGTTTCGACCATACAGACAGCCTGCGCCTTCCACACAGTCTTATTAATAATGTCTACTTTTTACACACTACCAAAAACCAAAGACTTCAAAGTCGCTCCACAAAAATAAAAGTAATCTAACGACCGATTTTTTAACCCCCCCCCCCCCACACACACACAAAGGGGGGGGGGGGATTGTCCACTGGTTTTCTATAGACCAATTCATGGATTCATGGAATGGCCAATCCTTCTTTGTAGGCGTAATTATAATCAATGCTCAGAGGGTTTTGTAAGTAACTAATCTGTCGCGCTATGAGAATTGACAAGATCTCATATACCAACACTGAGAAATTACCCCACCTCATCTTCTATTGCTTCGTTCACATATTTCGTATAGTTTTTTTTTTCAAATAAATCAAATATCGTATCAATTGCATGCTTAGAAAAATTGTAGTTATTATTTTTCAAGCTTTCTCGTCGGAGACCAAAACTTTGTAACTACATGTAGCTTACTTATGAGGCTTTAATCGCCCATGGACGGTAAACATGTAGGTTTCTCCTGGTAGGTCAGTTAAGGTAGTTGACCCGTGATAGTTCCGCAACATTTCGGAATTTACGATCTTTCACAATGTTGACCGAGGTTTCCTAATGAAATCATTAGGAAACCTCTGTTAACACTGTTAAAGTTCATGACTTCCGAAACGTTTCGGAACCATTACGGGCCAACTACCTTAAATAGAAATATCGTCACCGTGAAAACAAGAACGAGACTATAAGGTCAGAGATTATACTAATTTTCTCCTTCTCAAATCATAATTTACTCAAATTTCAACCGAGATCGTCGTCTTAAAACATGACTACACGCTTCCCTTTCCCGCGCCATTTTGCAATTAAAAGGTCTTGTAACTTTAATACATATTGAAACACACTACTCAAGCCGAAAGGCAAAGGCTTTCGTCGAAGTTGTTTTAACAGAATTCCCTACCATTTTGATACATGTTGTGTATTTAAAAGTCGATATATAAAAAACTATAACACCCATTCAATCATATGATTTTTTTTAAGAAAGTCACATATAGATAAGATATTCCATCCTAAATTTACCCATTACTTGACCGGGAATTTTTTTAACAAGAATCCACTTTATACTGAAAATGGTGTCTTGTTATCACATCTTACGCTTATCGGCAGGGAAAGTCTGCCTTGCAGGTGTTTGAGATCTCTCTGATGCCCATTTAGTACGCTGAAAGCTCTTGATTTGAATGAGTAGATCTTAGTTTCGTTAATTCTTTGAATTTTATTCTTGAATTTAATAAAATTGATCAAATAATGGTACGATTTTTTTTAAAAAAGTCGAAAATCCACGTTCATCTCTTGACAAGTTTTATCATCTTTTACAATTCTCTTTCAAAATCATTTAAACTACGCTAAAAACTTAAAATGGTTTCGAAATAGAATGGTCTGAGCTTATAATAATTCTGGTTTTAAAATTCTATCCGGAAACGATATTTCAAATGGTAAAGGTATTCCTCTTTAAATTTACTGAAAATATTGATAACCCGAAATGACGAATATGATAGCAAGCAAGACAGGTCAGATTAATGCAATTTAAACTTACTCCAGCAATATTTGAGGTTACCATAGAAACGGGTAATCAATTCTACATGATATATGAATTAATATCTCACTGTTATTACATTGGATGGAACAATACAATAATATCTAATGCATGAGGGATTATCCTGCTAGCCTATATTTTCGTTTAAGTGACCATACTTGAGTTAAGGATGAAAATGTTCGCGAAACGTTTGGTAAGTGGTACCACAGCTTTGTACGTGTGCTCATGTACAAAACGGGATACCATTTATAATCATTTGCAAAGGTTTTTGTATTCTAAACGTAAGGCGCATTTCCCTTTAGCTCCTTTAACTGGAATTTGAGCAATATTTACACCATTGCACAATGGAAGGGTCTAGAACAATGAATATCAACAAATCAAAAAAGAAAATCTAATGACCACACATCGCACGAATTCTGTGTAAAACTAAAATTATCAAATTATGCTAATTTCCTAGTAAATGTCATGAATCTTGGGACCATTTATCACCTTTTAAAGAGTATGTAAGGGACTGCTGAATATAAGAGGGGCTCGTATTTGACCCTAAAACCAGGGTTTTGACCCTCAAAAATCTGAAAATAATCTATTTTGACCCTAAGAACTTTCTCATAGGGTGTCAAAATTTCTAAGGGTCAAACAGGGTTGTATCACTCAATTTTCAATTATTATTATTATTATTGTTTATTAAATTTAGAATTCAAAAGCTTACTTCAAATCTTTACAAGAAAGATCAATTGACAGTGAAACCTACAGAATTCTACTCACAGTGTTCTTTTTCTGTGGTTTTGACCCCATAAAATCAGTTTTGACCCCTAGATTTTCATGGTTAAGGAGTCAAAAACTCTAAGATTTCAAACACTAGCACAATCCTAGTATAGGTGCGCAGAAATATGCGAACTGCTGATTTATCTATAGATTTAAGTCTGATTTATTCGGAAAATAATGTGTTTTTTTTATGAAATAATTTCATTTTCGCGTCGATGTGTCCATGAATAAAGTCTGGTGGAGGATGGGTGATATGCAAAAAGTAAATTCCGAGGGCGGAGCCATGGACACATCAACGCGAAATAAAATATCCATGGTAACATGATTACAATTCTGCAATTAGTTTTATAACCCTTTTCTGGCTGTAAAATAGCTTTAAAACATTTTTTTCTGGATGTAAAATTGATGAACAAGTAATGATATTGATTTCTTCTTATATCATATATGCGTTTTATATCAACTTGTTATAATTTCGCTTTTATTTTTACTGCTTGACAAGCTTACTGTGTGATCAAGGCCTCCTCTTTTCTAGCATCAAATAAAATCTATTCCTAGCCCTTCGCTTCAGACAAAAACGTTCGTGAAACTTTTGAGAAATGGTAACCCACTTCGTAAGTGTCCTCATTTGCAAGGTGGGGTACCATTTTGAAATGTTTGCAAACTTTTTACGGCATGAACGCAGGACACTAGGGAGCGTAGCCAGACTATATGAACCTGTGCTTGACATTTCCAACACTTTCAAATGAGCACAAAGCAAAGCTTCTGGCCAGCCTGTGAAGCCGCACAGTCTGACCAGAATCTTCACTATGCGCTATAATAAGGTCTTCATCCATCTTCATGCGGTCAGCACATATTGTTATTGCATTATGTCGTTGTCAACGCTACTCAACGTTTGTACCTCGCGCAGATGTGGAATTGATGGAAATGTCACGCACAGGCTCAGATATCATATCATGAGCTTATGGATAATTTGAATCTTGGTTAGATGCTCTACTTTGGACTTTCCAAGTAAAAGGCTTTCTAATAGGGGAAGTTTTATTCTAAATGAGACCTGTTACACGTATGAATGAAACTTTTTTTAAATCCGATGAAGCCCGATTTATATATACTGTTTTCCAGACATCCCATCAGTTGGACACATTACATTTTTATCAATATCCGCTGAGCAATGTGTTCGAGCCAAACTATGTGTTTTCAAACACCAAAGAAACGGCCTTTTCAGTCACAATCTACAAACTTTTTTTTATCTTATTTACTTTTGCGACAAATAAAGAAGAGGCTTAAACAAAATTTGATGTAATTTTCGCTTTTAGTAATTATCAGTTAGTATTTTCAGTGTTTATAACAAGATTTTCGGTTGAGTAAAGGAGTTGGACCGTACATTAGGTTAACTGTGTAATGAATTTGTAGCAGTGACAATATTACTGCTCTGATTTTTTTCGAACGGTCATTTACCAGTTGTAGGGCTGTCAAGCAATCAAATTCTGTAATGATTATCACGTGCCAAAACCCACGCTTACCGAGGCTGGATACTTACATTTTGCGTGTTATCCACTGAGCTATGTGTTCAAGACAAACAAAGCAGAAACGGCCTTTCCAGTTACAATCTACATATTTTTTATCTCTCACTTTTGCGACAAAAAAGGAAGAGGCTTATACATAATTTGATGTAATTTTCGTTTTTAGTTATTACCAGTTATTATTTTCAGCGTTTTTCACAAGCTTTTCGGTTAAGTAAAGGAATTGAAATGTAAAAAAGGTTAACTGTTTTATAAATTAGTAACAGTTACAATATTACTGCCCTGATGTATTAGGATAAGTTTCCGTTACGTTTTGATAATCCGTCGGTGCTGTTATAAAATATCGTAACTACGGCTTGAGTAAAGCCGTAATTACGATAATTTACAACAACACCTACGAAATATTGTTTGTCCGATATTGCGCCATTGTTAACTGGATAAAATCGTTCCCCATTGTGTTCTAACTTTTAGCTCTCTGCGCGAAGAAGGGCTTTTCCAGTCCACTGGACCAAGGCTAAATAATTTTGTTGAAATTTCATTTGCAATTTGGGCATCTCTACTGTTTCTGTGCCTCTACACTGCAGAGACATGATCTAGGTTTGCCATTATCCGCCTCTATATAAAAGCTTCCCTCAGGCATCAAATTGACGCCGGTTTTACCCCTTGACGTCTGACCGTATAGCGCAGTTAGTAGCATGTTTGATAATCAATCTTAGTTGAACTGGGTTCAGTCCCAAGTTGAATGGAAATGTTTTGTGACATATCTCTCAAGTTGATTTGATATAATTCTGTAAACTCCGGTTAGATGAGCTGGCGATGTCCTCGAAAAGATGGAGTGTTAAGACAAAAAAAAAAAAAAAAAAAAAAGAAAAAAAAAAGAAAAAAACTCACAAATTGGGCAAATATTTTACCAACTTTTATTGTCCAAATTTGAGCCCTTTTGATTGACGAACTATTGAACTATTCCAGCCTCTCAATGATGCCCGTTTTACAGTGCTGACAGCACTTTGATTTTAAAAAGTTAATGAAATTGGTATATAAAAATGAATTTGGTACAATAAAGGTACATCGTAGGTTTTATCCCAAACATAGTTACAGGCGAATATCTTTAAGTCGAATTTATCCAAGACGAAGTTATGCCTATGTCGAACTTATTTAAATAAGGCACATACAAAGAAAGGTAGGATGATTATTCTAATCCTTTACAATCTGCCAAAAGCAAAGCGCTTCGACCCTGGTCAGCCTTTGCGATCCGAGCCGTCTGACCGTCCCTGTGTTCAGAATGTATAAACGTTTGGCGAGCGCTTTGAGATGATACCCCGCTTTGCACGTGCACATACGTGCAAAGCTAGGTATCATTTCGAAAGCGCTTCGCTAACGTTTCATCCTGAGCACAGGGCAGGACCAGCACTTTTCTCACTGTACATGGACGGTCCCGTTTATGCGACGGGACACAAAAAACCCAAAACAGGCTTTCGGTGTAACGCTCTATGCTTGATCGGCTTAAGACGAAAAATACTATTGTCATATAAAAGTTAAATAATAACAATAAGATTGTTATTATATTTGTCGTGGACAGGATTTTTGATTTATAGTTTTTCGAGAGTCTTGGATCATCGCCGAATATTCGCCATTTCTTAGTGCTTGAACACAGAAAAGAAAAAATAACAATAATTGGGGCCCAAAATCGGAGTTTTGAATGTATATTGAAAGTATTTATGAATCATTCGAGTCATTAAGCTCTTTTTTTTTCGATTTCAAGACAAATCACCAGATTGTTCAAATAAATAAAATAATAAAAATAAAATTAAATAAATAAATAAATAAATAAGGCGTGATTTAGTGACGTCATTTGAGCATCGGAATCTTCTCTCACAGAAAACCCACGAGATCTGCCAGGAAATTAACGAGACACTGTCGCGGATCTATATAAAAGCTGTTATTGGTTTTGCACCCAATTCATTAGAAACTAGTGTTGAAGCATTTTGGGTGCTTGTATTTTTTATGATATGATAGAGAAAATTTTGGAAATTTATTCGTCTGTTGTTAATTGTTTCTTTACCGGTAAGCATCTCTCTTTTAACTCCTTTGCAAATTTTCTCGACTCTAAGCAATTGCAATCATTGTCACGCCGAAAAGGTACTTAAAATATGCATTACATTCAAAGTGCTGAAAGCACTGGATGCACTTAATGCAAGTCAAAATTTATTTTGAATTTTGCTATGTTTAACTTTTCTGTGTTAAATAGGAAAATCGGATGGTGTAGACCTATGCCCTTCTGCTAAATAATTCTTAATTTCTTTATCCACATCGTTTTGATAAGTGATAAAAATAATTGAGATTTATACAGCTGATTTGTTTTTTTCTTTTTCTACATTTTTTCCTGAGTGAATATCCATTAACTGTAAATGTACATGTCTGCAAATAATATTTTGATCTTAAAATTACGACACAGAATTATTTTCTTAGACAACGAAAAAAATAATTAGAAGAATAAATAATCATCGTCATCACCATCATGATAGAAAAATGCTCCAAAATCACTTAAAAAGGAAAGTAACTCAACAACAACATTCAAAATAAAAAAAATAGAAAAAAAATCTACGATAACAAAGACTCATTTGAACTTTTTGTGAGAGTCTGACGGTTCTAGAATACATAGAAAGCTTTTTAAATATGTTGTACGCATAATTTTGACGGAGGGGTAGGGGTGGGGGTAATGAATATAACTATCTTTATTCATGTTGAACAAAAATGGCGATTTGGGGCTGCCTCCCTTTACTTGCATTCAAAACTAACTCATCGCAATCGTTCAATTTCATTCCGAAATCATATCAATGTCATTCAGCTTGTAAAGTTCTCCATGTTTTTAAAAACGTTCGCAAACTTGTTTTGCTTCCTGGACCTATGCCTATAATTTCCAGATTGAATAAATTCAAGTTGTTTTCCGCCGAAAAAAATGATTTTGATAAGGCACACATTTTGTTCCCTTTTAATTGGCAAGGGGATTATAAGACAATTTAGTTTAAGACTGAACCAAAAAGAAGTTTCTGTATATCAAAATTTCACAAAATCGACTTAAAGTTCAAAGAATTGGTTTAACTCTTTCGTTGGTGCCTATATAATAGAAAAATATTTTCTTGAATGACTTTCGGTGGATTTCCGAGAAATCACGGTAGATTATCATTTGGTTAACTAATCGCCAAGCCAGTGAAGTTATCAAAACTGATACCCCGATTTCGTTCGTTTCACCCTATCTGACGTCAACTAAGCGGGCCCAATAAAGTGACGTAGCCATTAGCGTTGCAAGGTAGTCGCGTATGAAAGGTTGTGCTTTGTCTTCTGATTTCCATGTTTTGTCGCATTTTTTCAATAAAGAAACAAAATTATGGTTTGTTTTTCGAGAAAGAACGATTGACATATCATTTTGTGAACAACAAAAGCTACACGCGAGAAAATATAGTTTTTGTTGCATAGTAATCGAGTATGAAAGGACGTGCTTTAAGAAAATTTATCTTCAGATTACCACGTTTTGTCTTATTTTTGCATTTAAGCAACAAAATTATGGTTTGTTTTTAGAGAAAGTACGATTGATATGTCATTTCGTGTACAAGAAAAGCTATACGCGTGAAAATATAGTTTTTGAAATGGAATATATTTTGATTGATATAGGAAGTATTGAATCAAATATTTTGTCTAAAAATGAATATTTGTAATGACGGTGTTTTTTGTTTTTTTTTTGTATAAGTCTTTTGGAATAGACCGATGAAAAATAACATTTGATCACTCACTAAATCTTATCCATCTATTTTTCGTGAGTCCGCATCACAGAAATGAATTTTTAAACCAACATTTTTGCTTTCAATGTACACCTCAGTTAATAGCTAAAAAGTAAATTAATATAAGGAAATCCCAGGTGAGGCTTTTCTCTTGAACTTTTTACCTTATCATCCTTTGAATCAATTGACCCTAAGACAATTTCCATTAAGGAAATCATCAGAGGATTAACCCTTATCGTGCTTTTCACAGTATTTGACGAGCATCCAGCATGATACATGGCGACGGTTCGGTTAATTACCAGTATCCTGTTTAACTTAACATCTTACGATCAGTTTTTGCGTTAGTCAAAAATTAAAGTTGCTTTTACAGTAATAAATAAAAAATGAAATTCTGCCATGCATCATCTCATTGGAATTGTCTTCTAAAGACGATTCCAATGAAATATTGCACGGCAGAATCTAACAGTTAATGAAAACACGAGGTACGATTTGTGATTTTGACTTACGATTAATTATTTCGTTACGCTTTGTGTATAAATTATTCGACGTGAAAAAACACAAGATGTACCCAATTTCGCATTTTCGCAGGCCAAGACTTTCTACTTCACTATTTTCTAAACTTAAAAAAATAAGTTGCCCTAGTTTGCGAAGATGCAACATTTGCTAGCGCTATATAGCTTGAAATATTTTGAAAACGAACTCAATTAGAAACAAAAGCGTCTAATTTCGATTGATACCAAGTTTAAAGCAGTGGCCAAAACTTCAAAATAGGCGGAGTTCCATCTCAACGAAAAATCTTATCTATTTTTATTAGAACATGCACTGTTTCATTTTTTTTCAAAGGTTTTAGACCATGCTTAAAACCTGGTTTAAAAGTACGGTTGTCATATTAATATGTCAGGGACATATCGTCGCTTGGACGACTAAATGTCGTTACTAAAGCTTGAATGAATCCGTAGTTACGACATTTTTGTTGCCCAGCGACGATATAGAAATTTCTTGGATGAACAGAGAATCCTTCATCAGTTTCATTTTACGCTGATGTGATAAGGCATTATTATACTGCAGATATCGATCGACTCATTCTAGAACACTACTAAAGCATCCTTTTATTCCACCCCTGCTTTGATATAATTATACTTAATAAGTTTTAATGACATACTGTTACTGGTACGAGTCTAATTTGATTAGACCTGAGGTGCTTTCGTTAGAGCGAATTTCTTAAGATTTTTATTAAGATTTTTAAGATAAAGCGGTAGAGCGAGATTTTAAGCGGCTGAATAAGAACCTTAAGATATGTCAATGAGGAAACGAAGATGGTTTTGTATTGGCTAAAACGAGTAGTCAGGACAACATCGAATATTTTCACTCAAAATATCGAAAATCGTTCTTTACGACGTCTTAAAAATCTCATTTAGATGGATTTTTATCTTGCTCTAACGAACGCACCTCTGTTCAAGTAATTTGAGCTGCATCTCATTTTAAGGAATACCAAGGACGTACAGGAACGCAAAAACAGGCAGAAAGTTCACATGAGTGGTCTTTTTATTTCAGTATTAGTATTCTTTATTTTTTTGTGACGTATCTGCTTTCGACTGGGATAGCCTGCTTTATACAGCATTAATAACCCAAGGTTATCATATTAACATTTTCAGCAGCATACCGTCGGTTGAGCGTCAAAAATGTCGTAACAACAGTTTGAATTAGGCGACATTTTGTTGCTCAGTGACGTTATAGAAGTTTCTCAGATGAACAGAGAATCCTTCATTAGTTTCATTTTACGCTGATATTATAACGCATTATTATACTGCAGATATTGATCGTCTCATTCTAGAGCACTACTTAAGCATTCTTTCATTACATCTCTGCTTTAGATATGTAGTCAAATGGGTTTAATGGCATATTAATACTGTAACAACCTGATTTGATAACCCATTAAGAAGAAAAAAATAAAGAACTGATTTTCAGCTTTATATTTTTTCAAGGAATACCAAGAGAGGTACAGGAATTTTCATAAATAAAATGGAAATTAATGAATGAATAGTCTTTTTTGGCCCGTCGACAAGTAAGGTCTTGTTGGGCGCAAACATTTTAAGAATAATCAAATGAAATAACGGCGTCAGATATACATTAAAAACTAAACTAGGCAAAACCACTATGAAACAAATTGTGGTAAATGAAATCAGACAAATCAGTGTAAATGGTAAGAATGTAAAGAAAAACTTTCAAGTCTAAAAGCAAATTATCATCATAAGATCACCCAGAATAACTTTTAAAATTCACATAAACGCTTTCAAGTTTGAGAACAAAATGAAATGGGTAATTCACTGAATTGAACCCATCAATAATATCAGAGTTTATATTTGAGTTGGTATTTTTAGAATACTTATTTCTTTGAAATTTTACAGGATTTAGGCTTTCGACTTTGAGAATTTACCATGTAAAGGGTTATAATCTACGGTTGTCATCAACAAATCGTCGTTTGGGTGTCCAAATATCGTAACTACAGCTTGAATGAAGCTGTAGGTACGATATTTCGGTTGCTAAGCGACGGTATGGAATATTTTTAAATGAACATAGTATATCCTTCATTAGTTTCATTTTACGCTGATATTATAACGGATTATTATACTGCAGATATTGATCGGCTCCTTTTAGAACACTACTTAGGCATCCTTTTATTCCATCCCTGCTTTAGATATGTAGCTAATTGGTTTTAATGGCTTACTATTAATTCCTGGTTCATTTGACCCGAACTTGACACCATGTGATTAAGATAAATTAAAATCTGATGACGTTTCCTTCTCGTCTCTGCACATGCTTTCATAGCAATAAATTTTGAAGATTTTGAATTCAACATGTATTTTGTAAGTTGATTAAAAATGCAAGTAATTTATCTTTAAGGCATTTTTCCACAGAGGCCAAGTTAGGATAAAATAAGTAAAGGTATTATTGTACAAGTCTAATTTCATTTGACTTTTACTTACTCACAAAAGAAACTGTACACACAACCCTACGAAACTTCGAACGAGGTAGTGGCCCAGGTCAGTGAGCGAAACACGTTTTCTCACTGATGCTTTCGCCGGATGAATTGTACAATTTTGGACGTTCATGATACTCCCCCGAACCCTTTTTATTAGCTCACCTGAGCACGAAGTGCTCATGTGAGCTATTGTGATCACCTTTCCTCCGGCGTCCGTCCGTCGGTCGTCGGTCGTCGTCCGGCGTCCGTCAACAATTTCTTTAAACGACATCTCCTCCTAAACTACTGGGCCAATTAACACCAAATTTTACAGAAATGTTGCTTAGGTGGTCCCCTTCAAAAATAGCTAAAAGAATTGAAATCCATGAAAAACTCTGGTTGCTATGGCAACAAAAGGTGAAATTTTAAGAAAATCTTTAAAATTCTTCTTCTTCTCAACCAGTAGTCCTACAGACTTAAAACTTGGCATGGATGATCAGTTCATAGACCTGAATAAAAATAGCTAAAATCATATCTTTTGGGCCACCAGGTGCGGAGCACCAGGGGGGAGGGGGTAGTACTCTGGGTAAATTTTGTAATCTTTAAGCCTCTTCTTCTTCGGAACCAGGAGCCCTACAGACTTGAAAATTGTCATGGATGATCAGCTTATAGACCTTAATAAAAATAGCTAAAATCATATCTTTTGGGCTGCCAGGTGCGGAGCACCAGGGGGGAGGGGGTAGTACTTTTGTGAAAATTTTGTAATCTTTAACCTTCTTCTTCTTTTGAACCAGGAGCCTGACAGATTTGAATATTGGCATGGATGATCAGCATATGGACCTTTATATAAATAGCTAAAATCATGACTGTAGATTTACCAGGTGCGGAGCACCAGGGGGGAGAGGGTAGTACTTTTGTGAAAATTTTGTAATCTTTAACCTTCTTCTTCTTCTGAACCACAAGCCCTACAGACTTACAAATTGGCATGGAGGATCAGCTCATAGACCTTTATAAAAATAGCTAAAATCATGACTGTAATGCCACCAGGTGCAGAGGACCAGGGGGGAGGGGGTAGTACTTTTGTGAAAACTTTGTAACTTTAACCTTCATCTTCTAATGAACCAGGAGCCCTACATACTTCAATATTGGCATGGATGATAAGCATATGGATCTAAAATAAAATAGCTAAAATCATGAATGTAGGGCCACCAGATGCGGAGCATTAGGGGGAAGGGGATAGTATTTTGGATCAAATTGGAAATCTTTAACCTTATTCTTCTCCTGGATCAGGAACCATACAGACTTGAAAATTGTCATGGGTGATCAATATATTGACATTAATTTAAATAGCTAAAATCATGACTGTAGGGTCACCAGGTGCTGAGTGTCTTGGGGAGGGGGTAGTACTTTGGATCATTTTTGAAATCTTTAAACTTCTTCTAATGAACCAGGAGTCCTACAGACTTGAAAATTGGTATGGATGATCAGCATAATTATGGACATTAATTGAATTAGCTAAAATCATGACTGTAGATTCACCAGGTGCAGAGCATCTTGGGGGAGGGGGGTGCTTTGTTGAGAATTTTGAGTCCCTACAGCCTTTATATTTGACATGGATTGATCAACTCATTAAAGAAAACTTTAAAAGTCTCAGACTCAGCCTGTATATCTGGCATAGATTAGCTGATCACAGACCTTTTATGAAGAAAGCTTAAATAAATAATGACCAGGGGAGGAGCAGAGGGGGGGGGGGGGGAAAGGATTATTTCAAATGTTATCTGATTGAATAAGTGAAAATCTCTTTTTCTGTGGTTGCATGGACATACCTAGGTAATGAAGCTTTTTTCTCAGGTGAGCGACCCAGGGCCAACGGCCCTCTTGTTTGCTTAAGTATCTGGTCCGTTGATTTGTTTTACTGTTAAACCAATATAGAGTTATTTCACGTTTTTATCAGGCGTTAAAATTTGCAGAGACCCCAAAAATGTATTAACGCCTGAGTGCGAAGGACGAAGACGTTGAAAGCATTTTGAGGGTCTCTGCAAATGTTAACGCCCGCAAAAACGTGAATTGACGCTATTATTGCATAAAAAGAAGGACTATATAGTATTTATAAAAACAGAGATTGCGAAGGAGTCATAGGTATGCTTTGAATCTAGCTCGAAACCTACTCATATGCCGTAAAATTTGCGTTGTGCATTGCACCGTCACTAATGTTTGTACCGACGCTGCTTGGAACATAAATGACGTCACAATATTTAACGCTGAAATATGATCATCATCTTTATTTATATTGTACATTAATGCAAGACATAGAAACTGATAAAGTGTATATGCCTAGACCGAGGAAATTTTTTAAAAGTAAAAAATTCAGGGCGTTAAAGGCACGTGAATTACTTTTTTATCCACCTTTCCAGGAGCAGTTTTGTCCGTTAACGTATGGCCATAACGACCCGAAACGCAATTCAATGCAAAAATGTTTTTAACGAATGCGTTATTTGAAAGTCATGTTCTTTCCTGGCGATCGGAGGCGACGAAATTCTAGCCTCGTTTATAAAGGAAAAGTTATTAAGCTTGCTAAGGTTTGCCTAACAAAGGGCTAATTCACGTTTTTGATGGCGTTATGATTTGCAGAGACCCGAAAAATGATTTTACGTTGGAATAGGATCATTGTGTTTATTCATGCTCTACATTAATGTAAGACATAGATAATGATTAAGTGTATATTCGAATGTACACAGATATAAAAAAAGCCTGGCGTTAATGACACTGAATATACTTATTGCTTCACGTTCTCTCTTGTGAACGCGAAGGTTTTGTAGGTTAACGTATGCCTATGACGACCCGACAACGTAGCTTTTACGTAATAATAACATTGCGATTCTAGACTATGTTTCAAACATAAATCCCCTGACAAATGCTACATTTATCCGCAAATGTAATGTTATTAAAGATGGTTGGTTGAATGGGGATTTACGCCGCTTTCAACATTATTTCAGTTATAACGCGGCGGCTCGAGCACCTAACAATGTATTCCTGGTATTTCTGTCACCAGTACAACCATCACATCCTTTCCTAGCCTCCAGCTGCTATCTCACATAGGTCTACAATTATCGACCCATTGGTGAGAGACAAATAGTCGGAAAGAACGAGTGCCGCCGTCCGGGATCGGACCTTTAGTTTGATAGTCCGACGCGCTACCAACTTCGCTATGACGGCGGCTGTCATGTTATTAAAGAGGTTTCTTGATAAAGGTTGTTAAAACATACGCCACGTAATTGTATTTCTTTTTCTACATGTATTATAAAGTTTGACGTCATATTTGCGTCTGCAAATTCCACAAATGACTTATGAAACAAAACGAAATTAATTGCACAAGACGGACTACAAACTAAATCCCCAATTTCTGAAGAACAAATTACAAAAAAAAGCTACGTTTGTTTTCTTGTCTACAAAGGATTTCCGTATTCTTAAAAAAGATAGAATTACTACAAGCTTGAGTATCGAAAGAAGAAAAAAAAAGATTTATGATTGATTACCGAGAATTTTCAGTTGATCTTCAATTGATAAATTCACCACAAAAACGATGAAATAACCAAAGCGATAAACTAAATAGAGGATATTGAATGAGTGGTCATGGAATACTGAATTTATTAAACGAGTCGTCTATAAACAGATAAAAACGAGGCTTCGCCTAGTTTTTATCTGTTTATAGATGACGAGTTTAATAAATTCTGTATTTTATGAGTACAAATTTTATATTCTATTTATAATATGACCATTTCAATTGTCCGCGAAATTTATAACGCCGCTTGAAACTGACGTCACAAAATATGCATCATGACGTCATTTTCGCGGTTACAAAATAGCGTTGCTATTCGCTCTGAGCTCATTTGCATAGTTATTCCACTAGTGTAATAACACCCGACTAATATCAAAAATATTCAACGGGGTTATTTCACTTCTGCGACGTAGGTCATATTATAAATATGTATATTTTCAGACCAATCAGCCATGACTGACAAGAGGTACCATTCCCGCCACCACCGGCGATTACCGAGCATCCCGACACGGCGGAGTGGGCGGGACCACTTACTGAGCTACCGGGAGTCGGAGAACTGGCTTCTAAGACACCAAGACGTCCTCAACAAATCTATATCCCTCTTGGAATTACACCCCAAACTCATTCAGCACAGAGCATGCAACAAGCTATGGGACTTTGTATCTAAAGTTTCGATTTGCAGCTTTCAGTCTGAACGCGAAAAGCTTGCTGGACTGCCGGACAAAATTGAGGAAGAGGTTAAAAGGTTGGAGACCGATAGTTTACCGATCCCACTAATTTCTGTGATGAATGGAGATGTCAGCAACAGAAATCCAAAACCGTTATTACAGCGCGTATATGTTTGCGGTAAACAAGATGACGTCACATGGCATCCAATTATAGTAGGTCTGTGTTCGAGGTTCCTCGTCACGTATTGTTACCATACCTCGTCTGTGGATGACGGAGGGCTAGAGAACTATCACGATATACACGAAGACGACGTGGTTCTATTTTTACTGGACAAAAACACAATAACAATGCCTAGTTGTCTCAATCTACTGAAGGCTGCCACTGAGCGAGGTGTCCGCGTGGTTTATATACGTCATTCTGATTTCATCATACCGGCCGATGTACAAATCGACGTAGAAGACATAGAAGTCGATGTTTCACCAAATACCAACAACAACTACAAGAACCGAAGTGGACAAGATATGGCTACTGGAAATCGATTGTTCACGACTCAATTGTCGACAGAAAGTGACAACATGTCTCAAATACGGCCAGACTCGGGGATATCAATGGTGTCAGGGATTTCATCTAGATCGGGGGATAAAATGGTGAACAAATCAACTGAATCCTCAACTAACCGCCATGTTCCCATATTGCCGAGTATCCCCGATAACGACCGACTATTCACTAAAGTGCCAACCTACGAAAAGTTTTTAGCGCGCACAGAAATGATCGATATGCTGAACAATGGTTACAATAAAGCGTTTATCTATAACAAAGATAACCACGAAAGTTGTTTGATATCAATTATAAATGACATAGATCAAAAACAGGACCAAAATTCTGAACCGCCCAAAAACAATCTCGAGGACAGTGATACTATACAGAATTCAAACAAAGATACCGAAATCTCACAAAAACCAGAGCAAAATGAGGTAAATTACCTCGCCAAGAGGAGAATGTCGTGTCGTCGTGAATCCGTCGACACGGTGTTTTTCGTGTACCCCTCGGGAATGTTAAACGAGGCGGAGCCAAAGCTCGTGCGTTACCCGAAAGATTTGGAAAGTATGCGGGTTCCCCCTTCGCCGTCCACAGAGTCGTTTGGATTTCAGGATATTGACCTCAGTGTGGCCATAAATGAACTAGACCTCTTCTCAACAGACGACGAGGAAGAATTAAATTGAACTCAAAATGTAGAAGAAAATAGAGCTATTATAGGTCGAGTTTATTGACCCAGATGGATATTAACTATTCACGATTTTTTTCATCATCTTTTAAGTTTCACTCGACATTGAACAGGCTATGGTAGTCCGACATAACTAACCAGGGACATTTCCAATAATTTCTCAAAGTCTCCGGCCAGACTGTGCATCCGCATGTCCGACCAGAGTCTTCACCATGCTTTCTCCATTCTGTGATTTTTTTTTTGTTTTATGTCCAGAACACATGAAAGAAAATATATGAAATGTAACGCACATTTCATTTAGAAATATATATATATATATCTAAATAAAATGTGTGTATATATATATATTTACTTCGGGTTTATTGACCCAAGAGGCTCGATTATATTCACGAATTAAAAAAAGATAAGTTCAATTCGACAGTCTACGTGCTATTATCATAAAAGGGACCTTTACTAACTACGTTATACGGGATTCATCTTTTGTAAAATGATATATTATGTCCATTATTGGTATTTTTACATTTTTATTATATCAGATCAAATTTTCTAAACTGTAAAAGGGTGAATAATAATTCGACTGTGATACGATTTTGGTCAAAGTATAATGCAAATGTTAGCTTCAAACCTTTTCCGATTTTTCGAAATTTAAGACTGGTAAAGATTCAAAGAGGTGACAGATGAAGTGTGAGTGTATATTTGAAATGGGCCAATGCGTGACATTTCCAACAATTTGAAATATGGGGTTCAAATATTGAGCAGCCTCGACAGTTCCACAGTACAACAGAAAGATTGGCTGTCTGTCTAAAGACACATCTAGACCTAATGTATCTGTATAGTGAAAAGGGAAGACTCTGGTCAGACTGTGCAGATGCACAGGCTGGCCAGAGCCTTTGCTTGGTGCTTTTTTCAAATTGTTGGAAATATCACGCACAGGCTGAAATGAAACCATCCTATATGGTAGAAAATGTTGTGAATAAAAAAATAAAAAATAAAGAATTGGAAGTTCCCTGTTGCAAATAGTTTTTTCCCCGAATGTTAACTCAAATGTGACACGTCACGCGAAAAGGGACAATCTTGGAATTCTTTAAAATCAATATTTGAATAAAAACTGGTTGTAGTGCAAACCAACCAGAGTTCGCACTTCAAAAACACTTTCACTGAAGGCTAGATTAATCATTCTAGTCTCAGAAAATTAGCAAAGCTCGAAAAGTTCCGATCCTTGTCAGTCTGCGCAGTACGCGCGTTCTGACTAGGGTCGACACTTTGTACGCATTACCCAGGTGGTCCCTTTTCACGTGACGGGTCGCATTGATATGAAATACAATTTACAAAATAAGAACAGGCTAAAGTTAGGCACAACGTGAAATTGACAAGTTGAATATTTTTTAACGATTTTGAATTCAGACTCAATGAGTGTTATGATTCTGTTTTAATTGAAATTCCAGGGAGGTAAAACAGTACAGATGATTTCGTATAGTTGGACGAAATAAGCGATGATTTTTTTACCTCCCTTTGATAAAATCTTTTGTATTTTCCCGATTGTGTCCCTTCATGGACAAACCAGTCGCGAAGAAATCAACATCAACCAGCCATTAAAATGTGTAACTTATTTGAATGAAATATTGATTGGTTTGAACAATTTCTTTCGTATTTTTATGAATTCGGAGCGTTTTGAGTGATGGGAGTGAGTGGTTTGAATGTATTGAATGAAATCTTCACTCAATCGCCGGAGCGAATTAGAATGGTTTTGACTGAGTTGAATATCAGTTTTGACGATGTTACTGACTTACCAGTAGTTCTTGAAAGAGCTTTCTCATTCATACTCGCATAATTTCATGATTTGAAGTTGGGACGAATATTCATGTACATGTTATGCGAAAAATCAAAATAAACCACGAAATAAATTGATATTATTGTTCTTCTCTTTTCTCGTTTTCCCATTCGAAATCCTTGTTTAGATAGGATAAAATCGTCTTTTTTCGTAAATCTGATTGTAATAAAACAATGGTTTAACACTTAGTCCTCAAATGCGCACTGCCCGACATATAAACGTCAATCAGCAGTGACAACATTATTCAATTAAAGCACTGAAAGTAGTGCGATGTTGGAATGCGTCGATTGCCCGCCGCCCCTTACAACATTCTGTTGATTTTATACAGAATCTTCGTTAACAGCTTAAGACAATCCTCTTAGTATATAGAGCATAATTGAGTCCAAACCAGTGTGCCTAATAATAGTGGAAGTTATGATATAGCTCTGCGATAAGGGTGAAAACGTTCTCAAAACATTTTGAAAATGACACCTAGGTAAGCCAGTCCAGTTATACAAACTGGGGAATCAATTATAATGTTCGCAAACATAGTGTCATCTTGAAAACATGACAGTCGGAACACCTTTGATTAATCAAGTATTTAACGATCAACACCGGAAGTACGCCGAGGTCAGATCGTAGATTAGTCGAAGATGTTCCAAAACGACTGACAGGATCGCGAAGTATTTCGGGAAGTACAGATAACATGGCTGCCACAGGGATCACATGATAACCATATAATTGTGAAGCACAAAACAAATTCATATGCGACTTATTTCGCTATTTTCGAGCAGTTAAAGCAACTTATATAATGTTTGGAGATCTTTAACGAACACTTAACTCATTTAGATTACATGTATAATAAAATGTTCAATTAAAACCGATTGATTGTCCACGAAAAGTTGAGGCGAGAAATAATCTGGCGAGGAGATCATGTAATATGTGTTTTAAAAATTGTATCAGCTTTCAAATCACATTACCACTACCTCATAATTTACAGTGGGTGCCAAATGTAACCCGTTGATAAAGAATCGACTCCGTTGGGTTTGGACCAGGGACGTCTCTGTCCCTCTGCAGTACCATGTCGCTATAAAACCTAGCTTTTACGACAAGGCGGTACAATTTGCCCCTTTGTCCTGCGTTCAGGATGTTAACCAACGCTTAAAAAATTTACCAATGTTTGCATTGCATAATAACAACACGTTCAGAGCGGGGTAACATTACTTAAACATTTCGCTCTTTTGAACTTGCTAAAAGTTACAAGTGGAGGGAAGTTATGTCATCGGACCAGTAACTAAAACGAATGGAGAATGTTTTCCTCAGTTTTCGCATGTACACCAAATGGAGTCTCATATCAATCTGTGGAGTCGCACAATCTGACCAGAGTCGTACCCTTTTTTGTAGATATATATTGACTGAAAGTGTCTCTAGATAACTCAGTCCGTGCAGCCCGATGTTAGCCCTTCACGCACATCGGGAATTATTAGAATTATAACACAGGCTCAAATGCTTAAGTTGGAAACCTAGGAACTACCATGAAATAGAGATTAATATGTTAGTGTTTTAAAATATCGATGTTATCTGGTCGAGGTTGGGAGAAATTATCACGACGAGGCTTTGCCGAGTCATGATAATTTCTAACAGCCGAGACAAGATAAGACACTTGTATGTTATTCTGATTTTCATGCAATCATTTTTCAGCGCTTATAAACACACCCTTAAAAATTGAAGAAAAAAAATCAGGTAATAGTGTATGCAAACTGTTTCTAAAAAAGACTGCCTGATATCATGTTAAGTTACCAGACAGGTGATATCGAGTCAATACAGGCTTCATTGCAATTACAGAAATGATCCCGGTTACCCAGGAAAACCTTCCTAATGACAATGAAATTGACAATACTAGACTTGACTCCAATTTCCTAAAAAATGAAACATTTATTATTAAAAAACAAGAAAATATATTTTTTCTAATAAGAACCATTTGTATAGGCTTATTTAATCTCTTTCCCTAAAACCGGAGTTTTATGCAACTAGAGCATTTTAGGGAAACGTTAAGGGAAACCGTTTTCCTCCAATATTTTTGCATGCTGTTATCAATAGAGGTATTTCACGTAATTATCTCCCTTGCGTACTCTCCAGTCAAATTTACATAACAATGCAAACGAGGGGGCGTCCTTCTTTTCTCCACTCTCTATTTCATTGAAATTTATCCGAATAAATCAGTCGATTTCAACTATCAATGAAATAGATCATTAATCTTTATTTATTCAAACCAATACCTAAATGTCATTAGAAACTATTTGGACCGCTTTTAGGAATTTTTATTCTTAAATATTGACAAAAAGCGACGTTTGATTTTAGTTTGGTGGAATGAATTGCAGATATAACTATATACTTCATGAATTTATATTTGGTCGAAACAGATATCCTCCATAGAAAATCTACCGTTTGGAGAAAACACTTCAATATGATAGTTTGTATGTATTTCTTTCATTTTGACTATTCATTTTCATTATTTCAATACTAGATCTAGTCATTGTTCGTCAAAAATCGATCGTAATTGATTAACTAAAAACTACAAAAAATGATTAAAATAAAGAGATAATAAAAACCAGACAACACAAACAGCAGACGACAGAATGCAATTTCGACACATTTTTTTGTCTCTCTCTCCCTCTCTCTCTTTCTAACGAAAACTAAAAAAACACGAAACCATATCGAGAGTGAAAGATTATGTGAAAAGGGGAGAAATAATTTCACCGTAGGTTTATTATTACGAGTTGCTACTTCTTTTTTATAATGATTCAAATTTGAACATATGCTTGCATTAGGAAGGGCTTTTAAATACGTTTGAAACGTGCATTTCGCTTTTTCGAAATTAAAGATTTGTAGTTCTGAATTTCACATGATTTCTTTTCGTACAGCCTTTTTTTAACACTCACCTCTTACGAATCCGATTAATTTTCCAAATTCATGAACTTTTGAACTCATAATTTAAATACCCCTTTAATGGACATATATTGATCTTGAAGAAGTGATAGAAGTTAAATACGATTACGTAATACCATATGACACATATGACGCTTAATTGTCACCAGTACAATGTTTATTTAGCGCACGTGTTGTAACTTATAACTGCTGCCTTAGTGGTTTACCGCTCTTTGATCTGGGGTCTATGGCATATTGAAAAACCCTTTCTAAAATCATAAACAAACATGAAGATTAAATTCAGCCCTACATTTTTTAACGCTTAAGTTTTATCAAGCAATATGAAAAATGAGGAACGGACAATTGCCCTCCCGGACGATTGCCCTCCCGGATGTTTGCCCCCTGGACGATTGCCCTCCGGACAATATCCCTCCCCATAAAGTAGCAACCCGGACAATAGCCCACCCTATATTTTTCTTCGACTCTTCAATTTTGTTTGGGATTTCATTGTTCATTTGAAGTTCATTTATAAAAGGAATAGAAATAGTTTTCTTGAAATTCATTTATCATAGGTAGATCTTATTTGACTTTTGTTTTTTTGAATTTTTTGTTCACTGAAGTTTGATTAAGCAATATGAAAAACAACATTGCTACATTTATATCATCTTCTTATACATTTATACTCAGTCTGTCCGTAATGACATGTACTCAGTCCAAATGTCATCATACCCTACTTACACCAGTACTCACATTCAACAAAACCAGTACTCACATTTCTGGGCCCGAGGTTATAAAACTTTTCTCATTCTCAATTCAAAATGTACTCAAATTTCAATTTGAGATTAAAGTCGTAATTCTGTTTCAATACTCACTCTAATGAATTAACATAAAGAATCATTTAGAATTTGAGAAAATTTTCAGTTGAGCCTGAGAAATGTTTTACAACTTCTGGACCTGAAAGTGCTAAAATAATCCTAGAAGAAGTAACATCCAAAGGGAAATTACTATGGCTGTTGCATATCCATCCAAATAATATATGTTGATATAAGGGGAGGGTAATTGTCCGGGAGGGCAATTGTCCTGGAGGGTAATTGTCTAGGAGGGAAATTGTCCGGGAGGCAATCGTCCGGGAGGGCAATCGTCCTGGAGGGCTATTGTCCTACACTCATGAAAAACAACAGTGCTGCAAGGGGCTTGTGCTAAAATATTTTAACGATTCTAAATGAGTATCAGATATAAGGTCCCTATACGATAAAAACCTTGAATCTAACTTTAACTTAGTCTGGCCTTTCTGTGGTTTTTAAAAAAAATACCACGTAATTATCTATTTAATATGAATTAAATATTTCCTTAGAATGAACATTTCTTGTGCAAAAAAAACCAAAAAAAACCCTGCTGTTGTTAATAGATAACATTTTCACAAAGAAATATATATTACACGGTCAAAATACATTGTATCACATAGGTCTCCTTTTCCTCAATCATGATTCACAGAGTGAAAGATCGCCAATGTGTTGGTTTCAGATTTCTCTTTTTGCCATAAAGTTTCAACAACGCAATATCACAAACAATCTATTAAACCAGGTGGCGTATTTTGTTGGATTATGCGCTCAACGATTTATTTATTTAATTTATTTTATTATTATTACTTTTTGCAAGAATACATTTCCTTGTCACAGTGTGTTAATTACGATGTGATGGTAATTATGTTTTATACAAAGAAATTTATAAAATACTATATAAAGAAATGATTGAGAAGGCTACGGTTTTTGGGGTTTTTTTTTTGTAGTAATACATGTATTGGGATTTTAATGAAAAGAGCGAAATAAATGATAAGATCTGAATTTAAACAATGGAATTATATACGAATAAATATAATTCAAAGACAAACTTTGTTTACCATTTTTTTTAATAAAAGTCAGTACATTATTACCAACAAGAAATACAAAATACTTCTTCAAATGTCAGGAACGCGAAATAGTATTAGAATAATATAAGTTAATCAAAAGCAAAAAATAGAAAAATGATGACAAAAATAGGCATGAAGAATTTAAGTATTAAAACTACATTCTAATTATGTGTAAAAATAACTTTGATTTCGTTTATAACGACGAGTATTTTGTGGTTTAAAATATATAATTTTTCTATAAACTATTACTGGACTAAAATGACATGCCCCCTCGTTTGTAGAAGGGGCGGAGTCGAGAGATTTCCGCGCATGCGCAGACTTATGTGAAATAAGTCTATTCAAGCCACAACGAAGTTACGGATGAATTTCTTTAACTTTTAAAATCCAACGTTCAGTCTAAAAATGTTAAATTTGAAAAAAAAAACAACAATTAAAATACCCAGTGGTGTTATTTAGAATAACAGATCATCATAGACAGATTACCACCTCTTATATAGAGACACATACTTGAAAATATACAATACATAGACTTTGTCGAGTTTCTCAAGTATGATTTCGGCTTATTTAAAAGGGAAAGTAACCCGTTTAAGTTCTAAAGGGCCAAACTTGGTTATCCACCTTGTTACAGAACTTCTTAAAACGTGACCTGGGGCCAGTTTCACCAAAACATTTAGGACGTATTTTTGTCTTACCGATGACTTACCACATATTTAGTACAAAAATCACGTATCACCAATCAATCAATACCTATGTTAATTGATTGTTGCTGTAACTGTTTTGAAAGTCATCAGTAAGACAAAAATATGTCCTAAATGTTTTGATGAAACTGGCCCCTGAATCCCAGGCTAATCGTTTAAGTGTAATTTTCTTCCCATGCCTCGTCCAGGACCAGTCAAGCGGTGGATGCACGGTTTCTATTAAGGGGGGTCGATATAGGCTTAGACCCCGAGTAATTAATTGAAGTTCCAGTGCTTCGAGCAGTACAAAAGAAGGTCGTTTTTCTTAAGCTTTTACTGAATTTGTCCACTACAATGAAATAATTTGGATACAGAGGGGGTTCGATCGAACCAGGGTATGCATTCTCTCAGCTTTTGGGATATGGACAGTTGTTTATAAGACTAAGGGCTAA
This sequence comes from Fragum whitleyi, assembly GCA_948146395.1. Lineage (NCBI taxonomy): Eukaryota > Metazoa > Mollusca > Bivalvia > Cardiida > Cardiidae > Fragum > Fragum whitleyi. Next base: position 38,765,998 of record OX411544.1, read on the forward strand.
CTTATTTGTCATCCGAACGGGCCCGTTTTTAAGCCGGGCCTCAATAAGAAACCAGCTCTATGTTCCGGCTGTCAAGATGTTGCATACCGTTTTCAAATTATACCCCGCTTTGCGCGTGTAATTCAGTGTAGTCCAGGCAAAACCTGGACTCACTCGTGAATAGCACGGGCCCCAGCGTCTTATGCACCAGCCAACGTGGTCCAATACCCATGTTAACCGACGCCGACAATGAACTCGGGACAGCGGAATACAAATAAATGGTCTTCTTGACTTCAGATTATGCCCATGCAGCGGTGTTCGTATGGTTTGAGTCGAAACTCGCACTCCCGAGGCGTTTTGAAGGTCGGAACGTAGCCGCAATGCCGTAGCAAACCTGATCCTTCGGACTTGAATTACCAAAAAATCGGTCTTCTGCGACGGAAGTAGCTACCACCATGTCTCCTTACAGGTGTACCATACTGTCAAACCAGCCGCTGTAGGACAGCGAAAAAGTTTGGTGCTTAGCAAACTTTGAGTAGTATATTAGGGATAAAGAAGAAAGTGTTAGTTAGCAGCATTTCTTCATTTCACTATTTGCAAGGTCATCTGTCAAGATCAACTATAACAGCTATGTATCTTTAACACGACAGTGATTTGGGCGGTGATAAATTAGAAAATATCTGGTATACATGATAAGAACAAGGTGAATTATCAAGGTTATATTCCAGAAATTTGACCTCGTGAGTTGTTTCGTCTATTGAGTTCCCTCACTTTCAGTACTTTGATTTTAGCACAGCGTAGTGATATGCAAGCACTGCGGTGACCACACAAAGCTCTTTGTGTCACACAAAAGTTGATGACTTATATGAGACCTATTTTTGCGCGCGCGTGAGAACAGAACAGAAAAGCTATGTTGTACACACGTTGTTCGGGTTTTGACTCATCTGTTTCCTGCGCAAGTTCTAGGATACAGGTTCGTTTCCTATGGCCTGCTTAACCAGGCAAAAAAGGATTATGTCTTGAACAACGTGAGAAGGTTAAACTGAAATTCTGCATGAAGATGAAATATTTTGGCTTCAGAAAGGTTTGCTCGACCCCCCACCCCACCCCCTCTGCATAGGGAGAAATTCTCGATAAAAAGTCCATTATGACATGGGAACAAAAAACCCCTATCTGCCCATTTGTCTATCAATAAATCTCATTAAACTTGTCAGGGAGCCGCTGGCTGCCTCGTCTTTTTAGTCTTATTTGATATTAATTCATGCAATTGTCATTCACACATACTAAACCAGCCCTTGTAATATATTCTTGGTCCAGATTTTTTCTCGGAATGTCACGTACCTGATGATTTCAAACTTTTCCTTGTTTCAAGATATTTTCCAATTTTATTACAGAAAATTTCAGATGAAACAATTTGCATTTAAATTATACTTTGCAAAAAAAAAAAAAGGAAAAGAAAGAAACAAATAAAGAATAACAAATCTAATTTGCATTTAACATTTCCCATTTTGTGAAAAGTTAAGACTGATTCTTAATAAAAGTAGTTGCAGACGACAATGTCTATCTTGATGAAGTTATAAAAGATCTTTTATTTATACCTTGGTTTATTTGACCCGGCTTTGACCTCTATCGAAAAAATGCTTAAATGGCAAGTATCTAAAGTGCCAGGGGTCTGTACGGAATAAAATCACTAGTTGCGTATAAACAAGAGGACGGTACCGTCTTTTCTAAGCACTTAAGTTAAAAACCATTTTCTATTTTAAAATTCAGTTTTAAGCACTGGTTAGGGAAATTGCTTAACTTTACGTTCAATGTTGGCGACATAAATCTAGTATCAATTGAAGGGTATATCATTAATCTTTGGTATCCAAACGGTCTAATCGCCCGGCAATACAATCAGACTTAAATATTTACCTTTAAATAACATGCCTATGACTAGTGTGACTCTACGATGAGGGCAAACTGTACTATAAGTTCCCGGGACTGAATACCAACTGCGTTACCGCTGAGGTAACTGGGCTCGGCTACGATAAGGACTTTTTGAACCCTGTATCTTAATGACTTTCTTTTTTTTTTAATGTCTATCAAATTCAAGCAAATTCATGAGTACCATTATTCAGCACTCGACAATCGAGCTGAAAAAAAACAACAGAAATAGACGTCAGTTATTTCTAAGTTTTCTGTTCATGTACACTCTCATTAAGAGACCAGAACCTCAATACTACAGCTTGAATAGCATAACCTACAGATGTAAGGTATTTATCGCCTTCTGACTGGTTGATCCTTCAAACAGATAAAGTAAGATGCGCAGCAGACAGTACATGGGCGAGATTTTTTCCTCGGAACCTTTGGATCAGATATCAACCGGTCGATCCAAGAAGGATCTACGCGTCTGCATTTTTCTGTTTGCGTCATTTCAGCAATTTTCTGGACTCAAGAAGAAATCTGCACTGCGTTCAAATCGAGGTCGTTCACGAACGTTTTAGAATTTGCACCACGCTTTGTGAGGATTTCCGATCCTTCGAAACGTTTACAACCCTTTTGTCATCCTGAAGGCAAAATCGGGTTCGGACCTGAAAAATGAAGAATTTACGAGCTCCCAAGAAATGGTCCGATGAAGAATGTTTTATGCTAGCGTCAAATTAGGGACGCATTCTAGCGTTTACTATCATTTATAAAGTATTGACTTTGTATTGGCCTGAAGAACTAATAAAGAAATTCCATATGAACCCGGTTTAACCAGCAATTTGAATGTATTCTGAACAAAAATGAAAAGTATCCACCCAATATCATTTCGGATTTCTTTGAAAGCACACATAAATTCTATGAAACATATTGAAAACTACGCCCTGATCATTTGGAAATAAATTTGAAAAGTCTTGCGTGATTTGAAGAAGCCGCTTCCGAATTGTGGGCGTTAACGTGGCCAGGGTGTCGTTTTCAAAAATCGTAAACTCTCAATTAAATATTCAATTGTTTTTCCGACATTTTTAAGCTTCTCAAATACAATATTAGTGCGTTCGGTAACCTGGATGGATAAGACAATTTGATACCTTCTGCTGCTTCCTGCCAATGCTACGCCAAATGGACACAGACAAACATAAACAACTTACGCATTTTCAAAGCTCAAATTTACCAAATTCTGTCTGCACGTTCCTTGTCAAGAAAACCAATCCCAAAATTCTCTATTTCATTTTTCGCTGACAAAAAACAACATTTGCATTGCTACGTTGCGTCAACGATTCCCCTCGCTCATTGGAGAGGTTCGAATGAATATCAAGGAAATTTGTTCTCCAAACACCCGTTAAGACTTAAATGGCTATTGTTTTGGTTTAAAAATTTGGCGATTTAATAGGACAAGACAATTATTTCACTTCCGTTTTGAAATAGTGGTTGGGTAGCGTGAATGCAATCGCGTCAACGTGAATGAGAAAATTTGGCTTTGGCCCTATTGAGTTGAAGAGAGCGAATAACAATACTCCTCTATCTGAGATGGTCAGCACACGTTATTATTCTTCTCTTTCAAGTAACGTCCGCAAAAACTACTCAGCGTTCGATGGCTTTTTATTACGCCTGTTGTCAAGTTTTTCTCGGTCTCGCTACAAAACTGTGATGTACGGAACTCAACTATTGTTTGATTTTCCTAACAGTAGAGCTTTAGAGATTAAATTCATTTGAATAGAAACTCGAGATCGAAAACGTGACGTACGTCGACGTACAAAGCAAAGATTTCGTCATTTATTGAAAAACACCAAAAATGACACGTTGTTCGAATAAAAAAAATGATGTGTGCATGAGAAAACAAAGCGCTGCAAACACATTGGTACCTTAATTGATCATTTAATCAATCAAATCTTTAAGATATTGACAAAAAAAGTGGATACTTTCTTTTTGATGAGTATATAATAAAATTGCAGTTGTGTGCCCACGAAATAGCAACTTTTCCAGATATTTGACATCGACGAATGGCCTTGACATTACCTCATTACCTTGACTTTGTCATGAGCGGATGCTTATTATCGAGATCTATATTCAAGCTCAAGAAGAAAATTGTATCTTAGATAGGCTTTAGGTATTTGACATTGTCGAGTTTTGTCAAGTTTTCGAACATTTGACCTCGGTATGTGACCTTGACCTTATCACATGACCTTAACCCTGGCATCAGTAGGTGAGTTTTAATAAGAGTTGTCATCAATATGAACACAGTATCCCGAATAGACTGAAAGTAACTGCCAATGCTAAGTTTTTTGGTTAAACATTGCAAACAGACAGACGGAAAGAAGGGTAGACAGGATAGACGGACAACAATAAGCCCCGATCTTTCGACGCGGGGACGTAAAAAACTAGTCACTCTAAGGGTTATGATCAATATCTAATTATAATAATAATAATAAAAAAATCTTTATTTAAAGAAGGTAGCTCATTAAGCTGTCACCATACAAACCATACAATGAAAAACTTATTTACAATGAGGCCTTCTGAAAATAATTCAATCTAATACAAAACAAGAACGATGATATAATCCTAATGTTAATTACTGGATTATGATAATTCTGGGGAGGAATTCCCAGAAGATTTATGAGGTAGTATTATAACGACTTTTCATGTGTACAAGTATACAAAGAAATCCTTTTGACATCGATAAGGAACAAGTTCTTACAAAATTATGTTCGATTTAGCTTCCTAGATGATTAAATAGTATTCACGATGAATGAAGAGGCAAACGAATGAATCAAAATCGGCCACCTCTATCATTAATCGAACTAGGATAAATGGCTTTGGAAAACTAATGCCTTTATCGATTGTTAGTGTTGTAATGATGATTATGACGATGATGATGATGATAATTATGGTGATGATGATTATGTACATGATTTACATAACGTCTGTTTGATTAAGATGAAAATAATATACTTAACTGGAAAGACATACACAATAATGAATGGTGTATCTCACAACACAGTATTTAGTTATTTGGCATCAAATACTTTTTCAGCGATCGTTTAAAACATGAAATATTTTCAATTGTACGTAGATTAAGAGGAATGTCATTCCAACATTTCATTCCGTTAAATGAAAATGAATTCTTTAGAAACTCTTTTTTGGGAGCACATTTGTGAGATATCTGGTTCCCTGATTGTTTTATGTTTGTCTAAAGATAAAAGTTTTGTTCATTAGTGACTAGTTTTACTGATTTATCTCTGATTCCACTATGCTTTCGAGTAAAGCTGTCGGACTACAAATTTCTAATGCAACAAATTTATCTTCATGGTGGCCGGATGTATTGTAGGCAGAAGACCGTTATCTTACTCCACATACAGATTTTCCTTGCGAAAGTAGATGAAAAGCTATCTTTTACAAAATTAATCGTTATCAATGAGGATCTCGTTTAAGTTTAGAAGAGTAATTTAGGTCGTATTTAACCTACATTCACTACTCAAAAGTTCTAAGCGGCCACCAAACATTTCTCCATTTTCACATATTTTCCGCTTCTTTTTTGAAATGTTACATTTGCCCTTCAAAAGAGTGGCCATTCAGCCATCAACTTGTCAAATTGTTTTTAAAAATCATGCACCAAGAAATCCTAATCACGTAATCAAATACCTGTACCCTCAACTTCAAAAGTAAAATAAATGGCATTTTTCAGAGTATTTTGAATTTTTCGACATTTGAAAAACGCTAATATAATCAACGCTTTGTACCGATATCAGTGGTAGAACGCCTGTGGACTTCTTTAGAAGTAGAAAAATGCCACAACTCTCTACCCATTCGTTCTTCTAATAAGAAATGTCAAAAATACCCCACCCACCAATGATAACTTTGAAATCGAGGGTACTCCTACAAGCGTCTTAATTTCAACCAATTCTTGTTGAATTTCTTTGCTTCTTTTTTGCTTGTTGACTTCATAAATGTATTAACTACATTAATCTAGTGAAAACGAGTTGAAGCCATGCGGCATTCATAACATATGACCCAAAATGCAAGTGGCCGCTTAGGAGTTTTGAGGAGTGTAGATTCGTATGTAACTAGTCGTACAGAGCTAAAAACCCTCCTTAGCTAACTTTCATTCGTCAAAAGACTATGTGTCACGAGTCATTTTGAACTTATTGTTTTAGATAAACAAATAAATAAATAAATTATTAAAAAGAATAGATAACTAATAAATAAATAAACTAATAAATAAATAAATAAATATATTCCTTCATAAAAACAAACACACACACGAGACTTATCAAAAAAGTATTGTAAATATCAGATAGGTATAAAATCTATGAACCGATATTAAATACCAGCAATCATGATGGAAATAAAAATTATCTCAGCCCAAGCCTGAAAAAAACTAATTTTATGGTTTCAATGACCAATAATAAAGGTCACGATGACCCCTAAAAGTATGCATATCTTTTAATATGTGTGCTTCGATTAAAAGTGTATTTAAAAATAATAGTGTAATTCTAGCATTCTAATTGGCTGAAAGACAGGTTTCATTACTCAATGAAAATAAATTTGATAACGCAGCTTATCTACGCTTCAAGAGAAAGAAGTTCCATAAACAACCCATGTATTTGAGGGTAATTTTTTTACATTTTTGCTTCATAAATTTAAATTATATGTAGAAAGAGACTTTGTTGACTTCATCCAGGTATTAAACTTAAAATCTAATCACACACATGTGTGAATCCACTTAGCGCATTCATAGTGTGATTAGGCTTTTTATGTTTTACACCTCAATGAAATGAAAAAAAAATACTCTCTTCATCTCTTTAATAAAAGATATTGTTTTTTTTTTTAAAAAAAATAGACAAATACAGCCTAAGATAAGAACCATTTTACGATGACATGGATTACCCCCAAATTGAATGAGCAGCTGCATGGTAGCTAGGATGAAATGCTGTGGTTGTGCAGTTATGAGAAACGACAGGAATTCATGGGTGGGTGCATCACCCGTCGAATTATAGCTACAATAACGTTGAAAGTGACGTTAAGCCCAATAGAAACAAATAAAAACAACTATCGTAAGAATTTGTAATAAACTCGTAACAAGAGAGCATGAGGCCGCTCTACTGACTCTTTGAAAAGCATATGAGCCAATGTGTGACATTTCCGACAATTTCACTTGTGTGTGGTAGACGAACATTGAGTAACCTGTACTGGCACAATACAAAAAAGATTTTTTTCTGACTGCCTAGATAGGCGTTAAGCCCTTTTCTATCTCCTGGGTGCACAGTGAAGACTCTGGTCAGCCTGGGTGGATGCACAGGCTGACCTGAGGCTTTGCTTTGCGCATATGTGAAATTGTTGGAAATTTCACGCACAGGCTCATATGTTTTATAGTGTTATTCAAGATATAACAAGAAAAAAGTTTCATTAAGATATATCTATAGATGAAGGATAAATTGTGTTGTTAAGGAAGTAAACTTTAAGGCCCCTTTTCCCATGGCGACGAATAATTGTACCAAATGGCAAAGTTGTAGCCGTGATCACATGAGAAATATTTTGTTTAAGTTTCATGACAATCTATGCAAAACATAAGAAGTTGTGTAACCAATAAGTAGTAAATATGACAAAGCTCCCTTTTCCATAACACTGCATATTATCACCAAATCTGCATAAAATGCACATTCTTTAATTATACAAATGTATCTATAAACAAACGAGGAGTTATGTTATTAAGGAAGTAAACATTAATGCCCCACTAAAGAGTGTAAACGAGGTTTTTCTTATATACTCACGAGCAATGAAAACGCACCACCTGAATTTGTTCTCAAATATTTATTTAATGTACCAAACCTTTAGACATGAATGTTACCAATCTAGATAAATTTGTAATGGACCATTTACTACACAATAATGTTAGAGTAAGCTCTGAAACGGTCTAAGGTTTTTGAACCTATGACCTTAGGAAAAAACAAGAGCTGTCACTGTAAGATGACAATGCCCCCGACACCGCTTTGATAGTAATAAGGAAGTTATGGCCAATGTTAAAGTTTTTGGACGGAATGACGGACGGACGGACGGACAGACGGACGGACAGACGGACGGACAGACGGACGGACGGACAAGTCAAATTTATTATGCCTCCCTATCGGGGGCATAATTAAAAATCGTTAATCTTATATCTGCAAAGTCGGTTTGCAAACCCTTTCTGTCGTTCGGTTTATGGTAACATAACCCCTAACGCATTACAAAATGCTGGCTATCACTTTGTGGAACAGTTACCATAGTCTAGACAGTTGATTGGTGCATAGGCTAGTGCTCATTAATTTCTATGTCTACACCGTACCATCGGCGTCCCTGATGGACCTAAACATGGCGTTTGGAATTCAAATCACTCGCAAACACTAGTACGAAAATGTTATTCACGATTCTTTGTTTTTAAGGAAAAAAATCCTTCCGTTCTTTGTTGATCCCATACCACACGTAAGTTGAGATCGCTTTACTGCTTTTTGCTTAGAACAAATGTGAAATCTAATGCTGTATTTTCATTCTCTAAGAAACAGTACTTTTAATTATGATATTCAAGACTTGTTTCAAAAGTACAATGAAAGGTGCAGGCAAAAATGACCTTTTAAATGACCATCAAATAAACAGCGACGTCTTATAGTTGATGTTAAGACAAGCAATGTCTTCATGTTCCTTTGTGGGTTGAAAGACGATAAAAAAGTAGTTAATTGAAAATTTTATAATTCAGGACACTTTGTGCAAGTTTTTTGGGTGGTGCGTTTTCATTGCGCTTGAGTATATAATGTTTTCGATTATTTGGCCCCTTTTCCTGTGACGATTGTCGCATCGGGATCATTTTCGATAGGAATTATCCTTGTGATAGTGCAATCATTCTGTTTGAGGTCAATCGGATGAAAACTATTGAGTTTAGAGCGCTAACGAGGACTTTCTATCTCAATGAGGGTCCTATTTCCGTGACGCTTGTCTGATCTGACCGATTTTCGAGAGGAACGATCCTTGCAATAGTCCAATCTTGTTGACTAAGTTTGTGGAATGTGGACTTTAGAGCGTTAACGAGGCTTTTCTAATTATTTTTTCAATTAATTTCATTGGCCCCTTTTCCCGTGACGCTTGACGGATTGGGCCCATTTTTGGAAGGCATCATCCTTGTGATAATACAATTACTCTGAGCAGATTTGAGTTCAATTGGATGAAAACTGTGGAATTTAAAGCGCTAACGATGATTGTCTGATCAGTTTAAAAAAAAAAAGCCTCTTACCCCAGGATTCCTATCAGATCTAACCCATTTTCGAAAGGAATGATCCTTTTGATGGTCCAACCATTCTGACTAAAATTGAAGACAATCGGGAAAAAGCTGTGGACTCTAGAGAGTTAACAAACAAAGGTTAATGGACGGACGGACAGACGGCCAGCAGACGGACGCCGGACGGGAAAAACAGTATCTCAATAGCTATTCTGAGACTCGATCAGTAGAGCGTATGAATATCGTCGCGATTTGCTCGCAAGTACCACAAAACACGTATCATATTTCAATTTTATCGTTACAACTATCAATATATCGTAAATGTAATTTGGACGATTACTGGGTCAACTTTTGGCGAAGTAATGTAGTCGTGACGTCAAGTGATAAAATGGCATCATATTTATGACGACACGGTAAGAGTTTGGTCAAATCAATTTAAATTTTTCGAGTATGCTGACCGAAAAGTGGATCGTAGAAAAAGGATTTTATATTAAAGCGTCGCTAATGATTAGATCGGAAATCATCCGCAGTTTGAATTGTTTATCAATGCGACAGGTTGCGCTATTGGTGAAAGTAAGCGTGTTCATTAATGATATTTCTATTATTCAAAAATAATAACATGAATTTTATGTTTCCCTTTTCCTCATGCTAACGTCGCATAAAAATGGAGGACGCCTTATTTTCATTGGCCGGTTAGTAAAAATTAGCGTCGGTCGGGAGAATTGACCAATGTCTTAGTTTTTGTCCTGTGGCGAGGAAGAAATTGCATGGTCGATTAAACAAAAAGAGCTTAAAATACACCGGCGTGATATCGGAAATGCGTCGCCGATTAGTCTCCGATACCAAACAGAAGAAAGCGGGTTAGAACAGACAAAAATACGTCTGCAATGTGCAGAAAATCGGACTGAGCCCGGCCAATTATCGGCCGTAGCCCGGTCGATCTCCGGCATCGTCGATACAATAATGTCTCCCACGAATATAAAAGACGTAGCCGTCTAGTCGGCAGGTTTTAATTTGAAGATACCCCCCCACCCCTCGCGTCGACGATCTTAAAAAGTCAACTTTGAAGCTGCCCATGCGTCGATCAGTCGCCGATCTATCCCCGAATTCACACAAAGCACCGGACTTCGCTCATTTGGGCATATGCTACGTTAGTGACGATAAATAAACGAAAAAAAAAGAAAAAAAAAAGAAAAAAAAACAAGGCAAAAGCATTGAAATCCAACACGAAGCAATGGTGATACAAAGAAAGCACTCTAATTTGTATATATACTTAACTCCAAAAGAAAAGTCCACAAAATATAAATTGAAATAAATGTAAACCCTGCTACAAATCTTAATCTTTCTTTACAATTTTGGTAGAACGGAGAAAAAAAAAATGATACCAACCCAGGCAGTTGTTTATCTGACGCGACTTGTTTGACACCGCACTAGCATACACATTTCCGTTATGAATAAGAGTACCCATTTCGCAAGTGAGCTCTTCTGTGATGCTAACACAGTAAATTGGTATCAAAAAGCTTTGCAGTTTTTCTGATAGATCTTTCGTAGCTTACTCACATTGCATGGTTGGAGAGTGGGTGGGGTAAGCATTCTTACTATGTTACGTGTGAAAAATTGCCCTATGAAGATGAAATCTGGGAAATTAGGTTTGAGGAAGCGCTTTCGAAAAGATACCTCGCTTTGCACGTATGTGCACGTGCAAAGCGGGGTATCATCTCAAAGCGATCGCGAAACGCCTTGACATCCTGAACACAGGGCTGTAATGAGCATTTTACAGGAGTCATCATCATGTCAAACAGATTTGTTAATTGTTAGTGTGCTAATGATAAACAGAACGTCTGCTATAGTCAAACAACAAAACGACTTGATGTCGCTATCTTGTCTGTACATTAACGAGTAAAGACTAAAACAAATGGTTAGTTGCACCAGTCTTTGAAATTCAATTGGAAAATTGTTAAAAGCAGTTTAAGCGTTTTTATAACCACCCTGCATATTAAAGGAAAAGTTTGAAGATTGTATTGATAGTACAACGCCTTCTTTTATTAGCTTGCCTCCTTAGACCTAATTTTTTGTACGTAACTTTTGACGTCAACGAAAATTTAAAGATTTTGAAACAGTTTATTGCTAGTTGCAATAATGTCTTTAAATGCGCATTAAAGATTTTCATCAAACCTTTGTGAATCAGACCAGCAAGGTATTAGGGCACGTTTGATAAGAAGGCGTTTCTGCGGAAAGGGGACATAGATACCAAGTCAAAAACTCGGTCCATCAAAAGGTAGTCAGTTTTAACAGGAATTAAAACAAGAGCACCGCCTACAGGTGCCTACGCTCGGCTGTCGAGTGCTGGATTGTGGGAAAAATCTAAGTCGAAAAAGGGGCATAATTTGCACAAATGCATCTAGAGTTATCCCCCTTGATAGTATATGTTGCTCTTTTGATGGTGAACATGTGTGCCAAGTGTCAAGTGAATGCCTTCAGTAGAACCAGAGATATAACAAAATGTCAAAGTATTCGCACGACGACGACAACGACGATGACGGTGACACGGAGGCTATAGGAATACCTCGGGTTTTCTCCGAAAACAGCCGAGCTAATAAAAATGCTTGTAAGTCATAAACGGTTAAGGTATTAAGAGAACACGTATTTGTGGACGTTACTTTTGGAATTAAATATATATTTAATCGGTAAGTGCATTGGAAACAATGAATCAACGACAAGAAGAAGTAAAGTTAAGCTCTGCCGCCCCCTCTAACTTATTTATATGATTTTTATTCAAATTGATAATTTATATATCTGTAACGTTTGACCAAGAGTATATATGACTATATGATCGTTACAAACGCTTAACCTATGTAACCAACCTATACATCAAACCATACTAAACGAAACCGACCGACCGACGTTTGGATTATTGTTTTAAAAGCCATCTCATAGCGTATAAAAGACTGACTGTAATTATACCAAGTGGAGTCGATGCTAGAGATGAGAAAATTATTTACTACAGATTGGCTCATCCATTTCCATTACGACGACGAAGTAAAACGTTTAAAAAAACAAAACGTTTATGTAATGACACATAATTTATAACATACATGAAGATATCAAAATCGTCGGATGAATCTAAAATCGTTCGTGCTGTTTGAGGAGGAGATTGTTTATAATTTGAAGGATGCGACTGTAGAAACTACTGCTAATAAAACAAATTAACACCAGCGACGTTTTTGCATAATTGAGACAACTGGTGATTATATCAGAGGCGAAGAACTTATTTTTGAAAGTATATGATTTACCTAAAATAAATGGATCTAACAAATACAACTACGTAGAAGCTATGTATTTTGAGCGATCCACTTGCACGAGCACCGAGTGCATTAATTGTGCACTGAACGAGCAGATAAAGTGTTGGTTAACCCTTTCCTGTTTTCCGAAATTTTGGACCTGTCCAAATTCAAAGGTTTTGCAGACGGAAATTTAAAGTGGATTCAATTTGAAAAATAACCATCCAGTAGGGTAGAAAATAGTGTGGAAAAAGAAGAAATTGCTTGACAGAAGCAATTTCTTCTTTTTTCACAATATTTTCTCAATCATAAAATCACAGGCACGTAAAAAGCAGGGATTAAACAGCAAAGGGTTAAATCGCACAAATCGTACATGACCATTTTTTTTTGTTTTTGTCACTTTTTCGTATAGTCACGTTCAAAATACGCATTCCATTCAATGGGTATATCTTAGCGTTTAGGAATTCAAGACCAATCAAACCTTTTGGAAACCATAGAATAATGATGAAGCTATCATTTGACACTCAATTCAAGAAGTGGCATGGTTTGATTCAAGGAGAAACTTGCAAAATTGGCCGATCCAGACGACTTAAAGTAGGACACAACTACTGATTTCAAAACTAACATCCGATTTTACATATTATATATATATTGTCGTTTCATACGAAAATCGAAAACTATGAACGTATCGATAAGCCAGCTTTTTAAAGCACACAGAAAATCGCATCTCAATATAGCAAATTGATATTGAATTATCTTCTTTGAAAGAACGGCACGCTCCACTTGTTTATACGCAGCTAGTGAGTGTACGACTTCCGATTTCGGATCTGTACGGTTATACCATATGTAGATATGGTAGATATGGGTTGGCAGGTATTTTTTAGGAAACAACCCTGTATCCTGGAAATTGCCTAGGAAAAAGATAATCGAGTCAAAGAACGAAAATCGTGTGTACTAAGTAGGTTTTGTGTGCTCATGCGCGCGAAAAAAATAGTCTAGTATACGTCATCAACTTTTGTGCGACATAAAGGGCTTTGTGTGTTCAACGCAGTGCTTGAATATCTAGAGTGCTACGCTGAGCTTAAATCAAAGTACTGATAGTACTGAAGGCGAGGGAACTGAATAGACGAAACAACACACGATGTCAATTTTCTGGGATATAACCTTGATTATTCACATTGTCCTTATCACGTATACCAGATATTATTGATCTTTACGGGTGACCTTGCTAATAGGGAAAAGAAGAAAATGCTGCTAACTAGCTCTTTCTCCTTTCTTCCTTATATTATCTTCCCTTTCTGCTACAAATTTTACTAATTTGCCCACATATTGTATGTAATCTGCAACCCTTTACAATTTTGACATGTCTAAAAATGTGTTGTCTTGTAACGGGTGTATCTAAATTAGAAAAAAAATAAAAGCCTTGTCCATTCTTTAAACCCTTAAAACAGACCACAAAATGTTTGATTGTGCCAACTTGGAACAGGTTGCAGACAATAAATCAACATGAGTTAAATTTGATATATATCTAGGTTAGAAATTAAAAAATAATGGGGTATGAGTACCATATTGAGGGAAAAGGAGAAATTGACCCTATCAATTTCTTTTGTTCTCACAGTAAAATTCAACTTCTTTATGGAATTCAATTCAAAGTAAAAGAAAGAGCCGACAAGCTTGTGCCCCTAGAAATACAGCATTACTAGAGATTTGCGAACTAATACGAATCCGAATACGAAACCGAATACGAGAGAAAAGTTCAGGAACCGTCTCAAAATATATAGATCGTCAGAGAAAGGCCAAGCAAATTTCAAAATTCGGTATTCTTGAACAAATCAATCTTTTTTCGTTTCTGAACGTGACACTTATCAATAGCAATCGCATTTATTTGTGTTTCTTATCCAGTCCAGACTTTCTTAATTTTATTGTCCTGCTAAGCCACATGTAACTAGTATTACATTTGCCGAATAAAGACAAGTTTCTAGTCTAGCATCTTGGCCTTCATCAGATAGTGAAGATTTGGATCGTACCGAACAAAATATAAATACATATTTTCGATAAATCGACCGAGTCTTGACAATTCATCTATGAATATACATGAACATTCTTAACGATTTTTTTTCAGATTTAAGTATTCTTTTTTTCTTTCTTTTTGATTGTGCAATATTTTTTGTCTTCTTATGAGCATCTCAGCATGAATAAGCACTTGCACTCTATGTTCTTGTCTATACAATTTTCGAACGTATTTCCGAGGTCATATTGAATTAATAGCGGCCACATCCAAAAATAATAATAATAATAATAATATTTTATTATTATAATTATTATAATTATTATTATTAATAATAATATAGTTATCTAACAAAGGTAGCTTATTAAGAAAACATCATACATGGAAATAAGGACACGATGAATTACTTATTTACAATAAGGCCTTCGGGAAAAAACATTCAAAATCAAAGAAAAGCCTGTCTTACAAATACTGGTTCATACATATTCTTATAACATACCATGCACACAAAAAGACACTTTCACAGGCACTATCAGACTCAAATAGACAAATCATCGGACATACATACTGATCAAAACTTAGAAAATGATAAATTTGACAAAAAAAATATTGCAATATTAAGAAAGGCCATTCACAGTCATCAAATAACTTTTAAGTTTTTTTTTTAAAAAGTATTGATGTTAGATAAAGTTCGTATTTTCTGAGAGTATAAAATTTGTTTCTACTCAGATTGAAAATATTCGACATATATGACGGAGTCAATCTATTAATTGTCTTATAGACCATTAAAATGGTGAAATATATACAACGAATTTTGAACGTTAGCCATTTTAAAGAGACAACATTAATTGAAACCTTGCGTCAGATTTGAATACCTAAATAACCTGTGATTGTAATTTGTTGTCTTCCACTGCACAAAGCGTGTTTTCTTAAATCAGATGTTAATTTATCTAGATTTATTGCTTGAGAAAAATTTTCGCAACAATCGAATACGTTAGTTATAAAACTAAATTAAACTCTTAAATCCACATCAAAGTTTCAGCATGGAGTAATGTTTGTAAGAAATTAATATTTGTAACTAAGTTAGTCACTGGCATACACCAAAATTACTTCCAATTACGGAGAATAGGCCTATTGAATTAACAAAGATATCCGTGAGAAAAATACCTAAAATGAGTCAAAAATCACCAATATATTAACCTAAATCCCAATTGAATATGGCTACCACACATGTGTTATTCAAATTCAAATTTATATAGAAAAAACAAATTAAGGCATGTATACGCTCGATGCATGTATGTGTTTGTAACATTCAATACTTATCAAATGTGTTTTTATATGTATTCACTATGCCAACAGTAATCCATGCTGTCAAAAGGGGTGTCACTATTACAAACTGGTCTTTTTTGGTTTCAATAACAAGGCGCTGACTAGCACCTCCAGTTTAAATGCTCGTTTGAAGCCCTTCACTGGTTATTCTTATTATTTTCTATATATTTGTACTTTTTGCTAATCGCTTAGCATTTGGTGATGAGAAACATAACTCGTTCTAAAAAGTGAATGAATTCTTTAGAACATACTGGTACCGTAAAAGTAATGCAGATGTGATTTTAGAATTTGTCAACATCAAATATTTTGAGACGTGTGCAAGATTTGATTTATTTCCGTCGGGAAAATTCAGAGTTATAGTAAAAGTCCAAATAATTTTGACCCACCGCCGTATATGGCGTCGTAACAAATCGAGAGCTCTTTTAGAAACTTCACGTTTGGTAACATTAGGCCCCATATAAAGGAAACTGGCTCTGCATATAGGATGAAATCGCTTGAGAATTATAGTTGCGTGCAAAGTTTGCAAACGTTTGGTCATCCTGAGCACGGAAAACACACAATGTTCACAACGAGTCAGCTTAAAACTGAAATTAAAGTTAGTATAGTTGTAAAGACACGTTGTAACATCTGAACATGTAGTGCGCAAATAAATTTACTTGTAATCAAATATTTTTTTACTCCAATATTTCTTTTCAGACTTATAAAGATCTCTCTTCCTTTTGTTTATTTGCAGACGCACTTTTTGTACGACACGGTGTGTTGTCTTTTTGATACGACCCCTTCACGCTACAATTTCTTTCGTATTTGGATTCGGATTCGTCTTCCTATTTATTCGCAAATCCCTAATAAGATTGTTAAGGCGGAATGATCGAATTGATAAATTGACTGACTAGTAACAAACCAATCAACTCAAATTAAATTATAACAAGAGCACCGCCTACGGGTGCCTACGCTCGGGTGTCGAGTGCTGGATAGTGGGAAAAAATCAAGTCGAAAAAGGGGCATAATTTGCACAAAATGCATCTAGAGTTATCCCCCTTGATAGTATAGGTTGCTCTTTTGATGGTGAACATTTGTGCCAAGTTTCAAGTGAATGCCTTCAGTAGAACAAGAGATATAACAAAATGTCAAAGTTTTCGCACGACGACGACGTCGACAACGAAACGGAGGCTATAGCAATACCTCGGGTTTTCTCCGAAAACAGCCGACAACGACACGGAGGCTATAGCAATACCTCAAGTTTTCTCCGAAAACAGCCGAGCTAAAAACGCGAGTTGCGCCTTCTGCAAAGCGGTATCGGGCGTAGTAATCTATACCTTGGGAATTAGTTGTTTTTCGAAGACTCAGCGCTATATAGTGAGCATACCATTCGACATTTTTTTTCCTTTTTCATTGAGTTCGGATTGTGGCTTACGATCCCTTTAGGTAAATGGAACCCTTGGTTTTCCTCGCCTAAAAAAGCCTCGCTAAAAAGATTCAAAAATGGAGTGCATGCCTTCAAATGTCACCTTGCTTCTTTATAACCCAGGCCTTCAGCGCTTTAGCGCTTTGATTATTAATATCATATATTCTTAACTGGTTTTTTCAGAGTTGGTTGGGGGGGGGGGGGTGTGGCAAACAAACCCCTCCCCCCCGTGTAACCTTATGAATTATTATTAATATTATTTTCGAACGTCGATCACAGGAATCCTGAATCTTGGGAAAATTATTTAAAATTATTATTTGTATTATTATTATTAATATTATCATTATTATTATTATTATGCAAGATTGAACATCTTGATCATTTATACATGGTAAAAATCCTGATCTGCAAAGACAAACAGAAAAAGTA
Organism: Fragum whitleyi; assembly: GCA_948146395.1. NCBI lineage: Eukaryota > Metazoa > Mollusca > Bivalvia > Cardiida > Cardiidae > Fragum > Fragum whitleyi. Next base: position 38,783,637 of record OX411544.1, read on the forward strand.
GGCTAAATCGAAAGCATAATTTTAAAGACAACCCAAATTAGAGTTTGTTTGTTGGGAGAATAACGCCGTTTGTAACAGTTTTCAGTCATGTCGCGGCAGTTGGTGCACCTAACAATATATTCTTGGTATTTCTCGCATCAGCACTACCATTTTCTGACCATTTTTTGTGGGAGACAAATAACAGAAAGGATAAATGCCAGACAATATTTAGACAGCCGTTCATATTTCTGCATGCACCTACAATGACACGTTACTATAAAAGAATGTCAATTAAGGAAGTGGACCCATAATAGTTCCGGAACTCATGGTCTTTCAAAATATTAACCGATATTTCCTAATGGAATCATAAGGTAACCACGGTTAACACTTAAAATTCATGGCATCCGGAACGTTGCGGAACTACCATAATCAAACCATTGGCTGGAACATTCAAAACCTTTCATTATGCAAGTCTCAATAGTATAATTGGTTTAACGTAGGACTAAATCCCGTAACTACAACTTGAAATAATGTGAGATAATATCTTTTTACCGCCAACTGGCAATACTGTCTAATACAGTAAGGTGATTAAATGTTCATTTTGGCAATTTTTATATAAGAGTAGGTATATTTTTTTTAGAGTAAATTCCACAAAACGTGAATTATTTTAATGTATTTCTACAAAATAAACCAAGCTCTATCGAAGTTTTTATAAGAGCGGCGTATATACGCCCGAAGGGGCTTGTCAGTAACCTTGGCTTGTCAGTAACAAGAGCTTGAATGATAGCTAAAAAAATTGCTAACAGACGGGCAGACGACTGGGGTCATAACACAGTATGACCCTTTGAGTGTAATTTGAAAAAAAGTTTAATGCACAACTATACGCCAAACAGTCATTTTGCAAGTTTCAGTTCATTCCAATTCAGAGTTAAAGACAGGTTGCTCACAAAAGAAATGTGAATTTCAATTAATTGAAGGACAAGAAAAACGGAAGCTTTTTGAATTTCTGAAGTCTTGTGCTCAACTAAAAATATCAGTGATACATTATGACAAAATTCAGTCCGATCAAATTAAATTTGTAGGAGTCGTGCACACACACACACACACACACACACAAAAATGTAATTTTAACCTATTTTGTTTAGTAAAGATAAATCAGGAACTACTTTACATATGAAACAAGAGAACCATGATGGTCCTTAATCGCTCACCTTCGTCATTTTAGTCATAATTGATAATTATCAAATTTTCAAGTTAAAGTCTTAATTTATGATTTTTTAAAGTGTAAACAAGAAAATTGTCTTTTATGCCCCTTTTCCCGTGATATGGCACGAATCCTTCCCATTTTCGGTAAAGATAATCCTTGCAACCTGGAGAACATTCTGACAAAGTTTCATGATGATTGGATCATATTTGTGGCCTCTAGAGTGTAAACAAGAAAATTGTCTTTTAGGCCCCTTTTCCCGTGATATGGCACGGATCCTTCCCATTTTTGATAGGGTTAATCTTTTCGACCTGGAGAAGATTCTGATAAAGTTTCATAATGATTGGACCATATTTGTGGCCTCTAGAGTGTAAACAAGAAAGTTGTCTTTTAGGCCCCTTTCTCGTGATATGGCACGGATACTTCCCATTTTCAATAGGGTTAATCCTTTAGACCTGGAGAATATATTCTGAGAAAGTTTCATAATGATTGGACCATATTTGTGACCTCTGGAGTGTAAACAAGAAAATTGTCTTTTAGGCCCCTTTTCCCATGATAAGGCATGGATTCTTCCCATTTTCGATAGGGTTAATCCTTGCGGCCTGGAGAACATTCTGACAAAGTTTCATGATGATTGGTCTATATTTGTGGCCTCAAGAGTGTAAACAAGAAAATTGTCTTTTAGGCCCCTTTTCCCGAGATATGGCACGGATTCTTCCCATTTTCGAAAGGCTTAATCCTTGCGGCCTGGAAAACACTTTTACAAAGTTTCATGATGATTGGTCCACATTTGTGGCCTCTAGAGTGTAAACACCTAAATTGTTGACGTCTGACGACGGACGACGGACGACTGACATCCAATGATCACAAAAGCTCACCTTGAGCAGGATGTGCTCAGGTGAGCTAAGGCCAAATTTCAGGTTGATTGGGCAAAAAATGTGGCCTCTAGAGTGCATATAAGGTAAATGTTTATAACACAGGAAACATGACGGACGACACAAGACGAACAATGGACATCCACCTAACCACAAAAGCTCATCTTGAGCGCTTTATGCTCAGGTGAGCTAAAAGTATTTAAAGCAACGACCCTGGCCAGCCTGTGCATCTGCACACTCTGATCAGAGTCTTCACTATGCCCTGTGGTAATAGATAGGGCGGTAAAGTACATTTAACAGTCAGACAATCTCTTACTAGCTTTCTAGGCTGCTCAATGTTTTAACCTCACGCATTTGTCAAATAGTTGGAAATGTCACACACTGGCTCAAATCATTGCTTTCAATCAAATAAGAGGACACTTGAAGACCCTTAGTAGCTGCAAGGGTACTAGAACGAGCATGTTTCTATTACAAGAGGGATGGGGTTTATTTGTTTAATTATATTGGTATTAATGTTGCTTTCAACATTATTTCAGCTGTATTGAGGTGACTGGAGCATCTAACAATGGATTCCTGGTATTTCCAATACCAGTACTACGATCACATCCTTTCCTAGCATCCAGTTGCTTTTCTTCATAGGTCTACTTTTTTCAACCCATTAGTAGAAAGGAAATAGTCAGAAAAATTGGATCAACACTAACACTAGTCCTTGGGTCCGAGACCTGCTGATTTTAGGGAGGACTGGTAGAAGTAACAATGCTGTAGGTCCTTCAGCGCTATGACAAATAACCTTGTAATTTCCAATTAGTTCATTTGAAAAAAAATGTTGCCTTTCCTTTGACAAAATTTCCATTACCCTAAGTTAATCATTGTGGAAAAAGAAGAAATTGTCCGTCACAAGCGATTTCTTCTTTTCCCTTAATGTTTTCCTTAATATTTACACATAAATTGATAAAAAATAATCATAGTTTTCCTGGTTGAGGATCTGTTTTAATCAGGGAGGACCTGCAATAATTAGGGCTAACAAGGCTTTCAGACTGTTGGCAAAAAAATGTAAGTGTCAAATCCTGGAAAGGACGAGTGCCATTGTGGATAATTGATTTGTTTGTTTGTTTGAATGAATGGGGGTTTTACGCCACTTTCAAAAATCTATGTTACATAGCTGCGGCTGGAGCACCTTACAATGAAATTCCTGGTATTTCTCACACAAGTGCTACATTACATCTTTTCCTAGCTCAAACTCTGGACCTTTTGAATGATATTCCGATGCGCTACCACTGCGCTAGGACAGGGGCAGTTGAAACTCTGTATATATCGAATCTTAAACCTACTCTGTGAGGATATTAATGTGTGATAATGGGTATAACCAGTAAGTATGTGTGTATTGACAGTGGGGTGAATCCAAAAACACCCACATAACAGAATGGGTGTTTTAACCACTGTAATGCTGAACCCGGAATATTCCTGCTTTGGCACATTTGTGCAGTCTGATGTTAGTCTACACCACCTGTTTCCCACTTTCAAACCAGAATTGTCAATAGATTTAGTTTTTCAAATAAAAATAGACCTACAGATGGGACTTTCAGTGCTTTTTGCCCTTTGATTTTGATGAAAATTTTTACCCAAAATCTATTCAGCAAAACAAGGGTAAATGTTTGATAACGGGTATAACCAGTCTGTATGTGTGAATTGACAGTGGCACACCGTACAACCGGTTGAGGCGATGACGGATGAGAGTCAACGATGACAGCATCGGAACATTATTCCGAGGAGACGGTAGGTCAAATAAATTTATTCATGTAAATAAACGATTGAAGCTTTGGTATTCTAAAGCAGATAAATGATCGTGTAAGTGTTCAGCGCTTCTATAGAATAAATCTTTTCTCATATCCCTCCCAAATAAGGCCACAATCATTGATTATTTCGGAGGTATCCCATGAAAAGTTACGAAATTAGACTTTATGTAACAGTTATAGTTTATTTCTGACAATTTACGCGATATAACCTAAGCGGAGCGCAAGGTTATACGCGTAAATTGTCAGAATTTGAACTATAACTGTTTTACCGATCGACTTATTTTTTCATCAAATAACGCTAGTTCAATTGAGTTGCACGTCAATCAATGATGTCATTCATTTTTGTTGCGTCATACATTCTTCAATCAAATCTAGGTACACAAAAAGAGGGAGGAGCGAATTAAATCACTATCGGGTTCCTGTAATTATTTTGTCATTTCGCGAATCGAAATCAGCTGAGAACGTTCAGTGAATACACCTCGTGATTTCTGCTAGTGGATTTTGTATTCCTTTTACCGGTTGTTAGTTTTTTGCGGACAATGTTCCTCATTTTAGGGATTTTGTATTTTTAGGAAAACAGTTATCTATCACGACATATTCAGCCGCGCATTGTAAGTTCGTCAGACTATCATTCAATCGGTCCCGGGTTCGATCTCCGACGGTGGCACTAATCCTTTCCGACTATTTGTCTCCCACCTATGGGTCGATAATCGTAGACCTATGTGGGATAACAACTGCAGACTGGTTAAGAAATGGTACTTCTGGGGTAAGAAATACCAGGAATTCGTTGTTAGGTGCTCCAGCCGCCGCAATATAACTGAAGAATTGTTGAAAGTGGTGTTTAACCACATACAAACAAAACCTTCATTATATTCATTATCAATAATATAAAAATTTAAACAAGACGTTAGTAGAAAACATTCATAATGCAATGAAAAGCCCTAGTTTCCAAGTTTTGGTTCTGAACCGATACGTCATAGTTAAACGGGTGACAGAGGCTTTCGATTTTAATCAGCTATTACAGGCATAATATGCTTCGAATCACTTTCTTTTTGCTAATACTTGTATCCCTAGAATCCTTTAAGTAGGCATTTTGTATCTTTTCTACAATTATTTTGCATACCTGTACCTTTCATATGAACATTTGATTGCATTTTGTTAAGATTGGGACCTTTGCAGAACGACTAAATCAAAATGTCGTTCAAGAGATCCAATAATTTCATTTTAAAAAGGAAGTGAGATTTTATAACGTTTGAACCGTGTCGTCTTTCTTTTTTTATGTCAATGTGAAAATGTGAAGTACAGAAAGGCCTGGTTCGAGAAAATTCGTCAATGTCGTTCTTACTGCTGTATGCCATGCAAATTGATATTTTTTTTATCAGAATCATTGTTTTATCCGCTAAATCTTGTCTTGATTAACATGAAGACAAATTATTAAAGAATTTTTTCTTCTCCTTTTAATGAGTAATTGTGTATAAGCATTACTTCAAAAGAACATTCATAAAAAGTTTTTATTAAAAATACTCGATTACAAGTAAAGGGTCTTACGGGACTTTTTATCAGAAAAGATTATGACGTCAATATCTGGTTTTGAATGTAGTCCCCGCCCATTATGACCTAAAGTCACGTAGCTCACTTATTCGAACAGATCGTCAGGTTATGGGATATATTTTTTGAATTTCAAACGAAATAGCGACCTTTCATTGGCCGAAAAGATAGGGCGATCGGTAAGCTCTCATATTTCGCCTATCTCTCAATAAATGCTATTTTAACTTGTACACGGCTGAAGTCTAATCATCCGCCGATATTTCTCCCAAATTTGAAGCCATAATTCAAAAAAACAAACACACAGCGGACCCAAAGACGACGTGTAGTAAGAAAAATGTTGCCTCTGTAGACAGTCGGAATTTCACGGGGTTGACGTAGATGACAGATCTGAATTATTTGTGATTGCCGATGTCAACAGACCCATATTCAGATTCTCGCATAAAAATGATCATTTTGGTGTCGTATTTTTCAATAACACACCAAAACAATTTAGATCGACATACATGCTGACATTCATGTCAATTATTTTCAAATGATGTGTCATATCGAAAAATAATTCAAGGGATTTAATGTAGGATTTCAAATACTCACAAACCAAGAAACAAGAGGACCATGATGGTCCTTAATCGCTCACCTTCGTCATTTAAGTCATAATTGATAATTATCAAATTTTCCAGTTAAAGTCTTAATTTATGATTTTTTAAAGTGCAAACAAGAAAATTGTCTTTTAGGCCCCTTTTCCCGTGATATGGCACGGATCCTTCCCATTTTCGATAAAGATAATCCTTGCAACCTGCCAGATATTCTGACAAAGTTTCATGATGACTGGACCATATTTGTGGCCTCTAGAGTGTAAACAAGAAAATTGTCTTTTAGGCCCCTTTTCCTGTGATATGGCACGGATCCTTCCCATTTTCAATAGGTTCAATCCTTGCAACCTGGAGAACATTCTGACAAAGTTTCATTATGATTGGACTATATTTGTGGCCTCTAGAGTGTAAACAAGAAAATTGTCTTTTAGGCCCCTTTTCCCATGATATGGCACGAATCCTTCCCATTTTCGATAGGCTTAATCCTTTAGACCTGGAGAACATTCTGACAAAGTTTCATGATGATTGGATCATATTTGTGGCCTCTAGAGTGTAAACAAGAAAATTGTCTTTTAGGCCCCTTTTCCCATGATATGGCATGGATTCTTCCCATTTTCGATAGGGTTAATCCTTTCGACCTGGAGAATATTTTGAGAAAGTTTCATAATGATTGGACCATATTTGTGGCCTCTAGAATGTAAACAAGAAAAATGTCTTTTAGGCCCCTTTTCTCGTGATATGGCACGGATTCTTCCCATTTTCGATAGGGTTAATCCTTTAAACCTGGAGAATATTCTGAGAAAGTTTCATAATGATTGGACCATATTTGTGGCCTCTAGAGTGGAAACAAGAAAATTGTCTTTTAGGCCCCTTTTCAGGGATTCTTCCCATTTTCGATAGGGTTAATCCTTGCGGCCTGGAGAACATTCTGACAAAGTTTCATGATGATTGGCCCATTTTTGTGGCCTCTAGAGTGTAAACAAGAAAATTGTCTTTTAGGCCCCTTTTCCCCTGATATGGCATGGACCCGCCCATTTTCGATAGGGTTAATCCTTTCAACCTGCAGAACATTCTGACAAAGTTTCATGATGATTGGACCATTTTTGTGGCCTCTAGAGTGGAAACCAGAAAATTGTCTTACAGGCCCCTTTTCCCATGATATGGCACGAATCCTTCCCATTTTCGATAGGCTTAATCCTTGCGGCCTGGAGAACATTCTGACAAAGTTTCATAATGATTGGACCATATTTGTGGCCTCTAGAGTGTAAACAAGAAAATTGTCTTTTAGGCCCCTTTTCCCCTGATATGGCATGGACCCGCCCATTTTCGATAGGGTTAATCCTTTCAACCTGCAGAACATTCTGACAAAGTTTCATGATGATTGGACCATTTTTGTGGCCTCTAGAGTGTAAACACCTAAATTGTTGACGTCTGACGACGGACGACGCACGACGGACGACGGACATCCAATGATCACAAAAGCTCACCTTGAGCACGATGTGCTCAGGTGAGCTAAAAAAAAAAAATAGTCCTAAGCACAAACCTACAGAGTCATTGTGGCTCGATTCAGTTCATTCCCATTCAAAATGTAGGAGAAAAGGAGCTCACAAAAGATTTTGTTTTTCATACAATTCAAGGGCAGATATTTCAAGATAACTCAAGAATGACAGAAACATGTTGAATTTAAAGAGTCTTATGCACAACTAGACATCATTGGGAGTAATTGTGTCTAGTTTCAGCTCGTTTCCATTGATAGTGAAGGAGGAGTTGCACACACAAAAAACAGTGAATTTCGTTCAATTCAAGGGCAGATAATTCAAGATTTCTCAGGAATGACTGGATCAATTTGAATTTCAAAAGGATTCTGTACAACTAGACATCATAGGGAGTGATTGTGCTTGGTTTCAGCTCATTTCTAGTCACAGTTTAGAAAGAGTTGCGCACACAAAAAACAGTGTTTTTGTTCAATTTAAGGGCAGATAATTCAAGATTTCTCAGAAATGACTGGAGCGATTTGAATCTCAAAGGTCTTTTGCACAACTAGACATCATAAGGAGCAATTATACCAAGTTTGAGCTCAATCCCATTGATAGTTTAGGAGGAGATGCCCACACAAAAAAAATTGCTAACGGACAGACAGACGGACGGACGGATGGACAGATGAACGGACGGACGACCGGGGTCATAGCATAAAACGTCCCTTCGGGCGTATAAAACGGGTACCGACCACTCTTTGTGAATACTTAGTTGTATCATACTCATGTGGAGTTCATTGCTTAGTTGCTACGACGTTGGCTTCAGGATTGGACGGTCCCTGAATCGAATCCCTCCCAGACCACGGAATGTTTTCTGATCTAAGAAATTTACTCCAAACTGCTCCTCTCCACCCACTCTCACCAATGGGATCTCACCAATGGGACCTATGTGAGATAGCAGCCGGATTCTAGGAAAGGATGTTATGGTGGTACTGGTGAGAAAAAACCAGGAGACCATTGTTGGGGGCTCCAGTGGCTGCGATATAACTGAAAATGGATGAAGGCGTAATATCCAATTCAAACAACAAATCCACTTTACCCAGGGATAAAAATTGGTACCGTTGAGAGTATAAGTCGAAGTGCTGTTGCAGTCGAACGCTCCGAGTGTAAACAGCCGCTTGCAATCGAATGATTTGGGGTTACAGTGTAAAGTCGTGGGAATTTGTATAACCTAAAACTTTAAAGCCAAATAATTTACTTTTATGCATCTTCACATAAGTTGTTTTTAAGGTAGAGAAATTAAGGCCAGATGCCGAAAAGTATTAGAAAAAGCATTAACAAAAAAGAGAGCCAGAATGGCCCTAAACCGCTCACCTGAATTTTATTGGTCCAGTGGATCTCATCCAAGAAACTTTCAGACAAAATTTCATTCACATTTGCCTAATTGTTAAAGAGGAGATAATATTCCATAATTAACAGTGATAAAATACCCTGCCCACACATTCATTACGGAGGAGACTTTAAGGTAACTGCGGACACATAGAGGGCCATTTTAAGTCCAAATTTTAAATTGTCTGCAAATCATGCCTAATGCGATAAAACTATACTTTGAAGTACCCGCTTTCATATTTCGGTCATAGAAAGGAATTTCATAACGTAAAGTTGACGTCATGACGTCATCAAGGGGTCAACCCCTTTTTTCGGAGCCAAAATCAGTAATAGTCCATTTTTTTCGGAAATAATAAACCGATTTTCATACCGAAAACGCCATTTGCTTCGTTTAAAGACGCCGGATCTTATGTTCTATTGATATGAGGATATAAGTCTAAGAAATACAATTAAGTGTAACGTATTAAATGTTAATGCCTTCTGCGTTGCTATTTTCGAGTACAGTCACTGGAAATATTGCCTTTTTTCTCGAAAATTTGTCCGGTGACCTATGTTGAAATTTAGATATGTTGCTGCCAAACCATTCCGCTGAAGAAATTTGAAATAAAAAACATGTGTCTTCGGGTTAGATTTTTTGTAAAATTCGATTCCGCGAAGATATCGCAAATCAGAGGTTATTTCAACGTCGCGTCAAATGTTCACAAAAGCTGTTTTTTTAAATGGATAAAACTTAATTGTTTTATTTTTATTTCTTAAAATCACATTCAGATTTAATACTTTTGAACCCTATATTTTACGATTAACCTAAATTTCAAATATTTTAGAATAAGTTATTGCACGGAGATATGCGCCAAATAAGCATTGTGCAGATGGTTTTAGTGCGACGCCGAATCCGACGAAAACTGTTCCAACAACTTCACAAAATCGAATTTAATACAAAATCTAACCCGAAGACATATCATTTTTATATGATTGATGCAAAGCATATTCTTTTCGCTACAAAATAACAAAAAATCAGCATAGGTCACCGGACGAAATTTTGAGAAATTTCTACTTATTTACAAAAAATGAAATGAAAAAAGGAATGTCAAATCTTAAAATTCGCGATATAGTTAGCGTTTCGGGCCTATTTTTGGTGAACGAAAGTTTCGTTCACCAGTGTTATATACTGTGTATGGAAAATCCTGTAGGATCTTAATAGGTTTTAAATAAAGCAGTACCTCTTTAGATTCAATTTAGTATCTCTAAAGGCTTCTCTCTACAAAATCACTGTTTGTATCGTTAAATGCATGATACAATCTTTCTACATCAAGTAAAGATAATGAAAATTACACTTTAAAAACACAAAAATATCTTGGAATGTCTATACGGGCGAATTTTTGATCCGCGTAAGATTGTCGAGACTTCAGAGCAAAAACAAAGTTTGTGTCTGTACACTGTATAGGCAGATACTATGTTTTTGATTTAAACCTTCGCTATTGCAACTTGTAGTAATTTGCCGGAAATGTGTGTTTATTGAGGTCGTGAACTCTTGAACTTCTACACACCCCTGATTGGCCATATCAAACGTGATGACCTACTACGATTTTACCTGCCTCCTTATGAATGAAGTCTTTGCTTATAAGTTACGAAAGGTCAAGTTTACAAACGAATGGAATGTTCCTGCCGTATTTCTCCTATTACACGCGCCCGAGCGCGGTGCAAAACGTCGTGGGGCGCTATTATTTCAGACTCTTTTACTTCAGTAAAAAAATACGTATTTTTGGTACCTTAGAGAAGCAAACTGTTAACATGTTCCTAATTATCGATTGAAATACGTATGCTGCCCAATACGCTTTTCTATTTATCTATTAAGGCTATTGATTTAAAAAATAAAATAAAATGTTAGCTAATGAATTGTAATTCTGTCATTTTAAGTCATGTATCGAAATACGGTCATCCTGGACCATTAATTGCAGCTTTCAAAAGCAAGTGATTGCGTTATTAAGCAGAAGCCGAGATTATTATTATTGTTATTATTTGTACAAGGTAGGAAATTCCAGACGATGCAATATTCAATGTTCCGCTACCGATGGACAAAGCGGTCTAATAAATAATTACCTATTCACGTATGAAATAAATAATCCTGTATTAAATCCTAAAATTTCGTGATGTGTAAATGCACCCGGTACACGAAATGAAAGTGTTTCGTAGTGAAAACACAACACGTCTGGAGCTAGCTGGGTCACCGCGTGTCGGCACGCTTTGAAGTCCCCAGATTCTTGCAAGCGGCGACGTCGCTTTTGAAATAAGTCACACACGAGATTTTACGGGGTTTTTCCTATTTTAACAGTATGAATTGTGACTAGGATTTAATCATTTGACTCGGATATTTTGTATATTTGCAGAAGGTGAAATGATTTCAGAAATATTTTCGTAACAACGAAAGGGGGTTTTGTTCGCATGTGACTTATGAAGAATAACGAGAAATAGTTTTAATTTTGTGTTAAATTTTAACCTTTCGCACTTCCGGAAGACTGCACGATTTAGGACGCGCTAGTTTTTCAGATGTTGAACGATCTTGTAATGACGCAACCAGCCTTATCCTGATAGGAATTTAAGATAGTTAACCCACAATCTATTGAACATTACGTCGTGGAGTAGCAGCTTTTGAAATTAAATTCGAGACCGGATTTTTCACCACGGACCGTGGACGGTTGGATGATGTTGGTCGGATGGTCAAGGGCCTGGGAATCGTATTTATGGGGGAGCGCGTTTATTAGGGAGGGCGCGTCTAAATTCTCATTGAAACATAAATACGCACCACTTGACATTGACCAACCTTGATATGAAATGAAATTTAACCCATTACCAGACAACTTATGTTCTCAACTACCAAATTTACACCTCTTGCTTAAATCCCGTTTTTATCTTAAAGCTTGTTGTTGCATACTTGTGTAATGTAAATATCTTCGGTTACGGGTATTTTTGTATCATAATACCCAAATCCCATTCCCTGTTGTTGTTTTTTTTTCGTTTTAAACAAGGCCGGAAAACAGGGGATATAGCAATCTCGGTACGATTTACTGTTAATATATGAATGTGGTGAATAGATAAATAAATAAAAGAATCAAATGAACAAATATCCCAACACGATAGACCTAATTTCAAATTTAACATCGAATGGATTTTTTTTTCAAAGTACTTGACATCGTAACTACAACTGTATAGTAGCGCTTCTATCCCTCGGATGGCTCTAGACTTTCCTCAATACAATCATTCATCTATTTGTTTTACGGGAAGTATGTAAAATATTACAAAAAACGAAACTTGGATTGTGAATAAATCGTCTGTGGACTGGAGCACCTTTACCTTAATATGCAAATTGGTATTTCTCGCACCAGAACTGTAATGAGTATACATCCGTACGTAGCTGCCATCTTCTACCCTCTTAGGTTTACGATTATCTGCCGTTTGGTAGGAGCAATAGAATTTAAACAACGACTAAATTTGGACAATTCATTAGCTGTACAAAATACCTTCCTACATAGATTTCATCGAATTGTTTTTTTTTTGTTTGTTTTTTTTTAATTCATTTTTACGCAATGGCATCAGATAATTATTCTTTCACGACACTGAATATTACCGAAAGAGACCAAAACACAATTACGAAACAGCGGTCTTTTAATTCGGAGGATGGGGGGGACCCCATTCAGGTCGTACCAGAGCCATAGCGGATAACGTTTAAAAGTCAAAATGCAGAAAGACTGCTGTTTAATCTGCTAAAATATGGGTTCCGCATGTGGAAATTGAATTACCTTTCTGACTGCTATTTTTTGAGTTAAGAAAAGAATCATTAGTCTAGACACTATAGTTGCCTGTTTTCTTTTCTCTAGGCTTATCGCTATCTGTCTATTGGTCTGTCTCTGTCTGTCACTCTCTCTACCTTTCTTTTCCTCTCTTTCTCATTCTTTGAATTTAGAATTTTGACGAGATACTTTCCCTTGATTATTTTTTACATTTATAATTTCTCTTTTCTCAACGAATTCAATATTTCACTTTAGAATGCCAACAGATTCGTTCACCATCAGTACTTTCAGTGCTTTGATTCTATTTGAATGTGCAAAGAAATTAAACGAATAGCTCGGGCGTTCTTGGACTTTCAAAATGAAACTTTTTTCGTGAAAATCGGCCGATTAATTCAGAAAATATTTGCAAATATTGATTTTGGCGGGTCGAAAAGGGGTTGGCCCCTTAATGACGTCACGACGTCAAATGAACGGGCTTCAGACCCTTTTCATTGCGTGTTCGCTAATTCTCGCACTTCAAATACAAATATCTGAAATTATTGTCAGATTTTAAGAAAGTCGAAAATTCGACTATGTTATCTGTCCGCAGTTACCTTAAATAAGCCCCATCTTGCCACGCCTATATTTATGGGGGGTATCACGACAACGACGACAACGACGACGACACGAAGGCTATAGCAATACCTCGGGTTTTCTCCGACAACAGCCGAGCTAAAAAGGGTCACCCAAGGTACATTCTGTTAAAGTTTCATTGAAATTGGCCAAGTGGTTCAGGGGGAGATGTCGTTCAACGATTTTGGCCTCAAATAAGCCCCGCCCTGACACGCCCATATTTATGGGCCAATCAAAATTTCGCGAACAAACTTTGAAAAGGTTCACCCAAGGAACATCCTGGTAAAGTTTCATTGAAATCAACCCAGTGGTTCAGGAGGAGATGTCGTTCAAAGATTTCGGGCTAAAAATAAGCCCCGCCCTGCCACGCCAATATGTATGGGCGAATAAAAATTTTGCGAACAAATTTTAAAAAGGGCTACCCAAGGAACATTCAGGTGAAGTTTCATTGAAATTGGCCCATTAGTTTAGGAGGAGATGTCAGTCAAAGATTTCTGGCTCAAAATAAGCCCTGCCCTGCCATGTCCATATTTATGAGCGTATCAAACTTTTGCGACTAACTTTGAAACGGGTCACAAAAGGAACATTTTGGTAAAGTTTCAATGAAATCTACCTTGTGGTTCAGGAGGGGGTGTCATTCAAAGATTTCAGGCTCAAAACAGCTCCGCCCTGCCACCCCCATATTTATGGGCGTATCAAAATATCGCAAACAATTTTTGAAACGGGTCACCCATGGAACATTCTGGTAAAGTTTCATTGAAATCGGCCAAGTGATTCAAGAGGAGATGTCGTTCAAAGATTTCGGGCTCAAATTAAGCCCCACCCTACCACGCCCATATTTATTGGCCAATCAAAATTTCGCGAACAATTTTTGAAAAGATTCACCCAAGGTACTATCTGGTAAAGTTTCATTGAAATCGGCCAAGTTGTTCAGGAGGAGATGTCGTTAAAAGATTTCGGGCTCAAATTAAGCCCCACCCTACCACGCCCATATTTATTGGCCAATCAAAATTTCGCGAACAATTTTTGAAAAGATTCACCCAAGGTACTATCTGGTAAAGTTTCATTGAAATCGGCCAAGTTGTTCAGGAGGAGATGTCGTTAAAAGATTTCGGGCTCTAAATAAGCCCCGCCCTGCCACGCCCACATTTATGCGCCAAAATTTCGCGAACAATTTTTGAAGAGGGTCATCTTAGGAACATTCTTAGTCTAGGCGCTTATGTAAAAATATTGGATTCGATCGTGACACGTCGGACGAAAGTGACAGTTTTTGTTTAAGTAAGCTACCACCATAAGATAACTTTTGCACTGGGGGTGCCCGACTTGACGTGTCCAGATACATAAGAGCGATTTCTAAATTCGGATAGATGTCTATCCGGATACTCTTCCTTATATTTTAAAATTCGGAAAGTATCTTCGCTACACGTACAAAGATGACACCAAAGGGGCGTTTTTGTCTCAACTTCACTCATATGAAGCCCCCACATCAATAAAAGTGGTAATTTCAATAGTCGACCGTGTGTTTGTCCATCCGTCTGTAGGCCTATCTTCACATATCGCTAAACTTCATTATATACTCAGCATAAAAAGAAAGTATCCACTTTTCTTTTGTCAATATATTCTATAATTTTAAGATTAAATGATCAGTTAAGGTACCATTCTGTTTGCAGCGCTTCGTTTTCGCGCGCAAACATGATTTTTCATTCAAGCAACATGTCATTTTTGGTGTTTTCCAATAAATGTCGAAATGTTTGTTTTCTACCTCGACGTACGTCATGTGTTCGACCGTGAGTTTCTATTCAAATGAGTGTAACCTCTAAAGCTCTGTGGTTAAGAAAACCAAACAATAGTTGTGCTCCGAACAACGCAGTTTTGTAATGAGACCGAGAAAAATTTGACCACAAGCGTAATCAAAAACCGTCAAACGTTGAGCAAAGACGTAACGCCAAATTTTCTCATTCACGTAGACGCGATTGCCTCTACGTTTCCTAAACACCATTTCAAAGCGGAAGTGAGATAAAGACCGAACCTTTAAAAACGTCAATTTTAAAACTATGTCAATTGCCATTACATTCTTGACGGGTTTGAGGCGAGCAAATTTCCTTGAAATTCATTCGAGTCTCTTCAATGAGGAAGATGAAGCGATGACATAACGTGAAAATGCAAATGTTGTTTTGTCTTCAGCAAAAATTAAAAAGAGCATATTGTGATTGGTTTTCTTGACAAGGAACGAGCAGAGAGAATTTTGAAATTTTGATCTCTGAATCTGCGTAAGATGTTTTATGAATGTTTGTGTTCATTTAACGTACTTTAAGTAGGAATAAGCAGAAGGAATCAAGTTGTCTTATCGATCTAGAATACCAAACGCAATAATATTGCATTTCGCAAGCTTAAAACGGTCAGAAAACCATTTGAATATCTAATTGAGAGTCTGTTATTTTTATAAAAACGACCCCCTGGCTACGTTAGCGCCTACAATCCGGTAGCGGCTACTTCAAATCACAAAAAACTTTTCAAATTTATTTCCAAATGATTAGGGCGTAATTTGTGATATATTTCATAGAATTCCTGTGTGTACTTTTAAAGAAATCCAAAGTTTTATTGGGTGGATGCTTTTTTATTTTTGCTCAGTATATATTTATTTTGACAATCATACTTGAGGCAGATTGCATATAACTTGATCTTAGTCATTTCCTATTTGTAAGTATCACTTGATGTCGAAGTTAATGTTATCTGGTATATCTGTTCATAGCCATTGCGCTGTAGCCGGGATACATAAGAGTGTTCTCTCAAGTACGAGACCGGTCTCAGGTTAAATAACCTCTGCCGCAAGGATATTCGTTCTATGAATCGCCTCTCACCAAAGAGCTGCTTGAGGCTCGAATAGTGGTACTGACGCCGTCATACCGCAGTTGATAGTGCCGTCTGATTTCAAATTATGGGGTTCCGAATTCGATCTCCGATGCTGCCGCACATCCTTTCCGATTTATTTTCCCATAAATGGAAGGATTTTCATGAATATATGTGGGATTAACAGCTCAGAGACTAGGAAAGGATGTAATGGTAGCACGGGTATGGAAAATGCAGAGAAGCCATGGGTACTAGCTCTAGCAGCCGCGATGTGACACCTAAAAGCTTTTAAAATCGATATAAACCCCCATTCAAATAAATGATGGTAAAAGTGTTGTGAGTGATATAAAAACTGAAGGATTTGGTGTTCCTGCAGCCGCGATTTGACGTATGGTCAAAATTATTTATTTTTTCAGATTATGCCATAATCCAAGAAAAATATTGATTGCCACCTGCAGCTTTATTCCTAAAAGTTATAAGATATTCGTGATAGAACACATCGTTGTTTTTTTTTAAAGATTTTTCATCTATTAAAGAATTGTACAAGACTTGCACTGCTGTTCAAGGGTAACAGGTGACATCCTATATAAATGATAATAATATCTATAACATTTTATGATGATGATAACAATAAAATTACTGCATGAGCAGTGCATGTGACTACAAATGCTCAGCTATTCGGTGCTATGTAGTGTATAGCGGGTAGCGGATAGCGGGTGCCAATGCTCGGCTGTTTATTATTTCTTAGGCAAATGCAAATATATGAACTTGGTACCTACGGAAAGTTCTTGTCCCAAGCAATGATCATGTGAAAATTTGAAGGCTCTATGACTTACTATTCAAAAATTATGACCAAGGTTAAATTTTTTAAAGAAATTTGACCTTGAAAAGAAGACCTTGACATTGATTGAATAATGACCTTGAACTTGGTACCTACAGAAAAGTCTAGTCCCAAGCAAAATCATGTGAAATATGAAGGCTCTATGACTTACCATTAAAAAGTTATGACCAAGATTTTCTTTAAGAAATTTGACCTTGAAAATGACCTTGACCTTGAGTGATGACCTTGAACTTGGTACCTACAGAAAGGTCTAGACCCAAGCAATGATCATGTTAATATGAAGGCTCTATCACTTACCATTCAAAAGTTATGGGCAAGGTTAAAGTTTGTCACGCCAACAGCAACGCCAATACCAACAAAAACGCCAACGCCACCAAGGTGATCATAATACCTCGAGTTTTCTTCGAAAACAGCCGAGCTTAAAAAACGGGCATAGTTATTCGATGATGCATCTAGTTACAGTACCCCATTGAAAGTATAGATTGCTCTTTAAGCATATTGAACAAATATTCTAACTAAAAAGCGAGTGTTTTACTTATACCAGCTCTGCGTTCCGGATAGAAAAATAAGTAAGTTTTCTAGAAATGGCACCCTGCATTTCCAAGAAAAGCGTAACTAACTATCGTTATCGTAAACGCATGGCTGAAATAAAAAAAACACACATAAAAAATAGAAGAAAAAAACGCACGACGCCGGTAAAACGAGGACGACAATGAAGACGCGGAGGTTATATTCATATCTTGGTTTTCTCCATTTTTATGCCCCCGATAGGGAGGCATAATAAATTTGACTTGTCCGTCCGTCCGTCCGTCTGTCCGTCCGTCCGTCTGTCCGTCCGTCTGTCCGTCCGTCCGTCATTCCGTCCAAAAACTTTAACATTGGCCATAACTTCTAAATCAAAGCGGTGTCGGGGGCATTGTCATCTTACAGTGACAGCTCTTGTTTATTATTATTTTAATTATTATTGTTATTAAAAAAACCCTCTTAATTGCTTGATGCGCATTTTTTTGGAAAGAGTGTCCGTTTCTTTAGTTCTTTTTACCTTTGCAAAAACCAATAGGGCAATACGAGACACAATCGGGATATTTATGAATATTCGAATACATGTATTTTCATCTTGAACTTGTTGATAACAGACAAAATATTTGACCAATGGTCGCGGGTTACTAATTCTTGTTCAGAAAAAGGGAAATTCGTGGGTTTGAATAGTCATCTCTATATATTGCCAGCATTATTTTAAGTCTCTGCATCTAAAGATTGTGGGCTTATTATATCTATCGATCAGGCAAACTGTCTGACTGTCTATTTTTATTGTTTGGCAGGAGTATATACCTTTGTCAATTGTCAGGACTGGATGTATCATTCAGGTTATGATTACAAAAAGACTAGTTCTGAATTTTCTCCCGATTAAATGCATTTTCAATTAAAGGGACTTAATCGAATTAAGATTTAATTTAGATTATTCAATTTAAAAGAATGTATATGGAAAATATAAATGAGAATAAGGAATCATGACTGTTATAGAAATATCACTTCACCACTGTCCTGCATAGCTTCGCTGGTTTAGATAGAATGTCTGACACCTGCGTCAGGGAAGATCTTCCTTGGCTCAGTGGTTAGCGCATTGACGAAGCACACGCTGCTGGATACGTTAATGTAATGTCAATTATAGGCACTTCAATCCGGGCACCCCTAGTGCAAAATAGCCTTTTGCTAATAGAATCCTCTATAAATGAACAAAAAATTACACTTTCGTCCGACTTGTCACGATTTTTTACCTACGCGACCCTACTATCTGGTAAAGCTTCGTTGAAATCGGCCCAGTGGTTAAGGAGGAGATGTACTTCAAAGATTTTAGGCTAAAAAATAAAGCCCCGCCCTGCCACGCTCACATTTATGGGCCAATCATAATTTTGCAAACATTTTTTGAATGGGTCACCCAAGCAACATTCTGGTAAAGTTTCATTGAATTCACTGAAATCGGCCCAGTGGTTCAGGAAGAGATGTCGTTCAAAGATTTCAAATTGAAATGCTACGCCCTGCCACGCACATATTTAATGACCAATCAGAATTTAGCGAACAACTTTTAAAGAGGGTCACCCAAGGAACATCCTGGTAAAGTTTCATTGAAATCGGCCCAGTGGTTCAGAAGATTTAGTTTTTCTAAATTGTTGACGACGGACGACGCACGACGGACGACGGACTCAGCCTCCCCCTCAAAGCTCCCCTTGAGCACGTTGTGCTCAGGTGAGCTAACAAGAGAAATTATATATTTAATATATCCATTATCTGGGATGTTCAAAATTTGTTATTGGAATCCTCGTAACAGCACATTAAGGTATATCGTCGACGAAAGACTTAAACCTCGTTTCTACAGCTTGAATAAAGTGAGGCTATATGATTTTAGTCGCTCACAGATGTTATGATATAAGAGACTTCCCTGCTAACAGCGGTTAAGTGTCAAGCTTATAGTTTCATTTGTTATTGAAATAGCATAACTAAAATCGTTTTTGCGAGCTGGGAATCCCAAATGGAAACTATGGCTGTCAATACTATCTGAAATGAGTCCCAAGAAACCTCTGTTTTGTTACTCTGTAATGCGTTGAACTAGTCGATTAAAAAAGTTTTGTTCAACTCTGTTCAAAACGATACGCATTCTAACCACGTTAATGTTGGTAAAAATTTGAAGATATCTAAATATCTAGAACAAGAGCATCGCCTACGGGTGCCTACGCTCGGCTGTTGAGTGCTGAATGGTGAAATAAGTCTAAGTCGAAAAAGGGGCATAATTTGCGCAAAATACATCTAGATTTATACCCCTTGATAGTAATGTATATATATATTATATAATTATTTTTTTTTGTAAAATTAATCGGAAATTATCACTTCATCGTGTTGAAACTTTACAATATAAGATTCAATTTGGTAAGACAAGGAAAAAAGACAGATATTCCTTAATTTAGCGAAATTCGATTCTGAAATAATAAAGCAACTACTAACACCTAGAAGATTATTCTTAAGATTTGAGCCAACTTTTTACACATACAATTCTGCCTGTTTGTCACATTCTATCAATTTGTTTGTTTGAATGGGTTTTACGTCGCTTTCAACAATTTCGCAGCTATATCGCGACGGCCAGGTCACCTAACAATGGATTTCCGGTATTTCTTACACCTGTACTACCATTACACCCTTTCCTAGCCTGCGACTGCTATCTCACATAGGTTTACGATCATCTACCCATTTGCCGCCACCGGGGATCGAACCCACGACTTCCAGATTGGAAGTCTTATGCCTAACCAACTGCGCTATGGTGGCGGCCCCATTCTATCAAAGGTCAAAGTCGAAGTATTTGTTAATTGGGAAATTTCAAATCGATACATGCGAAAAATGAAACATTATACATGAAAATATTTCGCATGTATCGATTTGAAGTTTCCCAATTGACAATTTCGTTATTTATGGACTGGATATAATAGACTGGTTCCGTCACCGACCTTGCCGCTTCTAACTTTCAAGCTTAGTTGGTTTTTTTTAATAGGTTGTAACTTCCATACCCATGTGCGATTCTTAAACACCGGAAAATAGACAAATTTCCGAATCTAAAAAACAGATTTGAATTTTTTGGGACGTTTCTACGTCACCAAGCGTTAGTACTACGTGAGAACAATCCTGTCAGTTGTTAATAGCTTTTCAAATAAATTGTACCGGCTTTGGTTCAATTTTCTTTTTTACAAGACTTACCTCCGCTCGATAACTGTGCATTTTGAAAATGGCTTTTTTCAAAAATTCTATACAATTAGAATATTAATCAAAAACATTTATTAAATGCGAAATCATCTGCCAATCCTAGACCGAGTTTGCATTAACATTGAAACTTGCCGTTCTTGGGTCGAAACATTTTACATTGATCACATGTTTACATGGATAATTTCTTTTCGTCTCGTTTTATTTTCACCACAATGCCACCAGAAACGTCAACCTCCAGTGCTTTCAGCGCTTTGATTATATGAAGAAATGTGAAAGAGCAGCTTTAAACCCCACGGGGGTGATGTCCATAATCGGAGCCACCGGCTCCGCTTTCGAAATCGTGTGTGGAACTTCCGCACCACGCATGGCTCCGATTATATAGATGTAAACAATTTTCAATGAAAAATGGGGATGGGAGTCAGGATTTCCTCATTTATATCAAATTTTATTCATTAATCATTAAAAAGTCGAATGCTATTCGACCAGTTATACATTTTGAAACGTAAAAGTACTAAAAAAAACGTAAGAACGCTCGTTGTTTTTTGTTAAAAATGATTTCTTCTGGGAGCAGTCTTGGGCCAGGAATGTCAAAACACGTGGTTTTTTTTATCTCCAAAATGCAATATTCTGAACCATTGTTTTCAGTGTACTCGAATTTAACAAAACACCAACAATACTCTAACCCAATGTACCTTTCTTCAATATGATACAGATCAAAAAAAATTCGTTTGGTTTCGATTATGTGGATTGGCTCCGATTATGTGGCCTGGCTCTGAAGTTGTGGAGTGTCTACCTTTTCTTCCATATAACATCTTCAATATAAAATTTCTGCTAGTTTCATTGGGCGCTTTTTTATCATCATTCCACGACGCAAGTCGTCTATGTTACGTTTCACTTCTTCATGTTGACTTTTATTACATTATTCCGGTAACTAGACAGTCAGCTTCATTAATATTACTTAGTACATGTACGTGCAAAAGAATTGTAAGACTATAATCCAGGATTAAATTTGAAGAAATATAAAGATTTCTTCGGAGCCTGTCAATGGTTTTTTCTTATTATACTTCGCACGCTTAAGCGTTCCTGTTTTAACAACGTCACTACTAGCACTCTTTCAACGTCGGTAATTCTATGAAATTTTATCAGATATAAAGTGAATGGTATCAAAAAAAGATGTTGCGAAATTCCCGTTCATTTGATACATATTTCAATAAATCAGGAGGCAATTCTTAAAACTCCCCCTTTGTTCGATTTTTAGCACACCTGAGCACGAAGTGCTCGTGGTGAGCTATTGCGATCAAGCTGTGCCCGGCGTCCTTCGTCCGTCGTCCGTCACCAATTTGTGTGCACTCTAGGGGCCACTTTTTTGGTCCAAATGGCTTTAAACGTCATCAGAATGTTTGTCTCCATGAAATCTCGGACAAGTTCGAAATTGGGTCAAGTGGGGTCAAAATTGAGATCAAGGGGCCATATCTTAGAAAATCCTCTGTTTACTTTAGAGGCCACATTTTTCGCTAAAATATCATGAAACTTGGTCAGAATGTTTGTCTGCAGCAAATCTCGGTCACGTTGTAAACTGGGTCAAGTGAGGTAAAAAATGAGGTTCAGGCGTCATATCTAAGAAAAACCTTCTGTTCTCTTTAAGGGCCACATTTTTGGCCCTTATGTCCTGTAAATTGGTCAGAATGTTTGTCTGCAGCAAATCTCGGTCAAGTTTGAAATAGGGTCAATAGGAGACAAAAATGAGGTCAAGGGGTCATATCTTAGAAAAACCTTCTGTTCACTTTAGAAGTCATATTCTTGCTCAAATGTCCTGAAACTTGGTCAGAATTGTTGGTCCCCATCAAGTCTAATCTTGGTCCAGTTCTAAACTTGTTCAAGTGAAGTCAAAAATGAAAATAAGGGGTCAAATCTTGGAAAAAACCTTGTGTGAAATCTAGAGGCCACTTCCTTTACTCAAATGTCTTGAAACTTGGTCGGAATGTTTGCCTTCATTAAATCTCATTAAGTTCAAAAATTGGTTAAGTGGGACCAAAAATGAGGTCGATGGGTCAAACTAAGGAAAATCTAGAGGACATTATTTTTTTTAACATATTGTCAGGATCTTTGTCTTGAAATCTTCTAAGACGAGTTGGAAAGAGGGTCAAAAACTAGGAGGATACCTCTTCTAATCTTTGAAAATCTTTAAGTACTTTAGAGGCAACATATTTGACTCGACTATTTTGAAATGTAATCGGAATGATTGTTTTTTTGATATCTTGGACTTTTGTTGAGCTAGCCATGAATTTCAAATAAGTAGTTTTGCCACCTTTGCCAAATACATGTAAATGCCTTAGGTTAGCGCTTAAGAGCCAATGGTCCCTTGCTTTAAGTCCCGCGTAACATTTAGTTCCGAATTTTCGTTAAGTTTCAAGAATATTTATATAAATTCCGTTTAATGTCAGAATTTACTACTTCATCTCCGTATTTGATATTTATCAACTTTTAAATCGGAAAGGAATTTAACTAGTTTTAATAAAATTAAAACTTATTAAAGACAATGAAAGTCAATTAGTGAATATGTCCCGAGCGCTTTTTCGGTATAGGGGTACCGTTTTATAAAGGCGATGTTGAAAATTAACAAGAGCACCGCCTACGGGTGCCTACGCTCGGCTGTAAGTGCTGGATGTAAACAAGAGCTGTCACTGTAAGATGACAATGCCCCCGACACCGCTTTGATTTTAAATTATGGCCAATCTATGTTGAAGGTCAAGGTCATCCAGGGGTCAAGGTCACCAAAGTATGTGCCTACAGAAAGGTAATGTACCAAGGAATGTTGTGGTAAAGTATGATGCGAATATGTTAAGTAATAAGGAAGTTATGGCCAATGTTAAAGTTTTTGGACGGAATGACGGACGGACGGACAGACGGACAGACGGACGGACGGACAAGTCAAATTTATGATGCCTCCCTATCGGGGGCATAAAAAACTAATGGATGGTAAAAAACTAAGTAGAAAAAGGGGCATAATTTGCAGAAAATGCTTTTAAAATTATCCCCCTTGAAGGAAAATGTTGCTCTTTTGATGGTGAATATGTGTGCCAAGTTTCAAGTGAATGCCTTTAGTAGAACCAGAGCAATCACAAATATGTCAAAGTTTTTGCATTTTTTTCATAAGTTTGACCTTGAAAAATGACCTTGACCTTGACTCATGACCTTGAACTTGGTACCAACAAAAAGTGCTTGTCCAAGGCAATCATCATGTGAAATATAAAGGCCCTATCACTTACCATTCAAAAGTAATTGCAATATGTCAAAATCGTTGCATTTTTTTCACAAGTTTGACCTTGCAAAATGACCTTGACCTTGACTGATGACCTTGAACTTGGTACCAACAGAAAGGCCTTGTCCCAGGTAATAATCATGTGGAATATTAAAACCCTATCAATTCCCATTCAAAAGTTATCACAAAATGTCAAAGTTTTCGCACGACGACGACAACGACGACACCAAGCAATACCTCGGGTTTTCTCCGAAAACAGGCGAGCTAAAAAGAAAAAATAAAATTTGACATTTAGCAAAACGGATCAATGTACAATGGCGAAAACACGTTTTATATATACTGAACAACAAAAATAATGCATCACTTAAATTCTATATACAACTTTTTCCATTATCTAGAGTTTGGGAGAGTAGTTATACCAAAAATAAACGTAAACTAGTTATTGATCTGTGACAAAAAGGATTACACCGAAGACATACGCATTGGAGAGTTAAGGGTGACTACCCCCAAAATCAAAATTTTGAAATTAAAGTAAGTTTTCATTGCTCTGTAAAATTCAATAGCGCGTGTGTTCATGTGCAATATTGCTCTCAAATAATGTTCGACACGTGGATTTCTGAATTTTACCTAGATTAAATCCTTACATGGCTATCCAATTACTTTTCATGCTGCCTTAAGGTGGAAGAGGACAATATCGTTTTTGAGATAAGTGATTAATGTTAGTATATATATAAACTCCGAGTAAGTGTGATCTCAACGGCGTATATTTTTTCATTTTTTAATTTGGAAATTACGTTACCATGACGTCGTAAAAATGAAGATTTGGCGCGTTTTCTACAAACTACTCTCCCCCCTCCCATTTAAATGCAAAGTGCGATTAAATACAAGACGTTTTTGTAACAAACTAACTTAATAATTAACTAAATAACTGTAGTTTTTAGGCAAGAGATTTTGAGTTTCGGTCCCTGAAGGTTAGGCACACCACGACTTCGGAGCATTGGTACATAATTAGAGACAAATAATTTTCTTTCAACTATCTAAAATTTCAGTAAAGAGCAATTTTCTAGAATTGTGTGGTTGTTTTCTTGAATCCGTACACACTGAAAACAAGGGTCTTCATCAGACGTACTGTTCAGAATATTGCATTTTGGAGGTAATAAAAGTAAACGAAAAAGGTGAGACGTAAAATAGACAACGAGCGCCATGGAATGACGAGAAAACAGCGCCCCATGGAACTAGCAGAAACTTCATATTGATTTCATATGGAAGAAGATGAAGAAACTCCACAACTTCAGAGCCAGGGTACATAATCGGAGCCAGTCGACATAATCGGAACCAAACAATTTCTTTTATCTATAACTTATTGTAGAAAAGTACATTGGGTTAGAGTATATAGGGTGTTTTGTGAAATTCGAGTACACTGAAAACAATGGTCTGCGTTATTAATTCTGTTCAGAATAGTGCATTTTGGAACTAAAAAGCACGTGTTCTGACATTCCTGGCTCAAGACTGCTCCCAGAAGAAATCATTTTTAACAAAAACCAACGAGCGTTCTTACATTATTTGAGTACGTTTACGTTTCAAAATGTAAAACTGGTCGAATAGCATTCGACTTTTTTATGATTAATGAATGTACATTGTAATATGATATTGATGAAAAAATTCCGACTCCCTGTCCCATTTTTCATTAAAAAAATGAAATGTTTACATCTACATAATCGGGGCCACGCGTGGTGCGGAAGTTCCACACATGATTTTGAAAGCAGAGCCAGTGGCTCCGATTATGGACATCACCCCCGTGAACCCCATACAAACAAAACAAATATTATGTAAATCCAAGTAGAGAGTAGTAACCTTTCACCCATAGAAAATACATGGCTTTACTACAAAACATTATAGAAATGTTACGCGAGGCATTAAACTTCAGAGTAGACTGGCTCTTGTCCCACTGATCTGAAGTATTGTGAAACAAGAGGGCCATAGTGGCCCTAAATCGCTCACCTGAATGAACTGTCGAAAATAGTTTAAAGTAGATTTAGAAAGGATGAAGAATTCTTACCAAAATTCAGATCGATTGGGCAAAAATGATGCCTCTACACTGCTTACAAGGTTTTTCTAAGATTTGACCTAGTGACCTCATTTTTGACCCCACTTGACCCAATTTCAAAATTGACCTACATTTCATCAAGATGATCATTCTGACCAATTTTCAGGTTGATCAGGCAAAAAATATGGCTTCTAGAGTGTCTACAAGGTTTTTCCAATATTTGACCCTGTGACCTCATTTTTGACACCACTTGACCCAATTTAGAACCTGTTCGAGATTTCGTTAAGACAATCATTTTGACCAAAATTCAGGTTGATTGGGCACAAAATATGGCTTCTAGAGTGTCTACAAGGTTTTTCTAAGATTTGACCCCATGACCTAATTTTTGACCCCACTTGACCCAATTTCAAACTTGTCAGAGATTTCATCAAGACAATCATTTGGACCAAATTATAGGTTGATTGGGCAAAAAATGTGGCTTCTAGAGTGTCTACAAGGTTTTTCTAAGATTTGACCCCTGTGACCTCATTTTTGACCCCACTTGACCCAATTTCGAATTTGTCCGAGATTTCATCAAGATGATCATTCTGACCAAATTTCAGGCTGATTGGGCAAAAAATGTGGCCTCTAGAGTGTCTACAAGGTTTTTCTAAAATTTGACCCCGTGACCTCATTTTTGACCCCACTTGACCCAATTTCGGACTTGTCCGAGATTTTATCAAGATGATAAAACTGACCAAATTTCAGGTTGATTGGGCAAAAAATATGGCCTCTAGAGTGTCTACAAGGTTTTTCTTAGAATTGACCCTGTGACCTCATTTTTGACCCCACTTGACCCACTAAAGATCTTGTCCGAGATTTCATCAAGAAAATCATTCTGACCAAATTTCAGGTTGGTTGGGCACGAAATATGGCTTCTAGAGTGTCTACAAGGTTTTTCTAAGATTTGACCCCGTGACCTAATTTTTGACCCCACTTGACCAAATTTCGAACTTGTCAGAGATTCATCAAGACAATCATTCTGACCAAATTTCAGGTTGATTTGGCAAAAAATGTGGCCTCTAGAGTGTCTACAAAGTTTTTCTTAGAATTGACCCTTTGACCTCATTTTTGACCCCAATTGACCCAATTTAGAACTTGTCCGAGATTTTATCAAGACAATCATTCTGACCAAATTTCAGGTTGATTGGGCACAAAATATGGCTTCTAGAGTGTCTTCAAGGTTTTTCTAAGATTTGACCCCGTGACCTTATTTTTGACCCTATTTGACCAAATTTCGAACTTGTCCGAGATTTCATCAAGACAATCATTCTGACCAAATTTCAGCTTGATTGGGCAAAAAATGTGGCCTCTAGAGTGTCTACAAGGTTTTTCTTAGAATTGACCCTTTGACCTCATTTTTGACCCCAATTGACCCAATTTAGAACTTGTCCGAGATTTTATCAAGACAATCATTCTGACCAAATTTCAGGTTGATTGGGCACAAAATATGGCTTCTAGAGTGTCTTCAAGGTTTTTCTAAGATTTGACCCCGTGACCTTATTTTTGACCCTATTTGACCAAATTTCGAACTTGTCCGAGATTTCATCAAGACAATCATTCTGACCAAATTTCAGGTTGATTGGGCAAAAAATGTGGCCTCTAGAGTGTCTACAAGGTTTTTCTAAGAATTGACCCCGTGACCTCATTTTTGACCCCACTTGACCCAATTTCAAAATTGACCTACACTTCATCAAGATGATCATTCTGACCAATTTTCAGGTTGATTGGGCAAAAATATGGCTTCTAGAGTGTCTACAAGGTTTTTCTAATATTTGACCCTGTGACCTCATTTTTGACCCCACTTGACCCAATTTCGAACTTGTCCGAGATTTCATCAAGATGATCATTCTGACCAAATTTCAGGCTGATTGGGCAAAAAATGTGGCCTCTAGAGTGTCTACAATGTTTTTCTAAGAATTGACCCTGTGACCTCATTTTTGACCCCACTTGACCCAATTTCGAAGTTGTCCAAGATTTTATCAAGACAATCATTCTGACCGAATTTCAGGTTGATTGGGCAAAAAATATGGCTTCTAGAGTGTCTACAAGGTTTTTCTAAGATTTGACCCCGTGACCCCATTTTTGACCCCAATTGACCCAATTTCGAACTTGTCAGAGGTTTCATCAAAACAATCAAGTGGACCACATTTCAGGTTGATTGGGCACAAAATATGGCTTCTAGAGTGTCTACAAGGTTTTTCTAAGATTTGACCCAGTTACCTCATTTTTGACCCCATTTGACCAAATTTCGAACTTGTCCGAGATTTCATCAAGACAATCATTTTGGCCAAATTTCAGGTTGATTGGGCAAAAAATGTGGCCTCTAGAGTGTCTACAAGGTAAATGTTGACGACACGCGACGGACGACGGACGACGGACGACGGACATCACGCGACCACAAAAGCTCACATTGAGCACTTCGTGCTCAGGTGAGCTAAAAATAAGCCAAATACAACAGGAGAAAGAAAATTTCTTATCAGCTTACATTCTCTGACTGGCTGATCAGTGGGACTGGTAAACTCTGCAAAGCCCCGTACACAAGTTTACAGCTAGCAGGTTATTCAAGGGTCAATATAGGGACATGGAATGTCTTGCAATAACAAGATTGTTATCATTTTCTGGTCTGATTTTCTATTGGATTATTTAATCTGTAAGGTCATCTTGATGTAAAACTCAAGACAGGGCTCTAGGAATGAACTACTTGCTTTGCTGACTACCTAGAATATTTTACCATTTATTACTTATTATTCTATAATTCAATTTTATCTAGATTGCAATAAAAGATAATAAAATGAAAATAATAAAAATATAACTAGAGCTATCACAGAAAGTGATTAATACAGTCCCAGACTCATGTCATGGAAAATAACATTTTGAGATTTTTTTTTTAACAAACAGTCTGAACCAGGTGAAAATAAATCTGAAGCGCTCACCTGGCATGAAGGTCTGAAGACTTCTAAATTTATACGAAATTTATTATGCAATGAGAGAAATATGTTGTTTCAAACAAAGGAGCAGTTATCAAAATTAATAACATCTCTATAAACATACAAATTAATAGTGGAGGACATTTAAAGCATTCCCCTTTTACGCAAATGTTTGTACAAAGTAGGAAACCAAGTTTCAAACGTTTCACTAACATGTTCATGTAAAACTATGGACAGAGAAATCTCCAATAAAAACTACCAATAAAATAATATTAAAGTTACAGTTTCTGGAATTGTTGTGACATCAGGCTTGTTTAATTAGCGACAATGAGAAAAGCAACCATCAAATGTATTTGTAACAAAAATGATGAATCACACACAAAATATGACTCTGCTGAGTACCAACTAAATTTAAATTCCCCAAATAGAAATGCCGTCAAAGGACAAAAGATTTACAAAAATGGTAAAAACCATAACAATATGATATGTACATCTCTGATTGCTATCAAGTCTATTCTGACAATTGTTTTAACTCGCTCGAAGTCACTTGAGTCTATTGCTTAAGTTCTTTTAAAGCAATGTATTTGCATGATAAACAATTGACATGGCATTACTCTTACAATATGTTTGTATTGAATTAAAGGCACTACTAGATGCAGCATACATAACATTTTATATCGTATATACTCTTGATGCTTCAAGCCTCATGCTTAATGAATATCTGATGTAAGATCTTATGTTCTTTGAGTGCAATATACATCCAAATTTTGATTTTGAGGATTGCGGTATTTGTGCGTTTGTAACTCTTCATTGCGCGTATTTATGTTATCATCACCTTGATCAAAAATCAAGAAATGGTGTACATTCATTTTAGTATAATTATTCTTTCAATCGTGATATTACAAGGGCTGTCGCAGGACAGGAAATATTGACTATTCCCAGTGTAGGATAGCGCAGTCTCAATCAGGTTTTAAATAATCAATCTTGGCCAAAATTATTCTTTGGCATTCACTTTTAAACACAAACAGGAAAACCAAAAAATATTCTTTGTACCATCGCAACTGGGATATTTTCAGCTCATCTGATTACATTTTGCTAAAGGTGGTTTTTGTGATTATTGAATGTCTGTTGTCAGCCTTAGTTGAAAATTTCTTCACTAGAATTCTAGAGGTCCCAATATTGGCCCATTCTTCATGAAACTTGGTCAGAAAGTTGGTAAGGTCACAAAGATAAAACATATCGAAAAAGAGAAAGGTTCCATTGGAAAAAACATGGTAAAAGGGACATTTTTGAAAATGTCCTTGTATACACTCTAAAGGGGGGGGGGCACAATTTTGTCCTAATCTTAATGAAACTTGGTCAGATTGTTTCTCGCGTCACAAGGATAGAATATCCAAAGTAGTAAGGTACCAAGTGAAAACACCACATAAGAAGAACGGTAATTTCTTTGTGAACACTGTAGAGGCCACAATATTGGTTCAATATCCATGATTCTAAATCATAATATTTTGTTGTTCACATGGATGAAGCCTATTGAAAATTGGGAGGTTGCATTGAAAAGAGAGGGACGGGGGCCTTAATGATAATATCTTTGTTAACACTCTAAGGGCCAAAATTAAGTTCAATCTGCATGCAACTTGTTTAGATTTTTTCCTGCTCAAATGTAAGTCCCCGACTGAACATGTAAAGGATCCGTTAGATACACGGGTAATGACAATTTCCTTATCGGCTCGCCAGGCCATTTTTTATGTGAGTGACATAAATCTTAAAAAAGAGGATTTATGTAACATATGTTTCAAATTCAAAATTTGACCTTTAGTTGTCTGAAAAGAAGACACTTTAAAGATATCTATAGATATTGATATTTATAGATTTCATGTTTAAACCGGTATCTTAACTTTGAATTCTGGTGAGCAATCTTGGGCTATTTGAACAAGATTATGCTAGGTTTATATTGTTTCAATTTTTCATTTTTTTTAAAGATGTTTATCAAATTTCTAAAGTTTGAAATGCAACAGTCTGTCAAACCATTCAGTGATGACTGATTTACAGTGCTTACAGTACTCTGATTTCATCAACTATCTTATTCTTTCTAAACTTTTTTTCTGGCAATAAATAACTGACCAGGTACAGTCTGTTATTTGATAAGGGACATTTATGGGTCATACGAGTTCCCACTAGGGTTGGCTTATCATTATCTTACATCAATAAAACTGTGACCTGACGGTGGGGTCAAGTTCTTCCAGGAATTTCTGGGAGAAAGCTCTGCAGAGTTGACAAGGCTGTCAGTTTTGAGAATATGGGAGGTAATTTGTAATAAAGAAATAACACATGAGTGGTCTACCTTATTAATTTTAAAACTAACTTACAGCCTGGGAGCCTGGCTAGTTTAAAGGTTTTGATAAGTATTTGTAAAGATATCATCAATGAGAGATTTAGATAAGATACACCTTTGACCGGAAGTAGAGTTAAGAGGTATACGTCACTAGCAGACAGCAAATTTATAAAGAGTAAAGAATAAATTTCTGAATTTTCAAACCAAATTTTAGCCCTTTATAGAGCTCAAATATGATAAATAAATTAAACCCTTTGAGAGAGAAAACGCAGAATTAACAAGATGTGTTTGTGAAAACACAAATGCCCCCGTAACATCATTTTTTTCAAAGTTTGACCTTGACAGATGACCTTGACCTTGTCACATGACCTTGACTTTGGTATCAGCAGTTGCGGATCATTGAGATCTATCATCATGTCAAATATGAACCTTGTATCTTGAATTTAGCGGTTGTGGTAGGGATGCTTTCCCACAACCAGGAGGTCACGAGTTCAAGCCGGTCCCTGACCAGAATTTTTCTTTTTCTTTTTCTTTAGTGAAACACTTTTTTAATTATCTATTACGATACGTTTGATATTTTGAACTGTGTTGCATAAGACACAGAAATCTTTCCGCCAGCCTCAATTTTATTTAAAAATTTGATCATTGCAAAGTCCTGCCATAAATCACTGAAAATAGTTATTAGTTTTGGAATGTGTCTAGATCTATATTTACTAATTAATATAGATCTAGATACATTCCAAAACTAACGAGGCACTTTTTTTATTTAGTGACGATATATAATTAAAAACATATACAGAGTTTGAACACGTTAGTCGAATTCCTGTTTAAGTATGCCTATGTTATGAACGCCAAAAAGTCGATTCTCATCATATCTTATAATTCAATATCATGAAGCAAATGAGGTTTTTTTTAACTACTTTTATTGAAAGCTTACTAAATACTTATTTCTTTTTATTGAGCCATATAACCAATCTCACACTCGATCAGAATACAATAGTCTTGGCTGGTGCACATAACCAAAATTGAATGATAAAAAAATAAAGAAAATATTGATCGTTACTGACTAAAAGAACCTAATAACAAAATAATAATAAGAAATGTAATTAAATAAATAAATCAATATGTTGATGATGAAAATTAAATAAAATATATGTCTCTGTCGGAATTTGAACTCGAGCCGTCAACTTTTCGCTGTTCGGGGAAGGCGCCCGTAACCACTGTACTACAACGTCTCTTTAACGAATATGAGAAACTATATAAGTAAAACTGTGAAATGAAATTGGGTTACGCTGCGGGAAATCCCGACGGAAGGTAATGAGTGCCAGGTCATTTTAGATAAATAATACTATATACTTTTAAGGCTTTAAGGATAGATAATATTTGATTTTCATGGCAATTTTTACTAGATTTATTGTATTATTACTTAAATCATCATGCTTAAGGTCATTTTATAAAAAAATAATATGACTCACCCTTATTATCTTCATCATTTTTGAATTTACTTTTTTTATAATCTCAATGAGATAATATATACATGTAAAAATAAATTTGATTTCTCTCTACAATGAATAAATTTTCATTTCTATGACAAGTGATACAATAAAACCGTTGGAATTAATATTCATTATCATAAAGTTACAATAAGAATTGATTGATTGGATGGAGTTTAACGCCGCTTTCAACATTTTTTTTTCAGTTATATCGCGGCGGCTGGAGCACCTAACAATGGTTTCCTGGTATTTCTCTCACCAATACAACCACCACATCCTTTCCTTGCCTACGGCTTGCTATCTCACATAGGTCTACGATTATCAACCCATTGGTGAGAGACAAATAGTTGGAAAGAATGAGTGCCGTCTTTGGGGGGGGGGGGGGACAAAAAGCAAAATTCATTTTCGAGTATTGCTTATGAATATTGGAGCTAATTGAAGTAGAAAATTGAATATTTTTTTCAACAAGCGTAAAGTAGAAAAGAACCTTTTTTTGTTGCCATAGAAACACATTCAACTAGCTTATTTTTTGCTTTTTCTTTAATTAAAACCAAAGCCAATATATGTCTTTTAAAGATGGACTAGTGAAAAAATACAAGAAAATAAGTAACGGATACAATAATGCATAAGAAAAATAGTGAATTTTTAATGTCTCAAATGCAAGAAACCAAGCTTCAAATGCCCACATCTTTTAGTGGCGGTTGCTAAGGTTACAAGTACAGAATTAAAGTTTCCCTTAGGTATTTGTACTTTTATGACATAAGAACCAATATACACCGACTTTTTTATGTTCTCAATAAGTCACCTATCACCATTTCTACAGAGACTTTCTAATTCTGAAAGAGAGTGTTAATTAGATCTTTTACCATATAGAATATATTTTTAGACATGACAGCTCGTAGATAAGAATAAATATAAATAGACTGAAAGAGCATGCCAAAAGTATTATTTCTGTGAATTTCAGTTGAATTTTGCGGAGTTGTTTCTGAATTAACCCTTTCCTGTTTTACAAAATTTTAGTCTTGTCCAAATTCAAAGGTTTTGCAGACGAAAATTGAAAGTGGATTTAATTTGAAAAGTAACCATTCAGTAGGGTAGAAAATAGTGTGGAAAAAGAAGAAATTGCTTGTCAGAAGCAATTTCTTCTTTTTTCACAATGTTTTCTTAATCATAAAATCACAGGCATGTAAAAAGCAGGGATTAAACAGGAAAGTGTTAATATGTTTTTTATCTTCACATTAATAATTGGACCCTTTTTGGCGAATCTACAGCCAATAGCTAATTATCAGCTTGATCAAGATTCTAAGTAAGTACACTGACTGTCATAAAAAAGGCCTCACCAAAATTTTTAAATTACTTTTTTTTCTATTAGCAGAAGACAATATTTTTATCTATAAATTTGAATTAAAGCCTAAACTCTACATATCCTGCTATCGCAAACTCTTTTATATTCCGTTTGACTTCTATATGGGCCAACCTTTTCATCAATTATATAAAATTGCGTTTGAATGCAGGATTTGTATGTGGTAAAATCTTAATTTCAGCTTAGTACCATTCCAAAAAATAATTTTTGAAAATAAAATTATTTCAAAATAATGATTTTGTCTATCTACACCCGGAGTAATCCGATACAGGGAAAACGGAGGATACCAGAATTTAGAGGTGAACAAAGAAAGGCAGATGCAACACAGGTCTGTATTTTTCACTATTTATCATTAAAAAACAAAAACATCAGGATGCTGCAAGTTTGAAACATTGAGTCAAGTAATCCAACGATGTAATTAAGATAGAGTTGAAAGATGTCATTTATGTTTAGATGAGAAAAATTGAATTTGATTTAGAGAATTGTGCTAAATTTAATTAAAACTACACAATGTGCTCAGTATCATTGGCAAATCATGCATGAATTTCAAAGAATTAAACTGTATTAAAAATATAGGGTATACTCTAAAAGGAAATTGGCTTTTCATGGTAAAATATGTAAAAACATCAATGTTTGGAGTAAATTAAAATTGGAAGTGTCACAATTTATGATACGGGATACTCTGAAGCAGGATGTTGGGAGTTAAGAGGAGGACGATTAAATGATACTGGTGAACTAGTACGACAATTGTACTACAGTCATTTTTTATCTTACATCTTTTAAACTAATACAGTTGGTTACACGGTGAAATTGATATTCATCTCAATCAAAACCTTTCTAAATCGCTCACTCAGCGCTAGATTCATTCATTCCAAACATTTATTCAAAACCATTAATAAAAAGTAAGATCAAATTCTTTATGTAAAATAAATAAAGCTAGAGATAAATGCTATTTCACTGACACAAGTGCAATTTTATTCTTCTGGTTGGTTCTTAAAGAGAATGGAAGCTATTTATAAAACTTGTATTCGCGTTTTTCTAGAGGAAGGTAATGAATATCGCTTCTTTTGTTCATCCTGAACAAAATTAGCGATATTGGAATACCTCCCTTATTTTTTTAGTCAAAGGAGTTCATCGTACTAATTCAATTTCATTCTTAAATCATTCACCTTGCCATTTTGATGATGCTGTTAACTGCACGACTTGGTTTTTGATTATATTTTGTAGTAATACTTGTGTTTACAAATTAAACGCATTAAAAAGATGTACAAGAAATTCACACATAACTTGGCACCATAAAGAATTAAAAAATCAAAGGGGAAAACAGAATTGATACAGTGATGAGAAGAATATCGAATGCCTGATCTGGACCATGTTGTCATAATTTCCTTTGTTTTATATATATATACATATTTGTATTGGTTCTCGAGTTCAAAACCGAAAAGACTTTAATCTGCATTTCAGTCTGTCTTTTCGTTCATGAGCCCTTGAAGTCCGTTTTCATGTCTTTCCTCGGTTCGTTCCGGTCCGTTGATTGTTTTTGGAAGTCATGAATGCTCGACTTCAAGAAAAACTCGGATATGGTAATTTAAGTTACTTTTTTCTGATCGCGTGTACGTACTAACATATTTTTGATACACGAGTTCGCATTTTAAAGGGTTACAGACTATGTTTAAGTTTAGATCCAGCCCATTGGTTTTTGGGTAAGATACGGATTTAGGACTTATGTACTTTATTATTCGGCCGGTAGGAGACTGTGTTTCCAGAAAAGAGTGCTAACAACAAATACACCACAATGTAATTGACGATAAAATTTAATCTAAATATTGATCAATGTTTAATGTGGTCAAAACATGATAAATTGTATAGTCAATTCGACAGTATTATTGTAAATATACATCATTAAAGACTAATTCATAAATTATTGCCAATAGTACTGCCAAATGAAATTAATCGTTTAAGGGCATCTTAAAATCATTATTTTTATCCGCCACAGAAGGTAAACGTGTATCAATTTGCGTCGATCCGTGAAAATGTCCATTCATTTTAAAACTTCCCCTTTCATGTATGTACGGATTTTCGTGAAACTTTCACAGAATGCCTCTGATAATGTGGTGGCAGAGAAAAGAGAGCATTCGTGTGAATCTCTTTGTTAATACAATGATTCCGTCATTTATGAATGGATTTACATTGAATCTGTCAAAGAATGTGTGATATCGTATGGCTAAGTGTGTGTTGTCACAGTTGGTCGGTATTATATCCAGTCATGGAAAATTGGGATAAAAATGTAAGAAAAAAAAAACTTTTTTGTTCAATTCCTTCTACATTTATGGATGGATTTGTATTAAACCTTGAACGGAATGTGCCTTATCACACGGCCATGTACACTTTTAGTGCTTTCGTAATATTATAACGCGCCGTGGAAAACTGGCTAATCAAAAACTTTGTTTACAAAATTCCTGTTAAAAATATGGGAGGATTTACATGAAACTTTCGCAGAATGTTCCTGATTTTTTAACCATGAAGTATTGTTGCACTTTGATAATGTTTTGATGCGTTTTGGTAAAACGGACCTTCCCGTTTTATTTCTCAATTAACAAACTCTTCTGCATTTACTGATGGATTTCCATTAAACTTTTACGGAATATTTCCGATGCGATTTCTAACGATATTTCGACTTACCGATTGTCCAAATTCCCCATTAAGAATTTTCCTTGACATCTTGTAATCACATACCAATTACGTCATTCACGTTTTCCGATGAGGCGTTTTTTTTTCTTGACGTCAGTATAATATAACTTGAAATATGTAATATAGCTCTCTCTATAACTTTTATCACCGTAATCCATGCAATACAAAAATACACATTGCAACATGAAATGTTATTTAAGTATTTAGATCATGCGTAACATGCCCTTAACATAATAGCTACTATGCATTTAATATAATAACGAACGGCGAATGTAACATAACGAATTAAGGTATAAATGGATAATAGTAACTAGATGTTATTTAAATAGACTGAGGCGCGCTGGTTACGAAAATTATGAATCAATCAAATTATTATAATATTATTACAAAAATCACTCATATCATTCAATAGACGGTCAATCTTATTCACTTTAGATGATACTTGCATGTATAGCAATAGAGACTTTACTCTACCATATCAACCATATCTGCATATTGAATGTACATGCATAACAAAAAATTAGTCGGCACACCATTGTTCGGCTAAATCTGCTTTTTCGATATTTTTTGTCACTAGCCACTTATCTCATTTGATTGTAAATATTGCTTCATATGATAAAGTATTACTTAATTTACCCCAAACCAGGATTTGCTCAAAGAATTATCTCCTAATTTTGTTGTAAGTGATAGAAATGATTTAATTGTTGTCACTCAATGCACGTTTAAAGATACTTCAAATCTCTATTACATCGTTATCTACACCTTCTTCAACCTATACAGAAATGCTAGTTCACGAAAATTTCCAGTTCCCAGTATCAATCCTCTAAACTCACCGCATCATTTATTAAAGTTGCTCTTAATTCCTAATATCAAAAAGAAATCATACCTCGAGACGGTTTTCAAACAAAACAAGTAATGCTTTCACACACCAGTGAAAAGGGATAGCGCATAATGACGAAAAACGACCAAACTTTGTAACTGATCTGTCAATGTATTCGAAATGTTCCAAATT
Source organism: Fragum whitleyi (assembly GCA_948146395.1). Lineage (NCBI taxonomy): Eukaryota > Metazoa > Mollusca > Bivalvia > Cardiida > Cardiidae > Fragum > Fragum whitleyi. The sequence goes on from OX411544.1 coordinate 38,821,506, forward strand.
TGGGCAAAACTCGACTGCAAACTGACATGGTCTTGCTAAAATAACGGAATTTCAACTTTTAAGATATGACACACTGATTATTCGCTTAAGCACGAGTAGAAAATGATCATATACTGTTTCTTAGTTACGGAGGACACACGCCTAAAAAAGTAAATTCATCCGATCTTGCCTTTTAATCGAATAATCAATTAGGAAAAACAGACCTGTGTTGCATCTGTCCTTCTTTGTTTACTTCTAAATTCTGGTATCCTCCTATTTCCCTGTATCGGGTTACCCCGGGTGATCTAGTAAATGTTAATATTTTCACATTTTCCGCTCTTAAACACGAGGGGTGATGAGGGCTGTTAGAAATAGTTAGACCTTGTAAACAAATAGTAAATTGATTGATTGAATGGGTTTTACGCCGCTTTCAACAATTTCGCAGTTATATCGCGGCGGCAAGAGCACCTAACAATGGATTCCTGGTATTTCTTTCACCTGTACTACCATTACATCCTTTCCTAGCCTCCGACTGCTATCTCACATAGGTTTACGATTATCTACCCATTGGTGAGAAAAAATATAGTAAATACACGTGGTTTCATACTAAACATTTGAAAGGAGAAAGGTCCATTTTTCCTTATTTGGACATGCTCATTAGCAGATCGACGGTCATGACATCTTAAAATTAAAATATCATGTGATTTGTACCGTTATTACTAGCCATCTTATCATGTTTTCCTCGAGAAATTCCCAACGACTTCGTTAAATAATACTTTTTGATTGGTCTAAATGTGTGGATATGGGGTTCATCTCAGAATATATAAAAAACAATTATCAGTTATCTTTTTAAACGATTTTGAATAAAGAGACAATATATTCAGATTTGATATCCAAAGAAAGTAATTTTTTCGACAAACTTAATTTGATAAAAATAGTCGATTTTATACTAAAACGACTCACTTAAGATCTTACACTTTTGAATTTGCCCCTATGCAAATCAAAGCTTTTTATGGATATACAATTCGCTGTTCCGGTTAATACGGACACAGTGAGGTATGAAAGGCTAGAAGTTAACATGTATACGGACGGACAAATTCATTATTTTACACCAAAATATTCTGAAAAACAGAATTCGTCATGGTATTAGATGGAAAATACATTATGACAAGAAAACAAGAGGGCCATTGGCCCCAAAGCGCTCACCTGATGCATGGCTTAACAAAAGTCAGATTTCAAGAAGTAAACATTTCAGTTAAATATGTTGCCTCTAAAATACTAAAAAAAGTTTTGACCCTCTATCAAACTTATGTAAGATTTCAAGACAATTTCAAACTTGACCTAGGTTTCACACAAGCATTCTGATCAAGTTTCAAGATATTTGAGTAAACAATGTTTTTTTTAAGAAATGACCCCTTGACCTCATTTTTAACCCCACTAGACCCAATTTCAAACTTGACTGAGATTTGATGGAGACAAACATTCTGACCAAGTTTCAAGACATTTTAGCCAAAAATGTGCCTCTAGAGTGCTCATAAGTTTTTTTAAGATTTGACCCCTTGACCAAATTTTTGACCCCACTTGACCCAATTTCGAACTTGGCCGAGATTTGATGCAGACAAACATACTGACCAAGGTCTCCAGACTTTTGGACCAAAAACATGACCTCTAGAGTGATCACAAGGTTTTTCTAAGATTTGACACCTTGACCCAATTTTGATCCCACTTCACCCAATTTTGTACTTTACCGAGATTTGATAGAGACAAACATTCTGACCAAGTTTCAAGACGCTTGGGCCAAAAATATGGCATCTAGAGTGCACACAAGGGTTTTCTAAGATTTGACCCTATTTTTGACCCCACTTGTGCCAATTTCGAACTAGACCGAGATTTCATGTAGACAAACATTCTGATTAAGTTTAAAGACATTTGGGCCAAAAATATAGCTCTAGAGTGCACACAAGGTTTTTCTAAGATTTGACCCCTTGACCCCATTTTTGACCCCACTTAGCCCAATTTGAAACTTGACCGAGATTTGATGGAGACAAACATTCTGACCAAATTTCAAGATGTTTGGACCAAAAATATGGCTTCTAGAGTGCACACAAGGTTTTTCTAAGATTTGACCCCTTCATCCCATTTTTGACCCCGCTTGACCCAATTTCGAACTTGACTGAGATTTGATGAAGACAAACATTCTAACAAAGTTTCAAGACATTTGGGCCAAAAATGTGACCTCTAGAGTGCACACAAAATGTTGACGGACATCGGGACAACCGGACGACGGGAGGAAGGACGATGGACGACGGACGCCGGACACAACTCAATCACAATAGCTCACCTTGAGCACTTCGTACTCAGGTGAGCTATATATACGTAATAACTCGAAACTGAGATTTTTACGGCGAAATATTGGTCCATATAGAAGTCAAACGGACAATAACAAACTAGTGCTTCCCATGGTTAGTTTGTCGTAAGGGTTTAAGAAATGATTTTGATTTTCGAAATTTGTACAAATGGCTTCGTTAGTCAAAACATAACTCGAAATTCATCGAAGAAGGATACAAATATTCATATCCATAATGCCAAGACCAGATTATGAGGAACGCACACGCATTTTGGGCATGCTGTAAATGGACAGTTCCCAAAATCACGTAGCTAGATGTTTTAACGTATCAAGATCAACTATAGTGCTTTTGGTTAGACGCGTGAACGCCACAAGAAATCCTCAGAACAGGCTTAGATCTGGTAGGCCTCGCTCAACGTCTGTACGTCAAGACAACTTTATCCGTCAACGGCACCTTCGTGACCGCTTTTTAACAGCTACATCGACATCTGCAGCCGCTGTTGGTATTCACGGTAGTAATACTAGTGTAAACACAGTAGGACGCCGGTTACGTGAACGTTGGGTTGTGTGCAGAAGGTCTTATCATGGTATGATGCTTTCACAACGTCATCGACAACGACGTCGCGTATGGGCTAAAAATAACATCGGACGGCGATGGCGGACAGTTGTGTTCAGTGACGAGTCAAGGTTCAATCTTTCACATGCCGACGGACGCGTTTGGATATATCGAAATGTAAATGAACGTTTTGTGAGTAATTGTGTTTTAGAGCATAACCGCTTCGGTGGTGGCGGGGTAATGGTGTGGGACGCCATCAACCATGCATTCAAAACGGACTCTGTTGTTGATCAAGGCAATTTGAATGCCAGGGGGTACATAAACCAAGTTTTACAGCCTGTTGTCCAACCCCTGTTTCGCCGACAAACTGGACTCACTTTTATGCATGATAACGCACGTCAACACACGGCGCGTATCACCGCAAACTTCCTCCAAGCCAAAAATATTGACCTTCTGCCATGGCCGGCCTACTCACCGGACTGCAATCCAATTGAACACATGCGGGATAACCTAGGACGTCGTTTGCGTCAACGTCAGCCACAGCCTCGAACGGTGCAACAACTGACTGTCGCTCTTCATCAGGAGTGGGTTCGCATTCCCAGGTACCTTCTGCCTAACCTGTGTGGCTCAATGAGACGCAGACTGCAAGCAGTGATTGCTAGTCATGGTTGACATACGCGTTACTGACACCTTTATGGTAGTAGTCATTTCTAATCTTGAATAAAATGTGACAAATGATTTTGTTTTAGCCTAAAACCTTACTCCACCTTTGAACAACATCCCGATCAGTATCTTCCGTCAAAAACAAATAGTACTTATATTTATTGTCTCACATTGAACCACAGCTAAATGCATGTGAGGTGTTATTTATGACAGTCAGTGTACATTGTATCTGAAAGAGCCCTTCCTAGGCATCATTCTGGTGAAATTTTAATTCTGACTATTAGTTTCAGTGTAAAATATTTTTATGACACCATATAGGACCCTCTTTGGGGTTGACGAACAGCCCGAATCGTCCAAATTATCAACCCGATCAGGATTAAAAGATGGAATCTGAGCATTTCCTTAGCATCAATTTGGTTGAATTTAGCCCAGTAGTTTCCAAATAGATGATCAAACAAAGGGTTTACGCACCTACATACGGACTAACACACAACGGGCAAAAGTTCGTTATGATATCTCGCTAGTCTTCGTCCAATCGGGATAAAGATCTGTCCCGATAAAATTTCAACTAGCTAATACTCATAAATAAATAAACCGACCAAGCAGAAATGTAGGGAAAATGGGGGTTTCATCACATAGTGCCTTTGATGCTTGATAAATGCGACACATTGAATAATCAAGGACATGTAACATCATGGCATGAGTTAAAAACAAAAAGAGCAATACTTTTGTGTCAGGTGCTTGTAAGAATTTTAAGACAATATGTGAATGGTTCATGCTTCAAGTCGGGTAAAAGATAAAAGATCCGGGCAATGGGTTAATAATTGTAGACCTATGCAGGATAGAAGATGGAGGCTAGGGAAGGATGTAATGGAAGTATAACTAAAATTCGCTATTGTGACTCGTCGATTGCATACAAATGTACTGTAATCACAAGTCACGATAGCGTATTCGAGTTATACTGATGTGAGAAATACTAGGAATCTATCTGTTGTTAGGTGCTCAAACCGTTACAATACGACTGAAAGATTTTTAAAAGCAACATTGAACCCCATCAATCAAATAAACAAACAAAGCAAAAGGAATACTTATCCTTGTATGATGGCTGAACTGGCCAGAATGTTATTTCCGAAAATATAAGCAGATTGCCAAAAATTTCAAACCTAATGGGCTAATTGGCCCCATGAATTTGATTCTTGTGCAGATCCCTGCAGTTCCTCTATGAAAACTCTTCAAAAGATTAAGAAGGTTATTTTAGACTGGCGGCATCCCCTGCTGTATTATAGGTCATGGGGTGTATGGATGGTTATTGGAAGAATGCAAGATGTTATGAAATTCAGGGTAGATCCATGGAACTATGAGTATATCAGAAGATTGAAAAGACAAAATTATATAAGCATTTTCCTTTTTCAGTACTTAATTTTTTTTTTTTTTGAAAAAAAAAAAAAAAAAAAAAACACAAAAAAAAACCCACATGAACTCTCAACTCTTGAGAGCATCCCATCGTTTGAAATAATTCTTAAAATAATATTAATTCCATTTTATATCACCTTCACTGCTCAAATTCAATTTACAAATGACTGCCTTATAATCATACTTACCATTATTTAAATCCTGTCACAGTTTCTTAGGTAATGTTAGTTTATTTATTAGATGCCTCTGATATTAATCATACTTAACAACATCTTTGTAAGTCATACAGATGTCATCCCTGAATAGACCGACGCCCTTTCTGGCACGCCTTGGTCCGTCTTTGGAGATACAACAGAGCTGTTATGACTTCTATATATACATGTATGATAAATGAGGCAAACAAACACAACAAACCTAAAATTGTGACAAATCTCATTTTCTAACTAGTTATACTTAGACTTTATACATTTTTTTTTCTTTTCAATCTTTTCTGAGTGTGGTGGCTTTAATTGGTCAAATCTTGTTGTCATGGTAACAAATTGCATGTAACACTATATTACATAGAGCTTAAAAAGGGAAAGAGAGTAAAGCTTTGACCATCAACCAATACATTTTATTGCCATAACATCATACATTTTCCCCCAAAAAAACCACACACTCCATGAATTATCATTACAGCATGGGATGCGCCGATTCCAATATTTCTTCTTAATTTCTAAAAGAGTTTTCATGTACGAAATCCAGTTATCTACCCAAGAAAAAAATCCATAGGGCCAAATAGCCCATTAGGTTAGAAAAGATGGCCATCTACTAATATTTTCAAAAATGAGAATTTCCATCCAGCACTGCCATCATTCAATAATAAGAAAATAGTTTTGGTCTTTTTGTTTATTTGTTTAGATGCAGTTTAAAGCTGCTTTTAACGATCGTTTAGTCATATCCCGGTGACATGAGCAGCTAACAACGGATTCCTGGTATTTATCACAATAGTGCTACCATTTCACCCTTTCCTAGCCTCCAGCAGCTATCACACATAGGTCTACGATTATCAACTATGGGTGAAGAAAGCCTGTTAGACTTCTAGGCTCTTATCCTTTGTCATACTAGCGGCATGACACATTAACAACTATCTTGAAGTTCTTACAAGTAATTGGCACAAAAGAATTGCTTTTTTTTAACTCATTTATCATGCCACCATGTGGCAAAACATTACATGATTTATTGGGTCGCATAAATCACGGATCAAATCAATTGGGTAATTAATCACCTATTTTCTCTATATTTCTGATCAGCTGGGTTATTTATTTCCGGGTGAAATTTTAATGCGACAGGTTTCCTTACATAAGCACAGCCAACGAGTGCAACGCACGTCTGCAGGTGCTGTAATGCAAACAAATTAAATCGAAGAGGGGCATTACTTGCACAAAATGCAAATGGAGCTATCTCTTTGATAGTAAATATTGCTCTTTTGATTTTGAACATGTGTGCCAAGTGATCGTTTGATGAATCTGGCCCGTTTTAAAAACGACCAATCCTTTTGTAGTCAGTTGATACAATTATGGTGTAAAAGTTTGAAGCAAATTGTACAGCTGTGGGACACTAAATATAGGTAACATTTGTTTTTCACGGAATATACTGGTCGGGATGTTGTTCAAAGGCTGAGTAAGGTTTAAGGCTAAAACAAAACATTTGTCACATTTTATTCAAGATAAGAAATGACCACTGCCTTAAAGGTGACAGTAACGCGTATGTCCACAATGACTAGCAATCACTGCTGACAGTCTGCGTCTCATTGAGCCACACAGGTTACGCAGAAGGTACCTCGGAATGCGAGCCCACTCCTGATGAAGAGCGTCAGTCAGTTGTTGAGTTTGAGGTGGTGCCTGACGTTGACGCAAACGACGTCTTAGGATATCCAGCATGTGTTCGATTGGATTGCAGTCCGGTTAGTTGGCTGACCATGGCAGAACGTCAACATTATTGGCTTGTAGGAAGTTTGCGGTGATACGCGCCGTGTGTAGACATGCGTTATCGTGCATAAAAGTGAGTCCAGGTTGTCGGCGAAAAAGGGTTGGACAACAGGCTGTAAAACTTGGGTTATGTACCCCCTGGCATTCAAATTGCCTTGAACAACAACCAGGTCCGTTTTGAATGCATGTTTGATGGCGGCCCTCACAATTACCCCGCCACCACCGAAGCGGTTATGCTCTAAAACACAATTACGCACATAACGTTCATTTACACGTCGATATATTCAAACGCGTCCGTCGGCATGTGAAAGATTGAACCTTGACTCGTCACTGAACACAACTGTCCGCCATCGCCGCCCGATGTTTTTTAGCCCATACGCGACGTTGTTGTCGATTACATTGTTAAAGTATCATACCATGATAAGGCCTTCTGCACACAACCCCACGTTCACGTAACCGGCGTCCTACTGTGTTTACACTAATATTCCTACCGTGATTACCAACAACGGCTGCAGGTGTCGATATAGCTGTTAAAAAGCGGTCACGAAGGTGCCGTTGACGGATAAAGTTGTCTTGACGTACAGACGTTGAGCGAGGCCTACCAGATCTACGCCTGTCCCGAAGACTTCCTGTGGCGTTCACATGTCTAACCAAACGCACTATAGTTGATCTTGATACGTTAAAACGTGTAGCTACGTGATTTTGGGAACTGCCCATTAACAGCATGCCCAAAATGCGTGCGCGTTCTTCATTATTTAGTCTTGGCATTATGGATATGAGTATTTGTATCCTTCTTGGGTAAAGTTCGAGTTGTGTTTTGACTAACGAAGCCACTTGTACAGATTTGGAAAAACAAAATAATTTCTTACAGTCGCACGGGGCGCACGAGTAAACTCTTTCGACAAACTTACCATGGGAAGCACTAGTTTGTAAAAAGAGTTTGCGATAGCAGGATATGTAGAGTTTAGGCTATAATTCATTTATAGATCAATAAGTGTCTTCTGTTGATAGAAAAAAAGGTAATTTCAAAATTGGTGAGGCCTTTTTTATGACAGTCAGTTTATGAAAACTGTGGACTTTTATCGAAATAACAAGAAAAGATTTTTAATACGCATGGACGGGCAGGGAATATGCGATCGCAATAACTCCTCTGAACTTCAGTCCGTGGAGCTTTAAACCAAGCTTTACATGTTTCACGTTTTACATTTCAGATTGGTTTGTTCATCGTTCTTGATTTGTACATACATGCGCTTGGTATGATAACATCTATTAAAGATTGGAAAATGGAATGATTCTTTTCTCCCAATTGTCCATTAGAACTCACTAAACAATAAACAGTAAGCTGGGCCGATTTGGTTACAAGCCCTGTTATATTATTTGTCGCATCATCTATAAGCTTTTCTTAAATTAAACAAACAACGAGAAGACCAAAATTGGAACTTGGTAGATCTCCTGAGAGAAAAGATCTAATGCATAATTATGTTTGTCTATGCAACCCAAGAAAAAGATGATTTAACAACTCATCAACTTAGCTCTTTACTAATCGGAATTCTTTCTACCAAATATGGTTAGAACTGGCAATATAGATTGGTAATTTAACCTTTAAACTATTTTGAGAGGTTTACACCTAAAGCGCAATTCTAACAAGAGTTGTCCGCGGACAACGTAGCTCGCCCAAACAGCTGCTTGTCACAAACAGCGCTTGACCGAAGACCGAAGTTCAAAGTGGTTTCTTTCAATGTTAAAGTCCATGATCTAATATATATCTGTTAGAGTAGTAATTAAGAAATATAAAAACTTTTTTGTTTTAATTGCAGGTATAAGGATAGGGCGAAAGCCTACAAGCAGATGAGGTTACCAATGGAATTTCTTTGTATCAAACATGAAGTTTTTCTTTAAAATTTTTCTTAGTCCACAAAAGGTCAAGATCAAGGTCAAATAGTGAAGGACCTTGGTCTCTGTAGAAGCCTATCACCTAGTGAGTATGTGTATGAAGTAATAATGTCCCTGAGTAAAGCATTTAAAAAATATAAGCAAGGTTAAATTTTTGGTTAAAGTTTTTCAGTTTAAGTTTTTCCAAGTCCATAAAAGGTCAAGGTCAATGTCAAATTGTCAAGGCCCTTGTTTTCTGGTGAAAGCCTTTCATCTGGTGACTATGTATATGAAGTAATGATGTCCCTAGGTTAAAGCATTCAGAAAATATAAGCAAGGTTAAAGTTTTTGGTAAAAGAATTTCGGTTAAAGTATTTCTAAGTTCATAAAAGGTCAAGGTCAAATTATCAAGGACCTTGATCTGTCACAAAAGCCTTTCACCTAATGAGTATGTATATGAAGTAGTGATGTACCTAGGTTAAAGTATTCAGAAAATAATAAGCAAGGTTAAAGTTTTTGGTTAAAGTTTTCAGTTAAAGTTTTTCTAAGTCCACATATGGTATAGGTCAAGGTCAAATTGTGAAGGACCTTGGTCTCTGGTGAAAGCCTATCGCCTGGTGAGTTTATGTATGAAGCTATGATGTCCCTAGGTTAGAGCATTAAAAAAATATATGCAAGGTTAAAGTTTTTGGTTAAAGTTTTTTGGTTAAAGTTTTTCTAAGTCCACAAAGGGTCAAGGTCAAGGTCAAATTGTCAAGGACCTTTGTCTATGGTGAAAGCCTATCACCTAATGAGTGTGCATATGAAGTAATGAAGTCTCTAGTTTAAAGCTTACAGAAAATATAAGCAAGGTTAAAGTTTTTTTGGTTAAAGTTTTTGGTTTTTAAAGTTTTTGGTTAAAGTTTTCTTTGAAAGGGTCAAGGTCACAATCTAAAGGTCATTTCGACATGGATGTTGGTCTCAAATGAAAGCCTATGCCCTAATGAGTGTTTCTGTAAAAAAATAAAGCCTCTAGGATAAATATTGATAGAAATAAAAAAACTTTAAGCTAATGCGGACGCCGACACCGACGCTGACGCCGACGCCGACGCTGACGCCGACATCCGAGGGTATGACAATAGCTCTTCCGAGACTTTCGTCCCGGGCGAGCTAAAAAAGGTAATGTAAATCATTCCGTAAAAGTTTTCTGTAAATCAGGGCCCAATGTTATAAAACTTTTCTCATGATCAGGCTCAATTTTCTCAAATTTTAAATCAAAATAAATGTAAGAAAATAAAAGAAAATATTAATAAGGAAACTGAATAACGGCTTTAATCTTAAATTGAAATTTGAGCAAATTTTGAATTGAGCCTGAGAAAAGTTTTATAACCTCAGGCCCTGGTGTAGATGTGTTAAAAGGATTTTCAAATATTGACCCCCTTTTTCAATGAAACGTCATCACAAGTTATAACAGCAGAAATTTGCCCATGGACAAATGAAAAGGTATATTCTGTGAGATTTTCGGGAGAAATGAATATTGCAAGATTCGGATAAATAATGAATTTTACATAAAGGTCGCTTTTTCCGTGACACATAATTAAGATTGCAAAACAACTAGAATTTCTACGAGGGCACATGATGAGCAACATGAGAAAGTTTCATGAAAATCTATCTTAAATTATATGAGATGTGTAAAAAATAAAATTTGCTAACTGAAAGCAACTTTTCCTATAACCAGGCAACATATCACCACAAAACAGGAAACCTGAGAGAGTCCCATCAGAAAAACCTATCAGCCAAAAATCACCAATAACTACAATCTATTTCAGAGAAGATTCTTTTATAATTCACCGTATCGAGTCCTTTTTTGTGATTACACACCCAATGGCACCCATATTATCGTACCGATCAATATTAAACTAAGGAATCTGAAAGCCTAGAGCATGTCTCAAGCATAATTCCTTTGAGGTTTCTTGACTTCCGACCAGTAGATACAGAGAAGATATTTAATAATAATTTACTTGGTGGGATCGTTTATAAGTGACTCAACAGCCCGCAGCACAATTGTAACTATGTTATCAGGATAAATGGGACATGTCCTAAGCATCATTCTGTAAAGTTTGGTTAAATTCTGACCAGAAGTTTCAGAGAAGAATTTTTAGATATTTCAACGCACGAGTTTTCTTTTACGCGACAGCTCGTAGCCCCGAATTTATCAGACTGATCAGGATTAAAAGAATGAAAAAGCATGTCCTAAGCATCGTTGCGGTGAAATTTGGTTGAATTCTAACTTTTCGTTTCAGAGACGTTTTATATCACACCATATGGGACCCTTTCGGGTGACTAAACATCCCGAAGCGTTAAAGTAGCAACCCGATCAGGATTGAAAGAAGAGATCTGAAAGAACAGGTCCTCAGCATAATTTCTGCGGTATTTTATTGAATTCTGCCCAGTAGTTTCAGAGAAGATCACAGAGGAGACAAGAGTGCCATCGTCACAAAATACGCCGCCACTTTGCTGCTGTTTCACAGAAATAATTGTAGACACTACTTATTTTGACAGAACCAAATTGAAAATGACCAAGTTTCATTTAAATCAAGACAAAAAGTTAGGAGGAGTTGCAATTTCAATAAGCCCCAGGCACTAAGTTTTAAGGGGGCATAATTAAGGGAAATAAATGAGCCATAAAATCCTTGATCCATGTACATCTACAAATTATGGTGATGACATTAAGCCCTAGATACTAAGTTTTAAGGGGGCATAATTTAGGGTAAAATTAATGAACCATAAAATCCTTACTTCATGCTCATCAACTAATTTCGGTTATAACATCCACCCAGTTCATTTAGATCCAGCCAGAAACTTAGGAAGAGTTGCATTCACAAGACTGCAATTTCAATAAGCCCCAGAGACTAAGTTTTTAAGGGGGCATAACTGAGGCAATAAGCCCCAGAGACTAAGTTTTTAAGGGGCATAACTCAGGCAAAAATCAACGAACCATAAAATTCTTACTTCATGCACATCTACCATTTGAGGTGATAACATTGACCAAGTTTCAAGAAGATCCAGCCAGAAACCTAGGAGTTGCATTGACAAGAAAATTGGACCCAGAGACTAAGTTATCAAGGGGCATAACTCAGGCAAAACTCAACGAACCATAAAATCCTTCCTTCATGCACATCTACCAATTGAGGTGATAATATTGACCAAGTTTCAAGAAGATCCAGCCAGAAACTTAGGAGGAGTTGCGTTGACAAGAAAAGAGGACCTAGAGACTAAGTTATCAAGGGGCATAACTCAGGCAAAAATCAACGAACCGTAAAATCCTTCCTTCATGCACATCTACCAATTGAGGTGATAATATCGACCAGGTTTCAAGAAGATCCAGCCAGAAACTTAGGAGGAGTTGCGTTGACAAGAAAATTGGACCCAGAGACTAAGTTATCAAGGGGCATAACTCAGGCAAAAATCAACAAACCGTAAAATCCTTCCTTCATGCACATCTACCAATTGAGGTGATAACATTGACCAAGTTTCAAGAAGATCCAGCCAGAAGTTTAGGAGGAGTTGCGTTGACAAGAAAAGTGGACGGACGTACGGACGGATGGACGGACGGACGGACAGACGGAGAAGATGACGCCAATATACGTCCGCCTCCGGCGGCGAATAAAAAAGTTTACGCGCGCACGGACACACACACAACGGACCATAGAAAGGCCATACATATATCCCATTTGACTTCGTCCAGAGGAGCTTTAAATTATTTAAAATTGACTGAAATTAATTAAAGAGAAATAAAATATTTTTTCCGTTTGATGCTTAGCAAAAGTTGCGTAGAATAGTTTCGGGGTTATGATCAATCTGTAGATATAAGGTTAAAGATGTACGTAACCTCGTAACTATATTTTTATATTACCTTAGTTACGAGGTTTGAGAAATAATCTTCACAATGTGAACGTCCATAGCCTCGTAAATGTATCTTAAATCAAGCAACGGCTACTAGGCTTTGGAATGAAATGACAAGTTATTCTGAAAACCTGTATCAATGCGTTTAATATGGCTGAAGACAGGGGTGTAAAAATATGAGTTTTCTCACTTGTCCATGTACAAGTAAAAGTCGATCTCCTACTTGTCAAGGATAACCAGAGCACCGCAAGCGGGTGCCAACGCTCGGCTGTTGATTATTTCTTAGGCAATACAAATATATGAACTTGGTACCTACAGAAAGGTCTTGCACCAAGCAATGATCATTTGAAAGGAGGCTCTTTGATTAACCATTCAAAAATTATGACCAAGGTTAAATCTTTTCAAACAAATTTGACCTTGAAAAATGACCTTGACTGATGACCTTGAACTTAGTACCTACAGAAAGGTCTTGTCCCAAGGAAATATCATGCAAAATATGGGACTCTATGACTTACCATTGAAAAGTTATGACCAAGGTTAAATTCTTTAAAGAAATTTGACCTTGTTTGGTACCAATAGAAAGGTCTTGTCCCAAGCAATGATCATGTGAAATATGAAGGCTATATGACTTACCATTCAAAAGTTATGACCAAGGTTAAATTCTTTTAAGAAATTTGACCTTGAAAAATGACCTTGACCTTGCCTGATGACCTTGAACTTGGTACCCAAAGAAGGGTCTTGTCCCAAGCAATGATCATGTGAAATATGAAGGCTCTTTGACTTACCATTCAAAAGTTGTGACCAAGTCTAATTTTTTTAAAAGAAATTTGACCTTGAAAAATGACCTTGACCTTGACTGATGACCTAGAACTTGGTACCCAGAGAAAGGCCTTGTCCCAAGTAATGATCATGTGAAATATGAAGGCTCTTTGACTTACCATTCAAAAGTTATGACCAAGTCTAAATTTTTTAAAGAAATTTGACCTTGAAAGATGACCGTGACCTTGACTGATGACCTTGAACTTGGTACCTACAGAAAGGTCTTGTCCGAAGCAATAATCATGTGAAATATGAAGGCTCTTTGACTTACCATTCATAAGTAATGACCAAGTTTAAATTTTTAAAGAAATTTTACCTTGAAAAATGACCTTGACCTTGACTAATGACCTTGAACTTGGTACCTACAGAAAGGTCTTGTCCCAAGCAATTATCATGTGAAATATGAAGGCTCTATGACCTACCATTCAAAAGTTATGACTAAGGTTAAAAATTGTCAAGCCAAGGCCATCGCACACGACAACGCGAACGACGCCAAGGTGATCATAATACCTCGGGTTTTCTTCGAAATCAGCCGAGCTAAAAATGATCTTGTACACACAAAAATGAATTGATGAATATTGAGAAAACGTTTTTAATGAAGAAAATGCTGTAACCCTTTGATATAATGATTCGGGTGACTTTTCTCCTAGATCTTTTTAGTTCTGTCATAAGATTTGCTCTGGTATTTACTTGTCTAAGGAAAATGTACTTGCCCGCAAGTGGGAAAGCCCGGGTCGGACATGTCGGGCATAGGTATTCCAAACCCTGCTGAGGTAACTAAGTATTACGGTAAACTTACGATCAGTAAGTCTAAATTTAGTTTAATTTAAATTGGGGTTTTACGTCGCTTTCAACAATCTCAGTTATATCGCGACGACTGGAGCACCTAACGATGGATTCCTGGTATTTCTCACACCAGTACTACCACCACATCCCTTTCCTAGCCTCCAGTTGCTATTCCACATAGGTTTACGATTATCTACCCATTGGTGGAAGACATATGTCGGAAAGGATAAGTGCCGCGGCCGGGGATCGAACCCGTGCGAATACTGACCCCTGGATAAGAAGTCCGGCGCGCTACCAACTGCGCTATTGCCGCGGCAAGGCATGTTGGAATATTGCACATGTATTGAGATAATAAATTCAGAGATTGATATAATCTTTGGGACATTTTATTTTAAAATACAGGTACTTAGGTAATTTGTTCGGCTGGTATAGTAGTTAACACAATTTTGGTCATTTTCACAATTCAATATGATATATATAGCATAGATTCCTAAAAAATTTAGCATCTAAGGGACTGACATATTTGAAAATTATGAGTCCTTTGTGAAAATTGTGCATCTTTGATGCAGGATGCGCAGCAAAATGAATCACTGGATGAAACAAAAAAGTTATTCTGAAACCTCATAACTATGCCTTTGATTTTGCTATAGTTACTAGGTTTTAGTATTTAACGTAAAAGGGTAATGCGTACATCAAACTATAGTAACAAAATTTCAATTGAAAAACTGCTGTAGTTACTAGCTTTAAAAATAAGCCGTTACAAATTAAGTCCGTAAATCTCGTAGTTACTGCGAGTTCCATCGTGAAATTGACATTCATCTCAATCAAAATCATTCCTAATCGCTCACTCAGCACTCCATTCACTCACACCAAACACTCACTAAAGCCGCTCAAAAACGCTCCAAATGAATAAAAAAAATAAGATCACCAACTACCTTCAAAATTAATAAAGTAAACCCCAAAATCGCGATTTCACTGACATTATTGAGATTTTAAGCGTCTGGTTGATTCGTGAAGAAATAGAAAGCTATCTTTAGAACTTTTATGCATATTTTATTAAAGGGAGGTAATTAATACAGCTAATTTTGTTCATCTTGAACAAAATTAGTAATATTGGATTACCTCCCTTTAATTCCACTCAAAACTCGATCCACTCACTCTTCAATTTCATTCCGAAATCATTCCAAAATTATTCAACTTGTCAATTCTACGATAAAAAAATTATTCAAGGTTTATTTACTGAACTTATATAAAATGGGCAATTCCTAAACCTCTAAACCAAATAAAAATATTGCCGCAGTTACAAGCTTTTCTTTAATTAAACCAACAACGAGTTGTCCAAAATCCTCGTAACTGCGTTTTAATCGACTTGTAGCTACAAAGTTTTGGAGCGAAACGATTAAGTCCTCTAGAACCCCATCCCAATGCCTTTACAACTATGTTTATAACCTAGTAATTATAAATTAAATCACGCTTCAGTAATAATTGAGCGGTTAAAGTTTACTAAGCTAACGTCAACAAATTCATCTACACAAACGACGTCAAGGAAACGTTTTGTTCCAAACATAACCGAGCTAACAAATTACCAGTTCAAAGGCTTTGGAATAAAACGTGGGTATTAATTATCAAACGTGGAAATAATACCTTTGATACTGCCCTAGTTACTAGGTTTTCGATTTTAACTTACAATAAGTGGTAAATTGGTAATCAAACCTCGTAACTAAAGATTATGTCAGAATGTAGTTACTATGCTTTGGAATAAAATGAGAATTAATTCTCATATCTCGTAACTATACCTTAAAAAGGCTTTAATATTACCCTAGTTACTAGGTTTGAGAATTAAACTTTCAATGGGTAAATTTTTAGCTTCGCAACACAGCTTGAATTAGGCTGGCTGCTTTAATAACCCGGCTTTTGGAATAAAACGATAACCCTAAAACGTTGTAACTTTAACTTTGCTAATGTTGCCTTGCGTTCAGGCTAACAAAATTGCGCAAAGCAGGATATAATTGACAAACAGTTTGCATCACCCTGTAGTCACCAGGTTTGAGAATTCCGCTGGCAATACTGTAGTTACGAGTGTTTGCAATATGGCGATATATAAGTGATTTTGAAATTTCGTAACTATAGTTTTTATTATCTTATAAATACGCTGTAGATACAATTTTTTCATTGTAAAAGAACGATGATAAATTCTGAAAATCGCAACGTAGCTTTATTTTGAAATACACTGACGATCATTTTAAAATTATTAACCTGCGTTATTAAAGTTTTAATCATGCTGTAGTTGCGAGTTTCTGGAGTTACACTAACGAGAAGTTAATCTGAAGCCTAAAGCTTTAATCTTGCCAGAGTTTTGCTATAAAATTGATAATATGTAAGAATTAATATTTTGTTAATAAGGTTAAACGCAGCTAATAACATATTTAGTGATATTGCTGCGGCTGGAGCGCTTAATTGAAATGTTTTGTTATATTTTTCTCGCACAAGAATTGTACTTAGATGTAGGAATATGCAGTTTTTCAGCTAAGCGTTGGACAACCAAAATATTGTCTGCAAAAAAGATTTTTTTTTTAAAGAAAATATTCCGTTAAAAATGTTTAATACCTTTTGATGCAACCATAATGCTAACTGATCTCTAAGAGCTATTCACTAGCATCGCAAGATTTGTCCTGGTATTTACTTTTCCGTGGACAAGTAGACCCTAAAATTGCACTTGTCCGGCACCAATATAGGAAAAGTCGGGCACTGGAATTCCTTCGAAATTGCATTTACAGCTATATCTAAGATGTTTTTTCAACTAAAACAATTTTGATCCGCCAATCGACGCAATCATTCACTGCTGTGTTAAATTTAGTTCGTATAAAGTTACGCTCCAGTTTAATTAATTGCTCTTTTGATAGAGAACATGTGTGCCAAGTTTGAAGTTGAGATATCAATTTTTCGCACGACGACGACGCCAGGACACAACAATACACCGGGGGCCTGTTTTACTAACGATCTTACGAAAAAATCAATCGTAAGCCAAAATCTTAAATCGTACCTGATTTTTTCATTCACAGTTAGATTCTGTCCTGCAATATCTCATTGGAATCGTCTTTAGGAGACGATTCCAATGATATAATGCATGACAATTCTATTTTTAGTTTCTTCTGTAGAAGCAACTTTGATTTTCGACTTACGCAAAAAATGATCGTAAGATCTTTAGTAAAACAGAACTCGGGTTTCCCTCCAAAAATAGAGCTAAATTATTTATGTTTTGTTTTGTTTGTTTGAATGGGGTTTAGCCGCTTTCAACAATCTTCCAGTTAGATCGCATCTGCTTGGGCACATAACAATGGATTCCTGGTATTTCGCTCGCTTGTATTAAAGGTTCATATAAAGAGTTTGAGACCCAACATTAAGGGCACTTCATTTGTCAAGAAAAAGCAATATGTCCAGGTATATTATATACTTAGTTCCGTAAAAAATGTGCACTTTCACCTTTTGCATTTCACTTGATTTTTACAAAGTTGCAGGATAATTATATAGTAAATTTGATACCATACTTCAGGCAAGACCTTTTGAAATTAAAAGTCAAATAAGATTCAGATAAAGTGTCGATTGCTGCATACACGATGGCAGAACTTAGATTGTTGGGATTTGACCTCCTTACAATTCTTTTTCTTTGGTAAGAGCTATGTGTTGATGTTGCATTAAAGAGTTTTAGAAGCCATTCCAAGCCAATTCCAGACAAAAGTTTTAATTTTTATGCAGACGTTACGTGTACGTCAACGTTAGACATTGTTACGTCGTTGGGCCAATCACTTGTCGTTGAATGGTGCTATGGCGTTCTATGACGTCTCGATTTGCTTAATAAAGGCCTTACAAAATGACGACCTCGATTTCTGTTGGAAAATAAATGCTCAATGAATATTAATGACGTTCTAAATCTGACAAAGTTCGACTTTGTTCAACGTCGTTTATTGGTAGTCAAACCATACTGTAGCATCATGCATAATTTTATTGAAGATGTGATTTTATGCTTAGGAAAGCCGCAAAGATTCAACTTAATTCATTTTCAGACCAATTATTCGTCTAACGCGTGATGCACATGCAAAATATGCAAAATCAAATGTCTAAATTTAGCAGAAAATCTTTGCTCATCGCGCGATTTTTGTTTTTTAATATCGTTTGCACATACTCTCGGGTATAGTCGTACGACGTTTACTGACGATAGATTGTGTAATTTCGGAGATATTCAAAATTCAAAAGTGCACACTTTCTTTTGGAACTAAGTATAGAACCTTGTATAGGTACATCTGTCTACATTCTGTTCAAACTTAGGCAAAGTTTGTCCAGCCGTAATGAATTTGTTGGTTTTGAACCAAATATCCTTTTCCAAAATGGTTTGGCTATTCAATTCATGATTAGATGTGTGTGGCCTCTAATGTTGTGCAACTGATTGTGCTCATCTATAGCTTCAATTTGATACATTGTTAAGCTGGGCAAACTGTCTTTTTTGTAGAAAGAAGCAGCATTAATATTGATTCAAAAACTCTTTTCATGAACCGTAACGTTTCATCTTTTCGAAGCCTCCAGCTGCTATCCCATTTAGGTCTACAATTAGCAATCCCTTTGGGAAAGACTAATAGTCGGGAAGGGCGCGTGGCGCGGTCGGGAAGTGCTTGCTCGATTGATTGAATGGATTTTTACGGTACTTTCAACATTTTTTTCAGTTTTATCGCGGAGGCTGGATCCCCTAACAATGGATTCCTGGCATTTCTCTCACCAGTACAACCATCACATCCTTTCCTAGCCTCAAGCTTCTATCTCACATTGGTCTACGGTTATCAACCCATTGGTGAGAGACAAATAATCGGAAAGAATGAGTGCCGCCGTCGGGGTTCGAACCCGTGACCTCTATATTGACAGTCCGACGCGCTAACAACTGCGCTATAACGGCGGCTCTGCCGTCGGGAATCGAACCCGAGACCTTCTGAAAGATAGTCCGACGCGCTTACAATTGCGCTATGACGACGGCAGCAGAGATAAAAACGGATGAAAGCAGGTCGACACAAGGTTCGAAATCACGACTCAACTATTGAGAGCTAATTACTAATTTCTGAATACAGGCCGGGCTCATGTCTCGACTTGACTCTAAATAGAAATTGTTTGTGCATTTTTCTGTAATATATTAATATAGCGACTCTTTGGCAATAGAAATATCAACTTAACCCTTCTCCTGCTTGGCACATTTTCCTGCCAAGAGAAACTTTGGCAGGCAGCATAGACTAAGATCAGCCTGCACAGACGTGCGGTTTGATCTTAGTCCAAACTACCCGATTCCTAATTAATACTTGTGTTGAAACTTGAGCCATACCGGTTGTAATATTGGTAATTGGTCTGAAACCAAATTTAATTTAGTCGGATAAGGGTTAACTGATTTCAACAAAGGAATATTAGTCTAGTAATTCATATTTCAATACATGCATAACATAAAAGGTTTAACGTACCTGTATTTCACAGAAAGTTTGTCTCAAATAAACGATGGATGAAGAAATAGGGAATCCAGTACACCTCTGATTTTTACTTATCTGTCCTCTATATTAGAATGATGGCGGCATAAATAATCAGGCGGGACAACGAGTTGTGAAAAGCGTGCAATATTACAGTTAGTGAATAAATCGCAGTTTCACGATTTTCTCGTTTATATGCTCTGCGTTCAAGAAGACAAAACAGTGGAAATGTTTATCCAACTATACCCCGTTTCGCACGCAAGATCACATACAAAGCGGGGTATAATTGGAAAACTGTTTCCACCGTTTTGTCATCCTGAACACAGGGCTGATATCCACTCACCGATATAATCTACTTAGTGACATACGAGATTTGAATCTTGTGATCAGAATGACAAAACGGTACAGATTGTTTGCAATTTTTTCACAAATTAAAGAAGAACTGTCGTAAAGCGAACAGATACCCCCCTCCCCCGGGTTTTGTCCTTTAAGATTTAATTCCCACCATAAGTTCAGGGTTCGATCCCCGACGGTTGTACTTATCCTTTGCGACTATTTGTCTCCCACCAATGATATGATATCGTAGACCTATGTGGGATAGCAGCTGGAGGTTAAGAAAGGATGCAATGGTAGTACTGGTGTGGGAAATACCAGGAATCCATTGATAGGTGCTCTAGCCACCGCGATACAAATGAAAGATTGTTGAGAGCGGCATAAATCTCCATACAAAATAATTTTAAAAAAAAGGTAAATCCCGCCATAACTGCTTTCATTACATGATCTATTTGCAACATGATAACAACATTAAGTAAAATCTTTAGTTCAAGGGAGATATAATTTAGCAACAATAACGATAAGAAACCATGGATAGGTGCACCAGTCGTCGAATTTTAAATGTAAAACTTTTGAAAGCAACCTTTAATGACTGATTGATTGAATGGAGTTTAACGCCGCTTTCAACATTATTTCAGTTATATCGCGGAGGTTGGAGCACATAACATCGGTTTCCTGTTATTTCTCTCACCAGTACAACCACCACAGCCTTTCCTAGCCTCCAGCTGCTATCTCACATAGGTCTACGATTATCAACCCATTGCCTGATTGGTGAGAGAAAGCAACCTTTAAACCCGTGATAATTTCTCGCAGCCGAGACCAGATAATCTTGATATGTTAAGGTTCATGTAAAGTGTTTGAGGCCCAATTTCAAAACACTTCATTTGCCAAGAAAAAACAGTATGTCTAGGTATATCATATATCAAAATGAAGCTATTCATGAGCATAAGTAGTTAAGCAACACAAGACTACCATAGCTATAGCGATATAGCCATAACATTGCGGAAAGGGGTCATTTTGTACAGAACAAGCAACTGCAAGACTGTTGGATAAAATTTGGCCCATATTTGAACAAAGTATAGACCAAAGTACTATGGGTAAACCATGCTATCTGAATGTTTATAAACAGACTTTCGACGAGTGTAATATAGAGAAATTGGGACCAACGATTTCTTTGCTTTGACGGTCTTTTCACTATAATGAAGGATCACAGAAACACAAAATTACTGGAATTTCTACTATTGCATGCAATCCTTTGAACTACATCTGTAAACGTCATGTGTCATAGCGTAAAAGTTAGCCTGGAACCCCACTGTATCAATCTACTTAGCATTAACTGATAAAAAGTAATGATAATAATCAATCTTTCTGAAATGCATAGATATTCCAAATAAGTTTATGATTTACCTTACCATAAAGCACAAAGTGGTAGTCCTAACACAGTTATTTGGCATAAAAATGGTAACAATAGGCAACCATATCAAATTCAGGGAATCTTGAAGTCACTCCATTGTATCGATGCATTGTTGGAAATGATCTCAAAACTTACAATATGGTGGCTAATCTGTACCAAGATTATTTCATTTGAATTGAATGATATGTTATCTAGGGTTGGCTAGTGTTCTTTTTTGGAATATAGTAGTTTTTCATCACTTTTTAAATTGTTTAAACTACCACTAGTTCATTAATTTCAACAAAAACCTTTATACCATTCTGTTTGAAATCGAAGGCAAGAATGTAGCACCTTTCTAATATTTCTTGAGTCCTAAGTCCTTATAAGTTACTCATGACCTAGTCATCTGTGTTAAACTGGAATTTTGGTATTTTGGTGAAAATATTCAAAGATTTGTTAATAGATCGATACAGTGGATAGATCGATACAATGAGGTCTGAGTATACATGCTTTCGAAGCCGTCTTTATCATGAAGGAACTAAAATTGGAACGACAAAAAGCATCGAATATCGATGGGGAGAAAAAAAGTGTTTTATTTGATGAGTTTCTCTACTGTATCAGTATACAGGTGATTATATTTGTAATTAAGTACCGTTATATCACGCTTGTTAAATTTCCGTTCAGTCCACACCTACTCATGACTATACCACATTTTCCCGCGTTTTCGAATACCCTGGTTGGACTATACCCGGGTACTACTATAAACGTTGGTGTAAAACTCGAGCCCAAAACATAGTAATGCAGGCAATTTATTTTGACTTATTTTATAAACGCATAAGTCATACATGCCATTCTAATTTTGTAAACATCTAGATCTTTGTAAGGTATGGTGTGTTATCACAACATAAATGAACATTAATAGTTTATATAACTGTAAGGCTGTTTAGAAATATACCAATTTCTATTTCACTGAATGATAAATATATAGTAATTTATTATAGCTCATTGAATTGAAACACTATAATTTGAAATAAATCGCAGAAAATATTTCACAATATTATGGTGTGCTGTTGCACCGTATCTAACATCTATTTTGAAAACAGACCAAACCGGTTTGACAAGTATGGTGACAAAATAAATGGAAATTGGTTGTTTCAAAGGAGCATTTTGAGACTGAGTTGTATATCTAAGGTTGTAGTAGTACCTGGGTAGTAGGCCTACTTTAGACTGTACTTTGAAAAATTATGAGCAAATTTTATCCAACCGTCATGCAGTTGCTTGTTCTGTACAAAATGACCATTTTCCACAATGTTTTGATTTTACCGCTAAAGCTATGGTGGTCTATGTTGCTCAACTGCTTGTGCCCAAAAATAATTTCTTTTTGATATACAATAGGCCTTTACCTGGACATACTTCTTTTTTTGGCTAATGAAGCGCCCTTAAAATTAGGTCTCATACACTTTACATGCACCTTAGACACTTACATGTTATTCATTTATCACGCATCATTCTTTCAGCGCTTAATTATGATAAACTCTTAATAAAAATAATAAAATCAGATGAAAGTGTATGCATTGTTTTCTAAAACTAGACTGTCTGATTTCAGGTCAATACAGGCTTCATTGCTGCATTAAATCGAAAGCTCGCTTTTCCTTAATTGTTATGTACATATTCATCAGACAATCCCAATCTTAAAACCGCATGCCGCAAACTTACAAAGTCAATATAACAACAATCATTTCACAGTCGGAGTTTTGGCATACAAAGAAATAATAAGGGCCCAGTCATGAAAGCACCGGCTTCGTTTCGCGCGTTATAATACATGACGTCACAAATATTTTGATACCGTTGGATAAGATACAGTACAAAAAGTCTAGATTAAATCCTGGCATATTTTAATTTGATACCAAAACGAGTTTCAATGCGTTTGGTTATCAAATTATCATTTGACACAAAGATCTCCATAGACAATCGGAGAGCTTTAAAGAAATTTGTCTACCGCCAAAAACCGACTTACCTTAAAATCACCAATATATAATAAACCTACGATCAAAGTTCTAAATGACACATATATATGTGTAAGTTCACTCGGCAGAAAACGTCATAATGACATTGCGTAGCCTCAATATATTATTGTTGTTCTCCTGTCTTCTGGGCGTCCAAAACGATTAGGTCCAAAAGTACATCAGAATTGTTGTTTATACGAGGAAAAGAATCTGTTACTCGATTTGGAAGCTAATCTAAACCTTGTCTACAACATAAAATACAAGAGCCACGTCGGACATGGCCATCCCCCACCACGAAAGCTTGATAGTAAACTGAAGCCTGAGATAACAAAGGTCAATACATCCAAAATAATGCAAGCTGTTCTTGTGCACTGCACTTTTTGTGCACTGCACTTCTCCTCTTTGAGATCTAACTACCTAGGCCTATAAAGTTTCAACTTGCTAGCTATTAAACTTTCAGAGATATGCACCGGACGAAATCTAAGTATTTAAAATAACAAAGAGCAATAACCCCAAAAGTATGCAAGCAAGAGTTGTAGTTCGTGTGCGCTGCATTTCTCCTCCATTAGATCTACCCACCTATAAAGTTTCAAGTTGGTAGCTTTTAAACTTTAGGAGAAATAGTCCGGACAAGTTTAGTGACGAAATTTCGGAATGACGGATGGAGACCATTACTATACCCCCTTCACCGAACGGCGGGGATTAAAATAAGCTCGCAAAGCTGATTTTAACCTCGTTCAAATTAGAAATAGAGGATATTGAATGAGTGGTCATGGAATACCGAATTAATTAAAAAAAAAAAGTCATCTATAAACAGATAAAAGTGAGGCTGCGCCGAGTTTTTATCTGTTTTAAATGACGGGTTTATTAAATTCTGTAAATATGAGCAGAGATTTCATATTCTATTTATATGACAAGAATTTTTGCGAAAATCGTCGAAATTATTGAAATTCAACATTTCAATTTTCCGCGAAAGTTATAACACCGTTTAAAACTGATGTCAAAATATATACATTATGACGTGATTTTCGCGGTTACAAAATAGCGTAGCTTTTCGCCCTGAGCTCATTTGCATAGTTATTCCACTAGTGTAATAACACCCGTGTAATATCAAAAATATCCAACGGGGTTATTTAACTCCCGCCACGTAGGTCATATTATAACTTGGTTTATTTACAAATCATAGAAAAGGGGAGCGGACGGAAGACATTCATCTTTTGTCACTCATCGCCTTTAGGCATATCCTATATATTCTGACACTCTCTCAAGATTATTATTGGCAGGCGCTGTCTGGGAACAGTAATTAGTCTAATTTAAAAGAAATGGGTTGTTAGAATTAATCTCAAGGTAAAAAGTAAGGTAAAAGATAGATTAGATAGATAGAGATTTTATTCGGTAAAGGATGTTGACAATACATGATAAAATGTAATAACACATATCGATAAAAAATATATATCGCAGTATGTTACATAAATCATGTCTACCACCACCAAATCTAGGTTAAGGCAAAAAGAGATCTTGATCTCTTATTTCCATTGCGGACCCCTGCTTGGATGTGGCTGACATAGAGAGGCATAATGATGAATATGACAAAATTATCACAGTTTAATTGAGCGTTACTTAAAAAATTGCAATATATCACAGATTGTACAAATTGTTATCACAAGGACTCAAAGAGATGTTTATGGACCCTTTTTTAAACATAGAAATAGAATTTGCATTTTTAATTGTCGTTGGTAAGCGGTTCCAAAGGCAGCAACCCATGTAAGAAAATGATTTCCTTCCAGGGGTCCCAGCCCTTGGAACCGCAAAGCAATCGTTCCTGCTAAATCTAGTGCCATATGAATGGGACGTGGCTGCTTCTATAAACTGTTCCGACAAATATTTAGGAGTTGTTCCGTTTTTAAGTTGGAATGCGGAGCAATTCCAACTTAGATTTAACAAAACCGCAAAATGAACACAAGATAATTTTATTTCGGGTTTTTTGATAACACATATCACGTGAACAGGATGTGAATGCACTGCGGCCTATTTTGTATATCTCAACTTGACACAGACATACAGTTTATTTCATCAAGAAGTAATAATGTTGAACAATTACACAACTAAAACGTCATGTAAATTATTAACACGCTAATTTATATTTTAAACGAAATTTATTGAAACTTGCGTACGAATTTACTAGTAGCAAATGTTTGCATTGCTATATTTGGAAATCATGTGATAAGTCAAGTCCAATAAAGTAAGCTATTGACAACAGCACTGTCCAATCACGTGATCTGCTTATTTGGTAATACGCGACCTGTTTTTCGTAGAATTGTGGCAATAGCACAAGCCAATCACGTGATCTGCTTATTTGGTAACGTCGCGACTTGTTTTTCGTCGAATTATGTAATAGCTTCTTTTAGAGGTCTAGTTTCTCTTTCTGAACGAACTTTTACACACTTCAACAAAATACCACAGTTCAAATGTTTTTTTTTTATTTAATTGTCTCGTAAACCAGTATTAGAAACGCGCAAAATCTGCAGATTATTTATCTGTATTAACAACCCAGTCCAGCAAATATTCTGTTTTAATTACTTCTCTTAAAAAATGGAACCCCATTTCCAAATCGAGCGACAATTTCACTTGATGGTGGACGCAGCAAGGATCGATGAAGGTATAGATCCACAAGTTTAAGTGATAGATCAAAGGTCAATTTTGTCTTTACCTGTATAGACAAAATTTACCTTTGATCACTCACTCTAAATTGCGGGTCTATAGGCAAACATTTATCTTCTCTTTCTGCTTTTGTCCATTTTCTTTAAAATTGCTTAGACATAAATTCACTTATGCAAAAATACGCATGTGCGTAATCCTTTAAATATCATTGAAGATTATCACAAGTTAACTATAGCCTTTGTTTTTATCAAATATCTGAACGAGTTTACCAACCCCACGTGTTTTGCCTTCAGGGGCCACGTTCAAGAAAGGTCCAACGACCGAAATTTGATCGTATCGAAATCGTACGATTGAAATTGGCTTTCAAGAAACATTTTTTGGCTTTCAAAAAACATGTAGCGTTTAATTTACGCATAAATTTGCGCTACCTAATGGCTAGCCTTCTCGGATTTCATTTTTATACGCAGCTGGAGGCGGTCTTATATTGGAGTCATCTCTTCCGTCTGTCCGTCCGTCCGTACGCGCGTCCACTTTTCTTGTGAGCACAACTCCAACTCCACAAAATTTCTAGTTGGATTTGGATGAAAAATCGTGTGAACGCAACTCCGTTTATGGACCGATTTGGATGAAACTTTTACAAAATGTTCCTAGTCATCTGACCTAGCGCATATTTTAACGCGGTTTGGTGAATTTCTTAGTCAAAAGTCGAGACGTATTATGTAATCACTTGGGCGGGAGGCTTCAGCTTCGTTAGTGGCCTGATGTCATAGTCTCTTGAACGCATTCCAACTTATCAGTACTTTCAGTACTTTGATTTATCTTGAAAACATGCAGTAGAGCAATTTCTTCTACTCTTTTACTAACTGGAAGCCAATTTAAAGTTTTATAATGTGTATCTAGGATACGTGAACGGTGGTTCAAATCTAAAACGAATCTTATAAGTTTGTTTTGTAGTACCTGAAGTTTGTCATTCCATTTTTTGTTTAAACTGAAATACCAAAAGACACAAGTATAGTCAAAATAACACTGAATTAAGGAAGAAACTAATAGTTTTCTATTATGAAGTGTGAGAAATTTGTTCTTTCGATAAAGAAACTTCAGCCTAGCAGTTGCCTTCTGCAATAAAGAACTTGCCATATTTTCACCAGATAAACTTTGGTCAAGAATTGCACCAAGGTATTTCACAAAAGAGGTAGAATTGATAGTACTCCCATCACAAACAACATTTATTTTACTATTTGATTTCAACTTTTGCTTTGAGCCAAAAAGAATGGATTCAGTTTTCCCTAAGTGTAAAGACAATTTGTTATCGATGAGCCAGGATCTTACTTTATTATTAAGGTCAACAGACAACGCCCTTTCAACACATGACCTGTCTTTATCTGAAACGAAGATAGCTGAGTCATCTGCACAAAGAAGAAGTTTGTTTTTTACAACTGCAGACATATCATTCACATATAATAAAAATAAGAGAGGACCAAGGATAGACCCTTGTGGTACACCACAATATATATTTTCGAATGAAGACTGAGTTTTGTTAATATCAACACACTGCTTCCTGTCAGTAAGATAAGATATAAACCAATTAACAATATCATTACCAAATCCAATTTCTTCTAGTTTCATGATAAGAATGGAGTGGTCAACTGTATCAAAAGCCTTTTGTAGGTCAGGTAAGACCACTCCCACAAAATGACCTTTATCCATCTGCTGTCTAATGAAATCTGAAAGATGAATAAGACAGGTGTCTGTTGAAAACCCCTTCCCTAAGCCAGACTGAAGCTCATATAATAAATTTTTATCACTTAAATATGATTCTAATTGATCAAAAACAACTCGCTCAAATATTTTAGAAACAACACTTAGAATCTTATCATTCTTTTTAAATAAAGGAACAACTCTAGCTGACTTTAGGTCAGGTGGAACAATACCTTGAATCAAAGATAGATTAATTACATGGGCTAGAGGACCAGCAAGGATAGATGAGCAGTCAAGGATAAAACGTGCAGGGATCCCATCTAATCCAGTAGATTTGTCTGCATGTAATTTGTTCAAATACCTTAAAATAGTATGTTCATTGACTAAAGAAAATGAATAATTGTTTTTCGTTACACCCTTTTCAATATAAAAATTATTCACAAACTTCCTACAAAATTTCAAAGAAGGAAGAGGTAAATTAGACACAAGCTTCTCAGCTACAGTCGTGAAAAAACTGTTAAAACTCTTTGCTACTTTCTGACTATCAAAACACAGACTACCATCTAAATTTAGTGCAATACTATCACATGAGGAAGAACGATTTTTCTTAGATGGCATTCCCAGAACTTTCAGACATTTCCAAAGTGTTTTAGAGTCATTTTCAAATTCATTACAAGAATCATTAAAATAATTTTTCTTTGCCTTGAATATAGAATACTGAGCTTTATTCCTTAAAATTTTGAAATTGTCATATTCGAATCAGATCTATTATTTCTGTATGCTGACCATACCTTATCTCTAGATTTAATGCAATCAAGGACTTCTGCATTTATCCATGGCTCGGACCTATGTTTGATTCTGGTGTGTTTTATTGGTGCAATATTGTTAAGTGCTTCGAGAAAAATAGATTTAAAGGACAACCATGCTTCACAGACATTATCACTTAACATTACAAGGCACCAGTCAGCAGACAATAACAATAACTGAAATGATTCTTTTGAGTATTTTTACAGGATCTCATAGTAATGGTTTTATGTTTACCTATAAAATTCTTACATACTTTCCTTATGCAAAATACTAAGAAATGATCACTTATACATGTAGTTACAACTCCTGATTGCAAAACTTTATTTGGATCTGAAACAAAAATAAGATCAAGTGTAGCTCTAGATGAAACAGTAACCCTAGTAAAATCACATATAAGTTGTTTTAAATTAAATGATTCCGTAAAACTTTTTAAAGAATGGTAAAGTTTACATTTGTATGAAGAAATATCAGTGTTTAGGTCTCCTAAAATATAAGTTTCATATAAACTAAAATGTGATGTAGTTAAACAAAGAGATTCTAAAATATCATAAAAGTTTGTTTGCTTTGTGGTCTATAAATTACTGATAATAATAAAGGTTTGGATTTTGGTAGTAAAAGTTCAAACCACAAAGCTTCTAGTTCGTTGTGTTGAAGATCTTGTCGAGTATTGAAGGATAAGTCACTTCTAACATATAAACAAACCCCACCTCCATGTCGATTGCGATAATGTTGTAATTGGGGATTTTTAGTTCGGAGTCAAAAAAATATCTGTTTTCAGCTGTGATTCCAATAACTGCAGCATTGGATTTAAAAAATAGATTTTTACAAATTACAAACTCTCATTAGTTGTAACTTAGAACCTGTAAAACGGATCTGGAGTCTCGACAAAGATGGTTAAACTAGGACTAGACTGGAAATTTTAATCTACAAATATAGGTCGTTTGACCTCTATATGGACCAACATTTCGCTGAAAATCTCAGAAATTAATTAATGAAGCGTATCTTTTGCCATGTTACATTTTCCAACTAATACCATGACAAGTTTTGTTTCTCAGATTTTTTAATGAAAAATAATGATTTTGTCTGTCCGTCTACATGTTAACTTTCAGCTTTTCTTACCTACTTGTGTCTGCATTTAAACGGAACAATAGTACTGATTTGCATAGGGACCGAGTCAAAAGTGTAAGATTTTAAGCGAGTTGTTTTAGTATAAAATCGAGTATTTTATAGAATTAAGTTTGTCGAAGATTTTTACTACCTATGGGAATCAAATCTGAATATATATTTTCTCGTTGTTCAGAAACCGTTTTACCAGATAATTGATAATTGGTTTTATCTATTCTGAGATGAACCACCCCATATTCATATAAGACAAATCAAAAGCATTATTTAACGAAGTCGTTGGGAATTTCACAAGGAAAAATTGACAAGAAGGCGATTTATAACGGTAAAAATCACGTGATATTTTAATTTAAGATTACATGACCGTTGATATGCTAATTAGTATGTCCAAAAAGGGAATAATAGACATTGCATCTGTCAAATGTTTAGTATAAAACCACGTGTTTTTACTAAATGTTTACATTTTCTTACTATTAAACATTCTCCATCACCCCTCGTGTTTAAGAGCGGGAAATGCGAAGATAATATCATTAGCTAGATGGACAAACTTAATATTTTGAAATCGTTATGTTTTCAAAAAAGATTTTTTAGAATGGTATTTTTATCACATACAAATCCTTCATTAAAACGCAATTTTATGTAATTGATGAAAAGGTTGGTCCGTGTAGAAGTTGCACGGACTATACTAAATGCATTCTATCATGCTTTCCTGTTTCTGTGATAAAACTTAGTTTTTCAAGATCGGAATGTTTGGGAATTGTTGTCCCGCTTTGCGCGTGCAGTCACGCGGACGGTGGGATGCCTTTCCTTGGCGTCTTGGAGATTCTTGCTTCTGATCGATGTTCTGAAGTTAGAACCAATTGTTATGCTTTCCTGGTTCAAGTTTGGACTGAAGAGCTTCCAGATCTGAACGTTTGTGAATTGGTATCCCGCTTTGCACGTGCAGTCGCGCACGGGTCAGGATGCGGTTTTGTACGCACATTTACATGTTACAGTTATTGATGTTCTATAGATTAAGAAAGTATTGTGCTTTCCTAGCTCTGCCTCCGGGATAAGTATGTCTTGAAACGTTTGGGAAGTGGTATCCCTCTGTGCGTATAATCACATACAGGGCTGGTTGTCGTTCTTTGGCGTTCGTAAACGTTTACCGAACACTTATATTTCTAAGATTACCGTAACCCCCTCTGGATCTGCCACAGACCAACTAGAAATATGAATGTGTCGGAGATCAGCACTAGTTTTTAATTGAAACAATTGGTCTGACTGGTTAGGCAATCTTCAGAATTGATAGTGACCGTGAACCCATCAGAGGGTCCAGAGGGGGTTCAGAGGGTTAAAACGGCGATTCCCCAATCTGAGGCTTGTTTATTTCATTGTCATTGGGAAATTCAATCATAACTTGGTTATAGTAGGAAAATTACCGCCCCTCCCCCGCCCGCGTCAAAAAAGGGGGGACTTAATAGTAAGACTCATAAGGATTGTCTCTTAGGCTGAGTTCACATAGAAGTAGACTATTCCGGTATACGGTGCACGTTTCTGAGGGCACGCGAATAACTGAGATCAAACGCTATGATTTCCTTATACCGGGTCATATAAGAGGGCACTTTTCGAAAAGATCGTATAGTAGCGTATATTTGCGTATAGTATTGTATAGTATAGCGGTTATCGTACGTGTTCGATTTTCGTTCAGCGTGCAGCGTGAGACAACTTGTTTTGCTTGTCTTAATATTGTCAGAAGATATTTGGTGAAAAATAACGCATCGCTTCATTTTTAAGATATAACTTAATTTTGTTCTTCAGTATATATACGAACTATATATTTTAACCCCACTAAACTAAATTCTGAAAGGGACTTTCTTTCCTTATGTTGTCCTTCCGTCCGCCAGTAAATGCATTCGTTCTTCCCTGTTCTGCATGTTCGTGTGTAGTGGTAGTTGTAAGTCTTCGATAGATGGTGCATATAGTTTTTGCCCAATCTGTTAGTCCGTTTGTCTGCTTGCTCCCCCCCCCCTCCCCATATTTTACATTGTTCATGGCATTTGATTGATTAGTGATCATAAGGTATCAACATTTCAACATTTCACATGGGCAATGCTTTTAACAAGACCGGCTTTTCAGTAATTATAAATTCAAGGCCAACATTCAAGGTCATTGTGATATCTTCAAGGTCACCATGATTTCATCATAAACTGAACTTTAACATCCAGGTGAACCATCAGGTTCTGAAAAGTTGTGTGGAATTCACCCAGCACAAGCCGCGGTTTGACGTGCTGTCGCACTCAAGTGTTCCTTTTTTCTTAGCTGTTTCCGCCGCCTCCTCGGATAATAAAGGTAAAGCCAAATCTTCTTCTGAAGAAGAATCCATTTTTACGTACTCACGAAAGGGAACGCCTTGAATCCACGTGCTGTCTATGTGAACCGCCGTGCCCCGTATATAGCGTACAGCAAAGACCGAATACCGTATACAGTATACCGTATACCGTTTACTTCTGTGTGAACTCAGCCTTACGGTATTGGAGTCACTGCTTTCAATATAGAATGACTGATTTGAGCCTGTACGTGACATTTCCAACAATTTGAAACGTTAGCGAGGTGCATACATTGAGTGGCGTTGACAGCCACAAACTGTAAATATAAAGTTATCAGGTGACCTAAAGATACTTTGAGGCTTATCTATCTACTAAACGCATAGGAAAGACTCTGGTCAGACTGTGCGGATGCACAGGCTGGTCAGAGTCTTTGCTTTGTGCATATTTGAAACTGTTGGAAGTCTCGAACACAGGCTCATTTTGTTTTAGATATCCTCTACGGTATTCTCTGGATTGGCTACGGCATAAGGTGTTGGATGAATATCATCTACCCATATGGATCATCTTAAGAAAAGAATTGAAGACAGTCTTCAGAGGTTCCTACAGAATTATGTATAAACATCAGATAGTTTTGAGAGCACTTGCTACTTATTTGATAATTTCAGGCTCGCTACAAAAGCTGTGTCCCTTAAAACCACGTTTATCGAAATTTGTATGCTCGAACCCCCTTTTCAGAAATCCTGGATCCGGCCGCAATTAAAGTCCTCTATCGAAAAAAATTGTGGATGAATGATAAAAACGTCGTAACTAGAGCTTATTCAAGCTGTAGTCGTGATGTTTCGATTATTCACCAACGTTCAAATTATCATGAAAGCAAGCAGGTGGATAGCATTTATCTTTTCAGTCACAGTACCGTATCGCTTAAATTATCCTACATATTCTTTGGTGGTTGCCTTCGGAGCGTGTATAAATCGATGTCAAAATCCTAGTTTAGTCTTTGGCCACTACTACTACTGACACAAATAATAGGGCCTACCATTACTAGATCTACAACTACTTCTAATGATGATAATGATGGTCACATGATGATGATGATGATGATAATGTAAATAATAATAATAATTACAATAATAATAATAATAATAATAATAATAATAATAATAATAATAATAATAATAATAATAATAATAATAAAAATGATGATGATGATAATAATAATAAATAATAATAATAATAATAATAATAATAGTGATGATAATAATGACGGTGATGATAAACAACCTTTTTTAGATTAAATGTATTCGATGGTGCGATTGGAACATAATTCGCCCTTACGAATTTAATAAGAAGCAAAACAACCATACACGGGAAAAAGAAGACAAATTTGCAAAACATTATAAAATGGCATCTAAAGGGAATGACATACCTGCAGAACTGAAACAAAAACTCACAGCCTTCGATAATGCATTAACTGAAATCGAAACGAAGCTTGAACCGTTCATGAAAAAGTCTCAAATTGAAATAAATGCAGAGGTATTGAACTTGACTAGAATTCGGATAACACATATTTTTCGGATTTGATTTTAATCAATAAAAAGGTTTTTGTCTGTCATGGTAATTTGCATATCATGTTTATCTTTCAGAGGGTACAAGACCAATTTCAAAGTCTTAAATGTGTAGTTGTTGTGTTTTTTAAATTGATAATGGTTAGAGACCAATTCTCGCCAAGTACCAGTATTCAACACCACCCTCTTTTCAGGGTAAAGACGGGAAAGGTAACCCTTCTCAATTACAAGTTATATTATCAAGAACTTCTTTTGAACAGAAAATAATTTATTATTAATGAATATTGCGTCTTTACTGTGAATATAGTCAGTTGGCGAGAACTGGTAGTTGGCAAGAATTGGTCTCCAACCCACAGGTAAAAGACGCGGTGATTGGTCTATTGGTGATAGCCCCCCCCCCCCCTCACCCCCCCCCCCCTGCTACCTTAAAATTATGTCAAGAGCTTAGAAATTAATCCAAAAATTGTTTATTTATCAAATTAAGCCTATTATAAGAATTAATGAAAAAAAACTCAACTTCCTATCAGTATATTATAGAATATACTGATAGGAAGTTGATTTTTTTTTTCATTAATTCTTATAATAGGCTTAATTTGATGAATAAACAATTTTTGGATTAATTTCTAAGCTCTTGACATAATTTTAAGGTAGCAGGGGGGGGGGGGGGCTATCACCAATAGACCAATCACCGCGTCTTTTACCTGTGCTCCAACCAGTATAATGGGAAAATTAATTATACTTCATTGTTGATAACAATTCATGGGCTACTTTTTAGGTCAAGTTTCCTATTTGGTTAGTGAAATTCAAATTTGCTGAAGGGAACTAATAGGGGACCTCTTAAATGATGTCCATGCACAGTAAATAAAGATGTCAAATTAAAATACTTGAAAAGTAAGCATCGCATGCAATGGACGTTTTAGCATTTTGACCAGACATTAGCCACTAAAGCATAATACGATGGGTAATCGGTATTCCAGAAGTTTGAGGTTTTTCTTTATATCTTGAAAACGATTCTACAGAAATCACTGAAATTTGCATGTGATGAATTTCAAACAGTAAGAAAGTTAATGTTCAACATTTTTATCTTATTAATTCACATAAGATGCTCAACAGGCATTGCCAAAGAAACATGCATAAACAAGT
Organism: Fragum whitleyi; assembly: GCA_948146395.1. Taxonomy (NCBI): domain Eukaryota; kingdom Metazoa; phylum Mollusca; class Bivalvia; order Cardiida; family Cardiidae; genus Fragum; species Fragum whitleyi. Next base: position 38,856,331 of record OX411544.1, read on the forward strand.
GAAGCAGGGAATTATTTTCATACTCAACATCTATACATTCTATTACGTTGGCATAAAAAAATATGACCTATCACCCAGATAAACTCTAAATATTTTGCTTACCATTACAATTGATGTCAATAAGGTGTCGACACACTTTTATTGTGAGTGACAGTGATTGCACTCTTTGTTTATTTTCATATCCCTTTGTCAATTTTTCTTTTCTGTTTTCTTTCAGCTTGATGCATTAGACAAAGCAAAGTTGGATTTAGTTTCGGCATATACGATAAATTCATTATTTTGGAGTAAGTATATAAATACTGTAAATAATATTTCTGAAAGGGGGAATAGTTTTGAGTAAAGTAAGTTTAAAAAAAAATAAGCCTGGCTTGAGCATTTATGTCTATGGATTGTGCTAGCTTCTCAAATACAGGAAACTGACTTTCTGTATCTGTCAAAACTGTTCCTGAAGGGGCAAATAGAAAAAAAGAAATACATCTGAAGATTTCTCTCTTACATTGACTGAGTTCTATGAATTATCTCCTTTATATTTCTGTACAAGTGAAAATATGAAAGATTAAAATGATCTTTTAATAAAATCTGTAGAATCCAAATAAGGATATTGTCATATTTGTGAATGTCAAACACTTGCTTTAAGCGTCAAACACTAGCCCTTGCTTTCTTTGAATCACTGACTGAAAACCCCTATTATATTGAGTGCAGCCCTGCGTTCAGGATGACAAAATATTGCAAGCTGTTTGCAATTTATACCCCTGCTTTGTGTATGCACTTGCATGCAAAGCAGGTATAGTTTGCAAACAGTTTGCACAGTTTATTCTGAACACAGGGCAGGTTTACACTTAGGGGTCTGAAATTACCGCCCTTCCACCATATAGACCAAAAATATTATTGGTGTATATGGTGGCAGGGGGGTAATTTCGGGCTTCTATGGGTTTACATACTAACCTGAGTCATTATTTTGGCAAACTTGAGGAAGTCATACATCATTTATAGCTTGTGCTTGTATTTGAAATTGAGTCAATGGCACCATAACCATGAATTTGGGCGAACTCGCATTGATTTTTAAAGATTCAAAACATCAGAGCAAATCATTAGAATTTAGCAGTTTTAAGCAGAGCTACAGATAAAGGAGATATTTGGATTTTAGATCAAAGTATTTCAATTATTATAGCACGAAACCCTATGTTGTTGGTATTTTTTTGAACAATCTCACCCAGACATTTTAAAACCAGTACCCACAATATAGAGTTAAACTGAAAAATTAAGACTTTAGACTGGATTTACTCCCTCTTATCTGTACCTCTGAGTTTAAGAGTCAATTGACCTTTTCTTGTAAAGCTATTGAGTGAGCAATTTTTAGCTCCACTGGCTGAAAGCCACTGGGGCTATTGACATGGCGTTGTGTCCGTCATGTGTCTGTCCGTCCGTCCGTGCGTGTGGTCGTAAACTTTTCTTTAAAAATCTTCTCCTCAGAAACTACTGGATGGATTTCAACCATACTTCTGTTCACAGGAATGATTCTTGGGTGACCCTCTTTCAAAGTTGTTCAAGAAATTTTGATCCAGTGAAAAACATGGATTTAATGGGCGTGGTGGCTTATTTCAAAATATGGTAAAAAAGTGAGTTTTCTCAGATTCTAATCAATGGATACCAATGAAATTTACATGAATGATCCTTGGGTGACCCTTTATCATTCTACAAAAAATCATTGTGATGGGATGGAAAATATGCATTTTATGGGCGGTGTCATTTCTCTATATGTTATATAGTGGAAACTTTGAAAATCATTTTCTCAGAATCAAATTGATGGATATCAACCATTTCACTAGAATGATCCTTAAGTGACCCTTTATCAGTGTACCAAAAAATATTTTGATTGGATGAAAAATATGCATTTTATTAGCAGAGGTCATTCCTCTATATGTTATATAGTGGAAAATTTGAAAATCATTTTCTCAGAATCTAATTTTTGGATACCAACCAAATTTCACTTGAATGATCCTTGAGTGACCCTTTATCAGTGTACCAAAAAATGTTTTGATTGGATGAAAAAAATGCATTTTATGGGTGGAGGTCATTTCTCAATATGTTAAATAGTGGAAACTATGAAAATTATTTTCTCAGAATGTAACTGATGGATATCAATCAAACATTTTTGGTATGATCTTTTGGTGACCCATTATAATGCAGCCAAAAATTATTTTGATTTGATGGAAAATATGTCTTTTAATAGCGGAGGTCATTTCTCTAATGGTTGTATAGTTGAAACTTTGAAAATCATTTTCAACATCAGTAGAACCCCAAATATCTAAAAATCTAGTCAAAACATTTATTTGCTTTTACCAGAATTTCAAGCCTGTGGAGCGACTCAAGCCATTCATGGCTTTCTAGTATTATAGAATTTTAGATAGTATACTTGATGCATCATGAATATTTGAGGGATAAAACCAAGTTTTGGTTAGAGGTACAAATTTCCCAAAGAGACCGTATTTTATGGGTACTCATTTGAATCGTCTCGATGAGAAGTTTCAAATGAGTACAAACAACATAGAGTTTAAGTAAGATATAATGATATATTAAGATTTAAAAACCAAAATTCCCCCTCTATCTGTAGCTGTTTGGCCCTTGGAAATTTCTCTCAATGGGGGTCAAAAATGTCCCCTTGTGTAAATTTCTAAAGGTCAAATTATGATATTTTCTGATTTTTTAGGGGTCAAAACTCTGATTTTCAGGGACTGACTCATTAACGAGTGCGTATCAGATTAAGACTTTTTAGAAATTCTCAATAGAAAAGGTGAAGTTTTGCATTCTCCTACTAATGTATTTCGTTAATTTTTGAAATCTTTCCAGTGTACCTGAATGTTTGTGGAATAAACCCAAAAGAACATGGAATAAAACAAGAACTGGTAAATATGTAGTTTTGAATTTTTGAATTTGATGTTAAAAAGGATTTTGACAGCAAGGTTCTAATTGTTTTTTCAACGGCAACCTGCAGAAATTCTTGCTTGTTACAGTGGGGATTCCTTCCTTAATTTACATAGATACAGGAATAATTAAAAAGAAAGCCTAAGAAAAAGTATAGGTTGTAAGAGTAAAAGTTGTAAAATTTGTGCAAGCCAATGGTTTAACTCCACTTTGTCCCTTACATATGTAAGGAACAAAGTGGAGAAAGAAACATTGGCTTGAAATTGGCATTTAAAAAGTAAGCAGGGATTCCAACAGCATTCACACAGTGTGACCTAAGCAAGGGCGTAACATCCAATACGCATGTAACCCAAGTGCGTAATAGAAATAAATCCTCTTTCAAAAAATGTCGTTGATGAATGATCACAACATCAAAACTAAAACTTATTCAAGCTGTAGTTACAGTGTTTTGATTATTCACCAATGCTCAAATGATAGAAAAGGGGAGTGGACAGAGAACATTCATCTTTGTCAGTGCATATATTGCCTGTATATTGTATGTATGTCGCCATCTGAGTGTGTATAAATTTCAAAATCCTAGTTACACCTATGAAATTCTTCCATATACACATTGTAGATAGATTAGGTCTAACCTCCACTTTTTCAGGATATCATTGAATATTCTTGTTGAATTATGTGTGTGTGTTTGTTTGAAGGCTGCACAATGTCTCTACATCAGGCAAACATGTAATTGTTGTAAGTGTGACTTGACATCTATGTTCCTTAAAATGTCAGGGTCAGAATTACTTAATCTCGTCCTGCTGAACCCAGAATATCCTGCTTTGGCAGGAGATATAGACAAAGATCAGCCTACACATATCTGAATTTATATCTTAGTCTGTACTATCTGATTTTTAAAACCAGAAAAAGTTAAAAAACTGAAAATTGTTCACAATGAATATACACTGAGGGACTTAAGAGTTGCAAAAAAAAAATAAAAAAAACCCAGACTTTTTTACAATGGAAAAAATGAGAATTTGTCCTTGTTTGAAAAAAAAGTTACCAAGTTCTGGCTGAATCTTATTCTGTACGAAATTTACGACAAAATATTGTATTTAGATCTGAACTATTTGAAAAATCAAAATATTGCATTGATTAACTCAGCTTTGGCTGATTTATCAAAGAATGTGGATTAATTGTTATTATCATAAGTATGGGTAGCTACCTTTAAAAGGTTACTGCTTTTAAACTTATAGGTATTTTGGAATTAAGTTTTATACATATTTTGTTAATGTAGTGACCTAACTTTTGACCCTCACAATACAAAGAACATCACATATGAAGACTGAAAAAATTTACCAAAACTGAGTTTTGCGTTTCTTTAGTTCATCAGTGTAGACTCTTTGTAAATTCAGCAAGTTTCCTAATTTTGAATATTGCATTTTTTTGTAAAGGTTTGTATTCAGCATGACAAGGGCTGATTTTTATTTTATCTTATGACTATACAAATGTCCGTGTGATAACATCCCATATTATATTTATTATGATATCACATAGTTATTTTTAGAACAATGATATAATGAAGTTATTTTTAGAAACTTGCATTTCAGTAAGGAACATCGACAAAATAAAGACAAATATAGGTTATAAGATAAATATAATACATACTTAGTGTATTGTATGTAAAAAAATATCTAACTCGTTTGGGAGAATTTATAATTGTCTCGGCAGAGCCCAGACAATTATCAATTCTCCCAACCTTGTTAGATTTTTTTTCATACAATACGCTAAGTATGTATTATATATGCACAATATTTGTTCTAGGACAGGATTAGAAGATACATGAACCGTGTGAAAGAAATACAGGAGGCCCAGAAAGCTAAAGAGACCAAGGCCAGTGTTGACGTAAATGCTGCTAAAAGATTTGTGAAGAGCTCACTGTGGGAGGCGGCCAAAAAGGGGGTCAAAGTTCAGGCTGAAGATGAGGGTCAGACAGGTAAGAACAGGGAAAAAAATTAGCGCTCGCCCACTCGCCCATTGCGACTAGAAAATGCACTGGGCGAGTAAAACTTGCGAGCCAGGGGCCCAGGTGGCGAACTGAAAATGTGTTGAGTTTCTTAGTAAATGACAAGAGTCTGGAACATTTAAATTGAATACGGGCGTTTTTTTTTTCGACAGCTTTTACTTTCAATATCCAAGTGACAACACATAAACTGGCGGACTGACCTATTTTTCTATTTATTTATGTTTATCTCTTGCAATGCGCGCGCATTTCTTGAATAAGTCGGCTCTTTTCTGATTTTATGAATTCTCTCAAATCGAATAAGAATAAAAGATTTGGTTGCCGGTTGACAATTTACCCATTCAATTTCGTTTTTATTTTCATTTTTCTCCTCAACTTATCTTATTTTTTTAAAAACATTACATTTTTGCTTCAAAGCGAATCTTGTTAAAGAAAAAAATAAACGGCGGTAAAGTAAAAATATCCGGTCGTATAGAAACAAGTACACAAGAAGTGTTCTATTCGGTCCGCGCTTTCAATATGGCTGCTCCCGTAATGTAAACTGTCATTTGATAGCCCAATTCAGTTAAAAAATGCGGAGATTTGTCGAGGGTGCGGGTAAACCTGAGTTTAAAATTGTAATCACCCTATTGTGTAGAAATTACAATGGGAAAAAAAGAAATGTTTCTTTACTTTACAAGCACATGGACGTAGAATCTCAGAAATTCATTGTAAAAGTTCACTTCTTCAAATCGGATAATGGATTTTTTTACTTAAAAAAACTGGGCTCCTAGATTTTGAGCTGGGCCCCTAAGTTTTAAAAGTTAGGGGCCCAGTTGGCTCCTGTGAGGAAAAAGTTAATGTTTTTCCCTGTAAGAATAGTCAGTCCTTCATGGTGCTTTAAGGTAATAGTTCCTAGACTGTTCAGAACACATGATCTTTCACAATGTTAACCAAGGTTTCATTGGAAATCATAAGGAAACCTTGGTTAACACTGTTAAATGTCATCACTTGCATAATATTGTGGAACTATTATGGGTCCACTACTTTAATGGACCAAAGAAGTTTGTAACTGAGCATAGCTGATAAACCCATCCTTTTTATGTCAAGCCATGAAATGGCAAAGGGCATAATAGTGTTACTTCTGTCATTGTGTGAGTGCATGGTTGTGTGTGTCCCAATCTTGTTTGGAGCAAAACTTCTACATTTATTGATGAATTTCAAAATAACTTTGCATATTTGTTTCGATGCATGGGTTCTAGTCCCATGCAAAGAATTTGTCCGGTTACACCCAATGTCAAGGTCACACAGGTCAAGGTTAAAAATGAAGTATTTGCACAGGCATCTGTGTCTGTGACATATTTCTAATTGAACATAACAAATTATTGAAATTCTAGCACCATAACCCTAAGCAATAGAAAATTTTACCTATCATAGTAATCAGGTATTTATGACCCGTCATGTAAAAGGGTCCTTCTGAGAACTTCATAAAATAAATATTGGAAACCCAGATTGGTTCTAGAATAGGCCGACCAGAGGTCGCATTTCAAAAGATTATTTCACAGGAAGGTAGATTGATTATTCTAGATTCAGAAAATTAGTTATGAGCAAAATGTTTCAACCCTAGTCAGTCTGCTCTATCTGTGCAGTCTGACTAGGGTCAACACTTTACGCACCTCCCTGATGGTCCTTTTTTGGTGTGATGGGTCACATTTGATTTAACCTCTGAAGCTATGCAAGAAGGGTATTGCAACACACTCCCCATCATTTTGATGACAATTTAAAATCCTATATAAACAGCAGTTTTATTATCCCCCGCCGTTTTCGGCGAGGGGATATAGTAATGCTCTCCGTCCGTCCTTCCGTCCGTCTGTCATTCCGTCCTTCCGTCACTAAACTTGTCCGAAGCATATCTCCTAAAGTATAATAGCTATCAATTTGAAACTTTATGGGTGGATAGATCTTATGGAGGAGAAGTGCAGTGCACAATAACTACAACTCTTGCTTGCATAATTTTGGAGTTATTGCCCTTTGTTATTTTTAAGACTTAGATTTTGTCCCGAGCATATCTCCTAAAGTATAATAGCTATCAACTTGAAATTTTATGGGTGGATAGATCTCATGGAGGAGAAGTGCAGTGCACAAGAACTACAACTCTTGCTTGCATAATTTTGGAGTTATTGCCCTTTGTTATTTTTAAGACTTAGATTTTGTCCCGAGCATATCTCCTAAAGTATAATAGCTATCAACTTGAAATTTTATGGGTGGATAGATCTCATGGAGGAGAAGTGCAGTGCCTAAGAACTACAACTCTTGCTTGCATAATTTTGGAGTTATTGTCCTTTGTCATTTTTAAGACTTAGATTTTGTCTGGAGCATATCTCCTAAAGTATAATAGCTATCAACTTGAAACTTTATGGGTGGATAGATCTCATAGAGGAGAAGTGCAGTGCACAAGAACTACAACCTTTGCTAGCATAATTTTGGAGTTATTGCCCTTTGTTATTTTTAAGACTTAGATTTTGTAGGGGCTTAATTTCTTAAAGTAGAACCCTTAATCTATTAGGCTTCTGTTTACTATCAAGCTTTCTCGGCGGGGGATGGCCATGTCCGACATGGCTCTTGTGTTGTGTTTGAAAGAATGAACCCTGAAGTCATCATTTTTGTGACACAAATGGTTGGTATTCTCATATTCCTTATTGTTTTCCAGTAACAGAAGCAGATATGGTTGAGAGGAGGGGTCCAAAACGAAAATCTGAGGAATACCAACAGAGTGGAGAACCAAGACACAAGAAGAAGAAAAAGAATAAGAAAAAGAAGTGACAATTCTTAATTAATCATGTGATGACAGCTGTCAAATGGTTGAAAAAATATATTAATGATGGGCAATCACAACACTTGTAACTACAGCTTGAATAAGTTATAGTTACAAGGTTCAGGTTGCACAATCATGAAAAATGGCTTGATGCTGAATAGTTTTCAGAATTACATGCAAATGTAACTAGTAGAAGAATTTTTTAGCATGGCTGTTTTCAGAGAAAACCCGAGGTATTGCCATAGCCTTGGTGTTGTCATTGTTGTTGTCTTCGTCATGGAAAACTTTGACATTTTGTAATATCTCTGGTTCTACTGAAGTCATGTGCTTGAAACTTGGCGCGCATATTCACCATCAAAAGAGCAACCTATACTTAAAAACTTGGCAATTATCAGCTTGGCTTTTTCTGGAGAAAACCCAAGGTATTATGGTCACCTTGGCGTTGTTTGTGTTGATTTCAGTGTTGGTGTTGGCATGACAATCTTTAAACTTGGTCATACCTCTGTTCTTATTGAAGATATCTTCATGAAACTTGGCATTTGTCATCACAATCAAAAGACCTTTCCAGACTATGAAGGGGGATAACTCTGAAAGCATAATTGCAAGAGTCATGCCCCTTTTTCAACATTGATTTTTTGCCTCTTCCAGCACCTTCAGCTGAGTGTTGCATCTGTAGGCTCTTGCATTCTTCTAATGATTGTACAGTGCAGTGAACATAAATAATATCTTTACCTTGCTTATCTTTTGAGTTATTGCCCTTTGTTGATTGTTGAAATTCAATTTAAATCCCAACCACAAATCAACAGGCAGCAGCATGATTGGCTTTTCTTTAATGCTTTTCGATGGTTTATTGAGAAATAACGGTAGATTATCACTTGATAATCTCACCGCAAAAGTGAAATTATCAAAAAATTATACCCTTCTTTTGTGCATTTCATCCTATTTGATGTCATCTATGCTTGGCGAAATAAGTGATGTCACAATAAACGTTGCTTAGCAATCACATGCAAAATGACGCGCTTTACGAAAATATGTCCTAGAAATTTCACATTTTCTCTCATTTTTACAATAAAGAAAAAGAATAATCATTTGTTTTTCGAGTAAGATCGTTTAATATTTCATTTTGTGAACAACGAAAGCTAAATTTTCACTTGTGGGTCTGCCACTCTTGAAAATATAGCTTTTTGTTGTTCACTGAATGAAATATGAATCGATCTTACACTGAAACAAACGATTATCCTCTATATCTTGTAACAAATTGCCATCATATTATGTATATGGGTTGTATTTTGATTTCTACTGAAGTTTCAAAACAGTTTAGTTACGAACTTTGGAGAGAAGTGATTCTATACTCTATTTTCTTGACAAGAAAGATTTTCTTTTGATAACGAGTTCAAGGTCATTTGTCAAGGTGAGTATCAATTATGAATAACTGATTTGTAAAAAAAAAATAATAACCTCCACACACACGTTTTTATGCCCAGGCACAGAAAGATTTGTGGCAATTGTTTTTGACCTGTCTGTTTGTCTGTGATCTGTTTATTTGTCCCCTAAGAACTAGCATCGGCCATAACTTTTGATTAGGAAGCAATAGTTCTTTCATATTTCACATGTGTGTTGCTTTCGAGAAGATCTTTCTGTTGGTACCTTCTGTTGGTTACCTTTAAAGGTCATCTGTTTAGGTCAATGTAATTTTTCAAGGTGGAAAATGTTGAGAATTATTGAAAAAGGCAGCAGCAGGGGCATTGGCATTTAACAAACACATATTATTTTGGTTTGTGCTCCCTATATTTTTCCAAGTGAATAATGACAATTTGACTTGTCTGGGATCAGGGGTCACAGCTGTCCGTATCTATCTATCAATGTTGATGGATTCTTCCCTAGTGTTTTTCTTTTGTTCCTGTCTTTGCACATAGCTTCACAAGCAAAGCAGGGTACCTTTGCATAAATGTTTAAGGTAGTGAATCCGTAGTAGTTCCGAAACTTTTCAGATCTCATGATTTTTCACAATGTTGACCGAGGTTTCCTAATGCAAATCATTAGGAAACCTCAGTTAACATTGTTTAATTTTATGTCTTCCAAATTGTTGTTGATCATTTACGGGTCTACTACCTTAATGAATACAGGAACGTGAATTGTTAAGTTGATATTTTAAGAGCCTTTTTTTTCTGTAGAAAACAGTAATTTTGGCCTTAAATGTTTCAGAAATTGTTTTATAAGTACAATGTTATGTACCAATTTGAAAACAAATATTTTGTATTGAAGAACTCTTTGTTATAAATTACATCAGAAATTCAAAGGTACGTATTGACAAATTGAAAATCAAGTTCATTGTTTATTATTATGTGATAATATTCAACTGGCAGGGCATGGCTTAGCTGTGATGTAGATGGCGAGTTTACTTTTCAATATTTTGGGTTCTTTTAAAAGTTAGTTTGCAATTATCATTAACACATGCAAATAACTGTACTATTTATCCAAAAAGATTTACATGCATAGAGAATGTGAACACATTTCAACGTTTGGACAAGATGATGTCATGTGGGTTTGGTAACCAGCCTACGATTTAAGGTCTTGTGTGAGCTTATTTGAGCATAAATGGTTTTGGTGATGTATTGTGATCAATCAATGTTCGACATCTGTCCGTTTGTCTGTCAATTTTAACCACATTGATCTTTAACATCAAACACTATGAAATAAAATTTCATCGAAATTCATGAGGAATTCTGGTTTATAATGCAAAACGTTTGCAGACAATTAAATATGATATCCCATTTAACATGTTAAACACATATAAATTGGGGGTAACACTAATAAAACTTTTTGTGGATGCAAGGCCTAGAGTTTTTAGATCACCTGAGCACAAAGTGCTCAAGGGGAGCTCATGTGATAGGGTGCTGTCCGTTGTAAACTTTTACCTAGTGTGAAAGTCCTCATTTTTAGCTCAAATGCCTCGAAACTTGGCCAGAATGATTTTCTTCATCAAATTTCGTTTGAGTTCTAAAAAGGGGTCAAGTGTGGTCAACAAGAAAAGATTGTGTGCACTCTAAAAGACCACATTTTAAGCTTAAATGTCTTGAAACTTTTTCGGAATAAAAGTTACCAACAATTTCAGTCAAATACAAATATGGATCAAGTGGAATCAAAATTGAGGTCAAGGGGACACATTTCAGAAATACCTTGTGCGCACCCTAGAGGCATCTTCTCCTCCTGAACCAATTGAAAGATTTTGATGAAACATGGCAGAAATGTTCCTTAGGTGACCGAACCTCTTCTAAAGTTATTCAAGAAATTTGGATCGACGCAAAAATATGGGCGTGACAGGGCGGGTCTTTTTTTCACTATAAAATCTATTAAAATCTTCTCCCCCAAATCATTGGCCGGATTCAACGAGAGTTCGCATGAATGATTCTTGAGTGACCCTCTTCTAAAGGTGTCCAACAAATTTGGATTGACCCCAAAATATTGGCCTGGCAGGGCGGAGCTTATTTTTATGATATCTTTTGAAATCTTCTCTCTCGAAAACAATTTCCCCGATTCCAACGAAACTTGGCAGAAATGTATCTGGGGTGACTCTCTTCTAAAGATGTGCAAGAAATTTAGATTGACCCCTAATCATGGGCTTGGCAGGGCGAGGCTTATTTTCACTAAAATATATCAAAATCTGCTGCCATTGGCCCGATTTCTATGAAACATGGCATGAATGATCCTGAAAATGGGCGTTGCAGGGCGGGGCTTATTTTTAATATAAAATATTCTCCTCCCAAAACATTGGCCGTATTTCAATGAAAGTTGGCATGAATGACCCTTGACCCAATCGTCTTAAGTTGTTCAAGAATTTCGGGGTTTTTCCCATGCTATGTATAGTATTGCTAATAGCGCGTGCTATGCGGAATATCATTTCTAAGACCTTTTTTAGTAGAACTTTCATTTCCTTGTCAGTATATTTATATAGATGCACATGCTTAGGTGAGAGATCTGGGAGAATGTCTCAGTGGCCTAGTGGTAAGTGCATTCGACCCGTGAGGTTGAGGTCCGTGTTTCAAGCCCAACTGTCGTCAGGGTGTGTTTATAGGTAAAACACACAATAGCCACCAGCCCCAGTTCACCCAGCTGTAAAATTGGGTAGCAGTTGGTTTTAACCACTGCCTCTCTCTCAGGGACTGGAAATCAGGATTGAGTGTTCGAGGGCGATTCTATAAGCTTAAGCTTTTGTTGCAATCGAACTAAAATAAGTTAGTATAAACTAAGTCAGAGATTAAATGTCAACATTTGATCACTCACTCACACTTGTGATTAAACTAATTTGTGACCCGTCACGCGAAAAGGGACCGTCTGGGTACTGCGTTAAGTGTAGACCTTAGTCAGACTTCACGGATTGCGCAGACTGACTAGGGTCGAATCTTTTCGCACTTTGCTTATTTTCTGAATCTAGAATGAATTATCTACCTTCCAGTGAAAGAACGTTTGAAATGCAACCTCTGGTTGATCTATGCTGGGCCAAATCTCCTTTTCAAATATTTATTTTACAGAGTTCCAAGATGGTCCCTTTTCGCATTACGGGTCACATATACATGTAGGCGAGCGCTGTTTTCCATAAGTGCACGTGCAAAGCGGGATTTAATTGGAAAACTGTTAACACCGATTTGTCATCCTGAACGCATTTTAAACATGATGTCAGATATTATTACTAATCATAGAAAAGTGACAGCAAAATTGATTCGACCTTTAAATTTCATATATTAGTTTTCGAAAAAAATAATTACGCAAGGTCGTTATAGCAATTTTATGAAAAGAAATGATTTGGCCTTCAATATTTAACCTTTTTTTCATACGGAGTGCAGTGCGCAAAAACTGTCACTCTATCTTGCCTAATTTCTTAGTTATTTCCCCTTTCATACCTGGACAGTGTAATAGGTGTATCTTTTGCTAATTTACACATTGATTTTATATGATACAGTACCCACTATCTACATGCAAATTTTGGCATTTCAAGGCTCTTTTCAGTAACCCTTTTCTGTGATGTAATTACTTTATTCAAGTTGATCTAATTTGGTTTTCTATGTATTCATAACCAATGTGGTATAAAAAATGTGCCACCACTTGCGCGAGAAATACTGGGAATCCTTTGTTAGATGCTCCAGCCACCGATATATGAATTATAAAAGCGGTGTTAAACTCCGTTTTAAGTGAAAACCGAAAACAGGCTAAGTTAGAACTTAGGATGTTGAAAATGTTTTGGAGATCAAAGACGAAACACTGAAAATTAAAAAAAAGTTAGAATATATGTAGATTTAAGGGTTAGAATAACTTTTATCTGGTCATTAAAATCCGGCGTACATAATATTGGTTTCAATCGAACGGAAATGTTCAATGAGATATGAAATATGCGAACTGGAAAGTTAATCCACATTAGAATAAATCCATATATATTCGCCCTTCTTCCATTTTTATAATGCAGCTTAACAAGCAAAAGGGGGCTTTTTGAGAAATTTTCGTACACAAAATTCTTAAAACAAATTAGATTCATCCCAGATTCGAATTTGATTGATTTGGGAAAGGGTTGGCAAGAATAACCTTTTTATTCAACGAAAATCTGCCTAGAACATAACAATGTAACGTTGTCGAAACTTGTTTACGGAATTTGCCTGATGCAATAAGGATCGATTATTTGCGTATGTCAGGTACTGCGCTTTCATTCCTATGGTCCGTTAGCTCGAACCTCCGCTCGACCAGCATCCGTTTCGAAAAACGAAATTAATTCAGCCTGTGGGTGACATTTCCAACAATTTCATGTGTGCGTGATGAAAAGACGTTGGAGTAGCCTGGCTAATCACGCAGTGCATTAAAATTCACTTTTATTTGTGAACGGCAATTTTAGGTCCGGAGCCATCTATTGAGCGCGTAGTTTAGACTCTGATCAGTCCATGCGGCCGATCAGAGTCTCAACGTTGCAAACATGTAAAACTGTTGGAAATGTCACGCACAGGCTCAATTACGTACATCGCGCATCAACACTAGGAAAATAAGGGAAGTGGTAAAAAGCTTTTATTTCACTTATTCGCTACAAACAGTTATAAACAATGTATTTAGGTTTTTAAGTGGTATTTATCAATGACAAGTGAAAATCAATCCGATACAATGGCAGATAGTGGGCATTCAATGCCGAATGGTAATTGATGGCAAAATATACTCGACTCTGTGAAACAACCATGTCGGTATCAGCATCGTGTTCGGGGTGTAAACATCGTGTTCGGGGTGTAAAATCGTTTCGCGAGCGCTTTGAGATGATACCCCGCTTTGCACGTGCACATACGTGCAAAGCGAGGTATCATTTCGAAAGCGCTTCGCTAACGTTTTCATCCTGAACGCAGGACTGGTAACATTTGAGCTTTGGCTAAAAATTTCCATCAATAATATCACCATCTGCGCAAAGTCAGGACTGGGATCATCATTTTCTTCCTTTCAGTCTGATCTTATCTTAACTATATGTGAACTATAGCAGGGCTCGAGTTTGTGATTGATATTTGGGAGTCACTGACTCCTCACCAAAGAATTTCTGTGGATCATTTCTGAATTTAAAGGGGCCAAACGTCAAAAAAAGCAAGAACAATTATGATGAAAAAGTCATAGAGCTGAAATCGATGATTTGAGTCTGTGCGTGGCATATCAAACAAATTGACGTGTGCTTTAATGTTAGCATTGAGCAGCCTAGACAGCAACACATTTCAATTTTTAGGTCGCTAGGCTGTCTAGAGATACCTTGAGACGTTCTTTTTCTACAGAGCGAACAGTGAAGACTCTGGTTAGACCGTGCGGATGCACGGGCTGGCAAGAGTCTTTGCTCGGCGCACATTTTAAATTGTTGGAATTGTCACGCACATGCTCATTTCATTTATAAATCAAGACATGCTTCTTAACGCCGGTAAATACGAACTAGGGATTAACCGTCTTTAAAGAGACCTTTAAAGTGTGAACAAATCGGATCAGGGTAGTAAAAGTTGAAGCGAGGACAAATATAGACAAAAATTTTAAGTGGATGTGTTTGATATTTGACAGCATGAAATGTTCTAAGTGCTAGATGTTCTTTAAAAGGAATATTTATTCGGTAGCTTTTAAAAAGCATTTGGAAATACAGTTCATGAGTGATTCCTAACATGCGTGCGTAATTCGGGTAAGCTTTGTTGAAAATTATCATGAAATTTATCGTATACCTGTAAAACTTGTGTTAAGCGTTCCTTTAGGGGAGCTACTAAAAAGCGATTGCTTGTGGAAATGTTGGTTTTAATACAATAATTCATAATAAATCGGACAGGTAATTTTGTAATACAGTCAATATTGCTCGAGCGACCACATCTATTAAGCGACCAATTTTATTAAACGACCACCATAAAAAGTCCCTTCAGCGAAATCTCGGAAAAAATGACATTCTTAACGAAAAATTGGTTATTTTTTAATCTTATGTTGTTGGAGCCTATAAGAATCGTCCCAACAAGACGATTCTTATGGGTTCGAACACCATAGGATTTAGTACGACTTGACAGACAATTATAAATCTATAAATGCTATCAAAATGAACTGTCACATTCATTATGATATTTTGTGTTAAGCGACCACTCTCATAGACGACCGCTTATTGGTGGTCCCCAAAGTGGTCGCTTAACAAAACTTTTACTGTTATACAGTAGATTGTCGTCAAAGTTGCACTCATGATGTTCGAGCGTATTAAAATCGTTTTATTTGGACGATTCGAATGGATTTCAAAAACATATGGATTCGTCAAGCAACATTTGTCATTGAAAAATATCTAGTATTTAAGATATTTCACAGTTAACAACATCGTAAATTTGACATTCTTCTCGATTAAAACCATTCCAAATCAGTAGCAAAAGAAGCTCCATTCATTCATTTCAAACACTCACTCAAATTATTAAAAAAAGATAGAATTTACAACTACAACGTTGCTAATACTTTCAAGCCTATTCAAGATACAAACCTCATATTTGGCTCGATGATAGATCTCAATAAAAGGCATTTGCTGATACCAAAGCCGAGGTCCTGTGACAAGGACAGGGTAACCTGGCATTTAACTCAAAAAACGTACAAAAACACTTAACATTGCCAATATTTTCAAGCCTATTCAAGACACAAGCCTCATATTTGACACGGTGATAGATCTCAATAATACGCATCTGCTGATACAAAATTCGAAGTCATGTGACAAGGTCAGGGTCATCTGTCAAAGTCAAATAACTCAAAAACTTAACCCAAAACCATAACATAGCCAACATCTTCATGCCTATTTAAGGTAAACGCCTCATATTTGGCATGATAATAGATCTCAATAATGTGCATTTGTTGATAACATTGATATTTAAAGACAATTACATGCTATTCTATTTTTCTTTCAATCTTTTTCCACCACTTAATTATAAGAATCATTCAAAATTGAATAAATTCAGGTGTATGCTAATTGTTCTAAAATAGACTCTCTGATATCATTTTATGTTATCAGACAGGTGATATCAGGTCATATACAGGCTGTGTTGTATATTATTGTTTTAAATGAAAATCATTGCTTTCCCATTCGTTAATTAGACTGATGAGAGATTTCTATTGGAAGGAAAATCAAAGAAATCTAATGTGTTGTAATTTGTGACGTATAAAATCTTAAGGTTTAATTATGTAGGCTAGTAAGTTGAAAAGAAAATATAACGTATTCATAATACCTAGCTAGTATTTAATCCATGGATTATGAATTTACACATGTCTCTTTATTACCATACAAGGGTATTTAAATTGAGTGGTCAGAGAACCTTCTAGAAAATATACATGAAAAGTAAGACAAGTAAGAAAAATAAATAAATAAATAAGAAATGAATAAACAGAATATGAAAACATTGAATATGCGAGAAAAACAATGAAACAATTATTTCACATATAATTGAAGACAAGCTACTTAAATGCACATTTTAACTCATTTCAGTTTTCTTATATTTTCTTTTTTATTTTTTCTCCAATTCTTATGTTGCGTTGGCAATATGGTTACCAAATTATTTCACCTTCGTTTTTAAGTATGAAGAGATCATTTTGAAGCTTCAAGTATCATACGCATAAAAGCTTCAATAAATCATTAATGCTAGTGAGACTATACATCTGCCCTGTGTTCAGGATGTAAAAGCGTTTCACGAGCGCTTTGAGATGATACCCCGCTTTGCACGTTCACATACGTGCAAAACGAGGTATCATTTCGAAAGCGCTTCGCTTACATTTTCATCCTGAATGCAGGGTTGAATTACTCTGATGTCATCTTACAATTTTATACAGACTGAATAATGGCGACGTCTGTCCACTCATCTCGCAGCACCACGCCTCGACTGCCTCAGATACAGGCGGAGTTCAGCTCTCCCGGTAGTGACTACATGACATATATCTACAATGTACATGCTGCTAACAGAGTATCAAGTCCCACAGTATCTAGTCGGAGTGGTAAAAGCTTTGTTACAAATGGATCTAAATTACCTAACCTTGGTCCAAAGGAAAACATGGTCGGTGCTCAATTTCCCGACTATTACATTTCTGGCAATTTGGACGTCCAAAGTAAACGAAGTAAAAAGTCAGTGTCGGAGGTCACCTCGTTGACAGGACAAGAAAGTGATATCGGAGACTTTAAAGATATGACCGCCGACTTGCAACTCGACATCGGAAACACGTATCAGAGATACAATTCACCAACAGTGCTTACTAACCCAGAACAAACATTGCCAGTTCAGAACCTACAACCTCCAGCTACAAGTGCAAAAAGCAGCATTCGAACTGCAAAAACCGAACAGTCCGCAGGTAGCCCTTTCAAACTAAGTTTTATTGACAGTCCAAAATTACCCGCCGATGATCAGCCGGAACCGGAAGTGAAGTCAAGATCTACTTGGAATCCTCCTTTATTATCGGATGACGAGTATCAGAGTATGAAAGAACGATTGCTCTCGAAGGGTAAATTTAAAAATCACCTTATGAGATATTTTCGTTTGGAGAAGCCGGAATGGGCGAAACAAGAAGAAAGTGACGATGCAAAATATGATATGAGACTGGATACACAACTTGGTGAGTAATTAATTACAAAAAATAATTTATTTTTGTAATTTTCTCCAACACGTGTGGAACTAGGTCATTTCAAACCTTATTTGTCCAAATGATAATGGGTTAGCTAGATCACAATATCACGATGTTCGTTTTTGATTGTTTGCGTAGCTTTTTAATTCCTTAAAGCCTATATTAATTGAAATAATTAAAAAGAAATACATGCATTATGATCTTAATGGATTTTTTTTCGTATTTCATGCTTTATGTTAAAAAAAAGCTGTTATTTAACTAAAGTTTCCATCTGCATTATTTTCGCTCAACGTATTGAATGTGTCTATCAATCGACATTGTTCAATCAATCCAAATTTAATCAAATCTTAATACATGTATTTTTCTACAGGTTTCGAACTTCTAGCGGACGAATCAGCAAGGGAAATTCTAAAAGACGGCGCTCACCATGATTACATGAAAAGTTGTCGACGACTCAAACGAAATCCTAACTCGTACTTTCTACGACATTCATTGGATGATGAGTTACGAATGAGGTACAGATGTCTCAGCAAGGGCGACTCGCATTCTATCTGTTGTCAAGTGAAGGTAATGATTTCTTTTGAAAATTTTCATTCGAATTCTGTAAGTTTTTGAAAGTAAATTTTACCTCCTTTTAAAATTCATCGGGACCACAAGTTTTGGACAGTAAAATTTGCATATTTTATTTCAAATATCGAACCAGATAATATATTTTTTCATGGTAAAACTTACCATTTATAAAAACATTCGGATCCGTAAATTGATAAATGAATAAAAAACAAAAAAAAAATTATTTTTTTTCTTTCTCTATCGTGTTCTAAAGTGTTGTAAAAATTAGATCGATTATAGAAGTCGAACCAACAAACAATCCCCGATTTTAGAGCATTGTTGCCTTTTATGAATCGTTTTCCTATCTCTTAAGAACTAAAAACTATTTTTACTATTACCACTTACTTCCCAAACAAACGCAATGTAACACATTTTATTTGTTACAAGTTGAAATACGTACTTGTTTATTTTGAAATATTCGCAATGTCTAAAAATGCCTACAATAATGTTTGTGGACTAAAAGTGGGTTTTCACCATCATCATTTGCTTGAATTGATAGGTGTCTGTTAATTTTATCAAGAGTTTCACCAACAAATGGACTGACTGCACCATCTATAATCCCTCTTAGCAGCAAAAACCCAATTTATATTACCCCCCTTCAAGAGCTAGAACGTATTTTAATATTTATTATTGAAGTACAATAAGGGAACCAATACGTAACATTACATGTATTCACATTCTGTTTGAAAAAGGAAATATCAAAATTGAATCCTTTTCTCCTCCAAAAAAAAAATGTTCAACGACTTCTCCCAACAACATTATTGTGAAGAGAGAAGAAATAATTGTAACGTACAGGCTGCTGCATTTTTTTTATTCTTATTGACAGTGTTTCAAAATATACAGTATGCCAAAATTAACAGAACAATGTTGTGACATCTGTTTTCACTTTCTTTCGCAGAGTGATATGACGATGACCAAAATCGACCTTTCTGACAATGGAATACAGGATAAAGGAATGAAACATTTATCTACAATCCTCGTAGAAAACAAACAGCTTACAGAACTGGTTCGCTTATTACTCATAAATTTATATATTCATGTCATCCGCTTGTTTATGAATAATCTTTAGAAGGTGTCACAAGGGATTTCAATTTTTGTTTTAAGAAATAGTCTTGAAGATAGGGTTTGAAACATAGGCTTTAAGTTCCTGTTATGAAGAACATTCCTACTTGTAATGGTCTTTTTTGTTAGATGGTCATATGTACGATTCGACACGAATGGGGGGTGGGAACCAGAGGTGCGTTTCTTAAATTAAGATTCTTAAGAATCTAATTAAGATTTTTCTAAAAGATGAAGCGTTTTTAGAGTCAGATTTTTAAGCGGTTTGATAAGAATCTTAAGATATCTTAAGGGGAAACGTAGATGGTTTTGCAATGGCTTAAAACGAGTAGCCTCGACGACTTCGAATGTTTTCACTCAAACTTTGAAAGTCGTTTTCTTATGACGTCTTCATAATTTTATTTAACGGGATTTTTCATCTTGCTCTAAAAACGCACCTCTGGAGACATGGGGTCCGTTTTATTAAACTTCTTACAAATATAATCGTAAGTCAAAATCACAAATCGTACCTTGTGTTTTCATTCACTGTAAGATTCTGCCATGCAATATCTCATTGGAATCGGCTTTTAGAAGCTGCTTAGAAAAAAAAACAGGCCCCTGGAGACTGATTTCCATTCATTTCTAGGCGGGGCACTTTTATACTGCAATTAGGTAGTCCAATGGGCTAGTTGATTATAAGACAAAAATAAGTTTTCATGTGGTGAAATATTTATCAGCATTTGTCTGTCTTACTATTTTAGACAAAATCATTAAATTTTGCAAAAAAAAAAAAATATATATATATATATATATATATATAAATAAACCCCTTTAATTTATTCTGCTTGTATTTTGGAAAATAATTACCTGACTTTGGAAGGAATATTGCGGAAAAGAAGAATTCTCTTGAAATAACCACTTTTTTCGCTATGTAGTTCTTATCATTATTCAGTTCATTGTAAAGAATCTGACTCCTGAATGCAAGCTTGGACTTTGTTATTTTAAATATTCCTTTTTTCCATATAAAAAAGAAATACTGTTAATCGGGTAAATTAGGTTTTGTGTACTCTAATATTCACGACCGGTTGTAAGCGCAAAATACCAGGGGCCTGTTTTACTAAACATTTTACGATCGTTGTTTGTGTAGGTCAAAGATTAAAGTTATTTAAACAGTGGTAACTAAATAAGGAATTTTGCCATCATCTCATTGGAAGCGTTTTCTAAAGCTGATTACGATCGGACATTGCAAGGCAGAATCTAACAATGAATGAAAACAGCAC
The DNA here is from genome assembly GCA_948146395.1 of Fragum whitleyi. Lineage (NCBI taxonomy): Eukaryota > Metazoa > Mollusca > Bivalvia > Cardiida > Cardiidae > Fragum > Fragum whitleyi. The sequence continues at coordinate 38,877,089 of OX411544.1, forward strand.
GTACGATTTGTGATTTTGACTCAAGATTCAATTTTTCGTAACAACTTATGTAAATAGGGCCCCGGATGATTAATCTTATTCTATATACAAGTCGATTAATAAAGAAATTGTTAAAAAAAAGTCAATTCAACTACCCCAAGATTGAAAGACGATGAACGCATTCTCTAGTTCAAGAGCACCGGGACATGTTGTTAATTATGTTTATTAATTTACCTTTTATACTGATATTTTTTTTCAGATTTTGGCCAGAAACAATCTAGGACCATTTGGCGTTAAGCACCTGAAACATTCTCTAGTCAGTAATTGCTTCCTTTTAACTCTCGATATATCAGGTACGCTCGGCTTGATATAGTCCTATGTTAAAAATACAATTATTATACGCAATACTAAATTGATTCCCTTCGATTGATTTGCCAAGGTATTTTAAACTAGTTAATATACCAATTAATACGTTAGTATGAAATAGAATATGAAGTTGAAAATTTGTTTTCTCAGTTAGAATTTTGAACTTACTTTATTGTTTGGCAACTCCAAGAACAAGAAATTTAGGCAATTGGTAAAAAATATATACATGTATTTGAACAAAGATACTTGACCACAATCCCATTTTCTGTGACGAGAGCCAAAATCTCAAACCCAGAAAACAGTTTAACCGTCCTTTTTCTTGTGGAGTTAATAACATAATTATGTAGTATTTCAACTGGTTTGACCCAAGGGACAAACGAAGCGGTGGTCAAATATTCTCCCTATAAGGAGAGCGTTTACAAAAAAATATCACTCTGCACTTAGGAATATTCCTATATAATAGCGAAATATTTTCTATATACTAAAGTTAACAACATCGTGAAATTGATAAGGGGAATGAGTTTGGATAAAAGTGAATGAGTGTGTGGGACGAATTTTGAATGAAATAATGGGGAAGTAATCCAATGCCGCTAATTTTGTTCAGGATGATTTATTACCTCCCTTTAATGAAATATGCATACTAATTTCACGATGCTGTTAATTCTATTACGTTGCGTATTCTTCTTTCAGATAACGCTGTCGGTGAAAAAGGTTCAAAGTATATTGCAGCGATTTTAGAGGTATGTTTCAAGCGGATTCAAAGGCTAAGATGCGTTGCCAACTTGATACAAAAAGTACCAAAGAAATAGAATAATATTATTAAATGTTCACTTGTCGGTCTTGTATGAAATTTGGAAAGTATTTTGACGCAAAGAATTTGAGTTATTTGACAACTTCGTTCATGTTTCCATACTAAATATTATGTAAACAATGTCGTCTGCAAAAAAAGAAAAACTGTTAAATTGGTATTAAAAAATCATTTTACTTCAGAATGTATTCGCCTTTATATCGAATCGAATGATATTGTAAGTGGTGTTTACCCCTGTTTACTTACTATTTCAGGAAAATACGACTCTAAAGCACCTGAATATTTCAAGAAACGGAATCAACGATAACGGTATAATCACTATCGGAAAGGCTCTGGGTAGGTGATATCTTATCACACATTGGATTTGTTCGTTCATGTTTTTTTTTTTTTTTTTTCATTCAAACGACATCAAAATTAACAAGAACACAAATGTCTTACAGTTAATAAGATCGTTAAATTGGCACTTACCCCAGTCAAAAGCATTCTTAATCTCTCATCAACTGTTCCTTTCATTCATTTTCAACACCTACTCAAACCATTCAAAAACGCCCCAAAATCATTTTAAAACAGTCGAACAACTACGTTCAAGTATGCTACAAAATTCTAATGATTTCACTGACCTGATTTATTTTAAAAGCGTCTGATTTATTCGTGAAGCCATAGTATAATATTTATTGAACTTTTTTGCATACTTTAAAATGGAGGTACCTACTTACGGTAATTTCGTCCAGTTTATACGAAATTGGCGATATTGTATTACCCCCCTTAAATTTCATTAAAGACTCGCTCCTTCCACTCGTTCAATTTCATCCCGAAAACATTTCCAAATCATCACCTTGTCAATTTCACGATGATTTGAGCTGAAGTACTATTTCACTTTTTATATATTCATTATTTTACTAATAGATTTGGATCTTGTAAACATTGTTCACTTCTCTTGCAATTATAAGGAATAAAATGACGTTTCATGTCATTTAATATTAAACTATCGGATATAATTTCACAGTATCATTTGATAACCATGTAAGTAAAATTGAATTGCTGGATACACTTCTAAGGATTGTAATGTAATTGACATCAAATTGAGAGATACTTTTTTTATATGGAATGATATGATAATCATGTAAGTAAAATTGAATTGCTCACTACATTTTTACGGATTGTCATGTAATTGACATCAAATTGCGTACATACATTTTTTATGAAATGATATGTTTATCATGTAAGAAGCGTACGTGGTTCTGGTATAATTCAAATAGCGGAATGAAATAATAAAATAATATGTAAATATGGGCCAGCGTATTTCTGACCCGGGCGGGTATTGCTGCCCGCTATATCAGAGTTTATCTTATAACTTTACAAATATCTGTGTGATAACATCCTATATGATATTTTTTTATGATATCACATAGTTATTCTTAGAACAAAGATATAATGTGGTTACTTTTAGAAACTTTCATTTCAGTTAGAAACATCGACAAAAACAAGACAAATAGAGGTTATAAGATTAATATAATACGTACTTAGTGTATTGTATGAAAAAATATCTAACTCAGTTGTGAGAATTGATACTTGTCTCGGCAGAGCCTCGACAATTTTCAATTCTCCCACCCTCGTTAGATATCATTTTTTCATATAATACACTAAGTATGTATTATATGAGCCTGTCTGTGTGGTTTCCAACATTTCAAATAACCACAAAGTTAATACCCTGACCAGCCTGCGCATCTGCACAGTCTGGCAAGACGCTTCATTGTGCAATTTGCAAATAGATAAGGTCTCAAAGTACCTGTACACAATCAGGTAACTTTATATTTTTAGTATGTGGCTGTCTACGGTGCTCAATGTGTGCACCACACGCACGTTTAAAATTGTTGGAAATGTCACGCACATGCTCATATATTTATCTATTTCAGCTAACAATGTATCATTGAAGGCGTTAGACGTTAGTTGGAACAGTATATCTTCTGTCGGGGCTGTTAAACTGGCAGATGCTTTAAAGGTAACAAAAGCAGTGTGGACTATTCATGAATTTTATCAAGTAAATATCGCTAATTTCTAGAATTACCGATATTTGCCGGATAAAATACAATGTGCATGAATAGCCCACGCTGCTTTTGTTTAAAGTGTTTCCCCCTCAAGTTCACACAAAAATATTCGTAGTTTTTACAAGCATGTACATAAAGTAGGCTTTGGCTAAAAAAGTAAAATAAATCTGTTTCAATTTAGAATACAATCAGTCCCATTTACAGTGAAAAATAAATGAGTTATAGGGCATCTTTATTTAAAAGAAAAATTCCTCTTTCACAAATTTTACTCTTTGTTTCTTTCAAATCATGTGTAAGCGCTAATATTTTAGCTAAAAACGGAAAAAATGTTTCAATGATATTTCGTCTTATATCGCCCTTGACGCTTAAATGGTTATTATGACATCAAATCGTTGAGAGTTCTATTTGTCTTTAGAAAGAATGTCTTTCTAAGTCTTTAAATACGGCTCTTTGTATAGGATTGTCGTAACGTTAAATGGTATCATATGTTTATATAGCCTTCGTTACCATGTGAAAGACAACGCTTTAAGCGTTCAGTAAGCAAAATTCTTAATAATACATGTAAAATATCATTTTCAAACACGTAATTATACATAGATTTCTAAAAATAAGGAAATTTTAATCAAAACGTCTGTTTTCTAAATTTGCAATTCGATAATTTACAGAAAAATACAGAACTTGAAATATTCAAAGCGAACATGAACGGGTTTGGAGAGGTCGGTGGTAAGGCGTTCATTACTATGTTACGTCAGAATAACGTCATTAAAGAAGTAGACTTATCAACCAATAGAATCACAGATTCAGTGGTTAAAATGCTGTCAACGTCCATGGACCATCTAGAAGGACTGAACGTCCTCCTGGTAAAATCCTTTGCTGATTTTCGTTGATTTTATTCTGTAACACTCGAAATGTCACTTAGAAACTATTTTTAAGGCGATTATCACGTTGTTCTTGTCTATATGAAGCGCTATTGATAAAAGTCATAAGACCGTGTCACAAGTCCATAAAAGCCTAACTTTCAAGATGCACTATCTATTTCTTGACGTTGCGTTTAATTATAAATATCATCGTTTTCAATAATTTTAGCTATGACATATCGATGGCAGTTACAACTGTTTCGGAATGAGGCATCGGTATTTTCTCCCACATAATGTGGTCTCCTTTAAGATTTTCTGATTGAACCCGCTTTTTTTGTTTTCACACAGGGGCCAGCGCAAGACTATACTAAGTGTATTTATACATATGCACTTAATACAGTCTTTCACTGAACCCTCGATATGCAAAGCTAGTCAACTTGGAACAGTTTAAATTTTGATAACAGGAAAGTATTAAAAGTTTCTCTGTTCTTTCTTACAGTTAGCAGATAACTCAATATCAACTAAAGCTGTGATGGACTTTCTATCTAGATTGATGGTCACGACTGCCCCAATTTGCCATATCGACTTTACTGTGAGTTTGCAAATGTACCAACAAATGTTTCATGCACATGCAGTTAGAAACGTCTTGAAATGTACAAGTTGAATGATTCAGGAATAGTTTTGATATGATTTTGAATGAGTGGGTAGAACGTGTTTTGAATGAAATTTGAGGGAGGTAAAACAATATCGCTAATCTTCCTAGCTGAACGAAATTAGCGATATTTCATTACAAATCCGGTAAAAATCTACGCACGCCTACTTTTTTGTATTAAAAGATTCGCGTGACTTTGCGGACCATTCTAAATGAACACGACCAAAAAGACGTTTACTTTTCTTCGATTTTAACGAAGCTGTGAAACTTTGTTAACGATTCTTGGAAATTTTTGAATAACTTTTGAGCGTTTCTGAATGTTTTGTGTGTTTTGAATGAATGAAACAGCGATTTAGAATGAATTCGAATGGGATGAATGTCATTTTGAATTTTCATTTTCATGATATTTCTCACTTTCTTTTAAGGGCCAACTTAATTCTGACCCAACTCCAACCCGGATGAAGACCGGTACCACTCTCAACTATCAGAATAGCCTATTTTAGGCTATTCTGTTAGTCGATATTGGGACCAGTCTAGAGCTGGTAGGTGAGAGATATATATAATACGTACTTAGTGTATTATATGAAAAAAATGTCTCATGAGGTTGGGAGAATTGAAAATTGTCGAGGCTCTGCCGAGACAATTATAAATTCTCACAACCCGGAGTTAGATATTTTTTCATACAATACACTTAGTACGTATTATATTTATCTTATAACCTCTATTTGTCTTGTTTTCGACGATGTTTCCTACTGCCGAAATGCAAGTTTCTAAAAATAACCGCATTATATCTTTGTTCTAAAAATAACTATGTGATATCATAAAAAATATCATACGGGATGTTATCATTCAGATATTGGTATAGCTATAAGATAAACTCTGATATAGCGGGCAACAATGCCCGCTCGGGTCAGAAATACGCTGGCCCATATTTACATATTATATTTTGGTAAAAACTTTTAATATAGAGACGCATTCGATTTAACGAAACACTTGCGAGCGTCCAAAATTTGAAAAATATCTCGGAAGAATTATTTATTAAATTTATTGCATTCATATCAATTTGATTGATTTCTTTTGAGAGGAATACCCGATTGTATCTACCGACCTGACTTTAATTTCATAAGGCTACACGCGCTGTGTCCATAATTATTTCATATTAAATCCAATCGATACTTGAAATGAAATTCTGCTTTTAAATATTTGCAAGTATTTTCAATTTATTTGATTTTACACAACTTTAAACAAATCCAAAAGAGAGTACTGAATGCCCGTCGAAGAACAGACACGTTCATCGCTTTTTGTATATTTTCATACTTACAGCACAGTAAGTGTGCTAAACGTTACTTCAAAATCATTTCGAAAGTTTCCCCTTGTTAAGTTAACGATTTCCACATCTTTATGAAGTTTTCTTTTTTCAGGGTGTTCACGTGACAGAAGATTTAAAGGGACTCGCCAATGCCTTACATATTGTTCACGACATCTCTATTGTTCACAGTGATCCCCCAGCTAGGCGAGAATTCACAAACGACGTTCTGACAAGAAACTTGGTTGCTCTCTGCGAGTTTATGGAGGGTGAATTATTACATTTTTCTTTAATGCTTTTCGGTGGTTTATCGAGAAATAACGGTAGATTATCACTTGATAAACTCACCACAAAAGCAGTGAAATTATCAAAAACTTATACCCTGCTTTTGTGCATTTCATCCTATCTGACGTCATCTATGCGGGGCGAAATAAGTGACGTCACAATGAACGTTGCATAGCAATCGCGTGCAAAATGACGAGCTTTACGAAAATATATCCTAGGAATTTCACATTTTGTCTCATTTGTGCATTAAAGAAATAAAATAATCGTTTGTTTTTCGAGTAAGATCGATAAATATTTCATTTCGTGAACAACAAAAGCTATATTTTCACTCGTGGCTCTGCCACTCGTGAAAATATAGCTTTTGTTGTTCACTCAATGAAATATGAATTGATCTTACACTTAAACAAACGATTATCCTCTATATAATATGACCGATGTCGCGGGAGTGAAATGACTCCAATGAATTTTTTTGATATCACACGGGTGTTATTACACTAGTGGAATAAGTATGCGAATAAGCTAAGAACGACCATAAACGTTATATTTTCGTCGTGAAAATTGACGCCACAATGGTTGCGCTGACGTTATTTCATTTTTTTCTTTAATTTCAACTAGAAACTAAAGCCGTAATTCTATCGTTATATTGAGATAAAGATATTGGAAGTCGTTAACATCATCTTATATTATACGTTCATACATGTATATATAAAATATTAATTTGAAAAAATCTCAGTTGATCAAAAATTTTTTAGTAATTTTGTATCTTTTATCTCGCAATTACAGAAGAGGAAATTGAAGTTGAAGATCTGTACCCGGATTACGAAGATTGGGAAGATTGTGATAAAATAATGATAACCGTTAAAGATGCGCTGCAAGCTTTACAGGTAAATAGTAAAAAATAGTAAACTGTTCAATTAAATGAAATGGCAACCGAAATTAACGCAGTATACCCGTAATAGATCCGCAACGATTCGGAAGTAAGGAACTTTAACAGTGTAAACCGAGGTTTCCTAATAATTTTCATTAGGAAACCTTGGTTTAATAACATTGTGGAAGATCACGTGTTCCGAAATGTTGCGGAACTCTAATGATTACGGGTCCACTACCTTAAGATTAGTGCAAATCTTATATACACAAATTTTCCAGAGCTAAAGACATCTTATTTGCTTGTTCTTTCTATCTTTTTTTTTTTTTATTCTAAAAATGGTGAAAAGATGAAAATATATTTTGAAAATCACGTGAGTTGTGTTCTTCACCCTATTATTATTGCGATTCAGCGATCAAAAACGTCAGATTTAGAATTTGTTCAAAATAATGAAGATGTCTGAGAACTTTACAATACACCTCGCATTTTTGTCTGAGAACTTTTTAATACGCCCTCACATTTTTGTCTGAGAACTTTTAAATACGCCCTCACATTTTTGTCTGACAACTTTTTAATTAAGCCCTCACATTTTTATCTGAGAACTTTTTAATTCGCCCTCCCATTTTTGCAGTGTACAGGAAAAGTGACCCAACAAGACAAACTACAACGTTTGAGGTACAAGTTGAGAAGAGGCAGAAACAGAAAATTTCTTGTCAAGTGAGTTCAAACGATCCTTTGTTGTTGTTGTTGTAGTAGTAGTAGTAGAGGTAGTAGAAGGCGTTGTTTTATTCTACGTTATTATTTAACTGGCAGGGCGTGGTATAGCCGTGACGTAATATGGCTTGTCTACTTTTCAATTTTTTGTGTTCTTTCAAAAGTTAGTCGACAAGCGTCGTGAACGCATGTAAATGACTGTATGATTAAATGCGGAGAGCATTTTTCATCGTTGGGGTACCAAATCCTCGTTACTTTAGCTCCTCCAAGCTGAAATTACGCGGGTTTAGTTTTCAACCTTCGATTTCCAGCATTTCGACTATCCATTAAACTGATTAATTATAAATGAAAGCTGATTTACCCTAAGCTTAAATGAAACGAGTCGGTACTTAATCTCCAGCCTGCCATGGCAAAAATCTTGGATTATACGTTTTCGGAATTGGCTTACGCCCCGATTTTATTATTAAATGTCCAGTCCATCTAAATGATACTGCTTAACTAACCGTATCCGTGTCGACGGCAAGCTTTCAGCATCTTTTAGTCCCCATCTTACTTGATTTCTATTATCATAATTGCTTGTTCGCAAGTATAACAAAATCATTTAGACCATTCCCAGATGACCCTAAACAGATGTGCTTTCGAACAAATTGTGGAAAATTAAGCATTGCTTCTAACAAGTAATTCCTCATTTGTCACAATGATTTCACCGAAAAGGGCAAAGAAATTTCATCTAATAAACTTTCTCGTCTGCAACATATTTGAAAATAGCCCCGTTCTAAATTTGTGTTGACTGAGTTGGGTCAAATGATAAAGATGCGATTGAATCAATGTTAGTTGTTTTGACCAAGACATTCAATCGTAATCTTTATTTTTCAGGGAACTGGCTCTTGTGTACGACAACACGATCTGCGGAAAGGACTCGTTCAAAGACAAACCACTTCGTTCTCATCTCCGACACTCCATTAAAGAAGAGAGAGCCGAAAAGGAAAGAAAGGAAAAAGCTAAACAGGCAAAACGATACAGTGCCCCCTCAGGACCTCCAAAAGCGAAATCGTGATACACTATTACTGAATTATTCCGAAGGGAATAGAATAAACAATTAATAAACACACTCGTTATTTCAATATTTCGGCATAAACTGCATTTTTCAAGGAAAATGAAATAAATCTTGACACTACTACATAATAATACGTATTATTATGTAGTAGTGTTAAGATTTATTTAATTTTTCTTGAAAAAGGTAATTTTTGCCGAAATATTTAAATAACGAGTGTGTTTATTTAATGAAATCGTGATACATTGTGTCCTTGTAAAAGACTACCTCATTTATTGTTATTTTTATGATCCTGGGTTATTTTCGACTGAGGAAATATGCGACAAACATTTTATTTTATTTCTTTTTTCAAGTTTATGGAAAAAAATATGTAATAAAAATTCAAATTTCGTTTCAATAGTGTATATTATTTCTTCTTCAACCTATTTTTGTTGCAATCTTTACAATATTAAGTCAGCTGATAAAAGTTGAACCAGTCCTGAGTTCAGAATGACAAAACGGTGCAAAATTTTGCAAATAATATCCCTCTTTGCACGTGCACTTTCGAGCAAAGCGGGGTATAATTTGAAAACACTTTGCACCGTTTTGTCATCCTGTATGCAAGGTCGTTCTAGTGTTTTTTATGCTTTTCGCACTCAAAGATATCGAATCGAAATATAAACATATACTTTGTGACAAGCAATTCTTCATTGCCCACGTAGTTTTCATCCCATTCAAAGTAAAAAAGAATTAAGGGTTTCTTGGAAAATATAAATGGAGGCCATTTGTAATTTGGCTTAAATTTTATATGCAAAACTAAGGCTTTTTATAATTCAAAGTCAACTGAATATGTTTTAAAATGTATTTAAAAGGGCAAATGAATATGTTTTAGGTAAAAATGCTTGCAAAAATGTTTCTGTTGATGTTAATAGAGTTAACATTGCACTTTTGCATTTACACCCAATTGAAAAATGTACCGCTGCGTTTGGGACAAAATCTTTCAAAGGTCAACTGAACTATCCAAAGTACAATCAACGAGGATTAGTTGTGGCTAAAATGTCCCTGGAAAAGATATTTCAGCGTTCAAAGAAACGTGCTCATCATTAAGGAAATATGGCAGCCTTATTTGACAACAACAACAACAACAACAAAAAACACTTTAATAAAAAGATGTTAAGGTAGTGGACCCGTAATAGACCCGCAACATTTCGGAACTTATGAACTTTCACAATGTTGACCGAGGTTTCCTAATGCAAATCATTAGGAAACCTCGGTTAACACTGTTAAAGTTCATTATTTTTCAGACATTGCGAAACTATTACGGGTCTACTACCTTAAATAACGGAATGCAACTGTCTTATTGCTCGACACCCGAAGGCACCCGTCGAGTATCACTCTTTGACATTTCCACTTCATAAATAAAGCCAAATTTACCTTGATCTCGTTTTTGTTTCGTTTATTCAGGTGTCAAACAAAAAACCGATATGGGAAGTATATGAACCGCTTCACTGGATATGAGATTTTGATATCACTCCGCCAAAAAATTAGTATGGGACGTTTCGTATTTATTTGAATGAAGACTGGTCCTGCTGTCAACTCATGTTTGAGGCTTATATATAGTCGATAGTGGTGCCAGTCTTATTTCTTCACATGATTTCAGAATGAGGTTGTAAATTACTAACCGAAAATGTGAATATCTGTGGGAAATTAGGGCCGACTTGACTTTAAAATTTCCGTTTTCAAAGAGAAATTTCCGTGACAAAGCCATTTACTCAGGTCTAAACGATTTAAGGCATGAAAAAGACTAGAACTACCACAGGAGACCCATCTAGTAAAAATAAACATTACGGAATCACATCTGAGGACGCTATTTTTTCATACATTTTTATTCCCCATTTGGACCTCTATATTGAATTTTAGCGTAAGAGTAATTCGAATTGACAAAAAAAAAAAAAAAAAAAAAAAAAAAAATATAAATAAATACCCCCACAAGCTCTATTGTGAAAATATGGCTCTATTATTAATAAAATATTGCGAAGTATATATTTATTTCAACTTATCACCTAAAGTATTTCAAGCGGTTAAGCGCGTTGCATTTTTTTTTCTGATTTTTACCAATTTAAAGGAATTATTTCTCATCCGCATTTAAACTCGCTCATGTGTAAATTTGGGGGGAAAAACAACAACACACAAATAAAAAAAATCGGATAATCATGTACCACATCTGTCTGAACAAGGGAAATTTTCCACCATCACCATCATTGTTCATTTACGAACAAAATGTCAAATTTTCAGGTATACATGCGTTCAATAAATTGTGCATTAAATGAAAAAGGCAAAGATATAGAGGATAATCGTTTGTTTCAGTATAAAATCGATTTATATGCATTGAGTGAACAAGAAAAGCTATATTTCACGAGAAAATATAGCTTTTGTTGTTCACGAAATGAAATATTAATCGATCTTACTCGAAAAACAAACGATTATTCTATTTCTTTATTGCAAAAATGAAACAAAATGTGAAATTTTTAGGACAAATTTTCGTAAAGCGCGTCATTTTGCGCGTGATTGCTATGCAACTTTCATGGTGACGTCACTTATTTCGCCCCTCATAGATGACGTCAGATAGGATGAAATGCACTAAAGCTGGGTATAAGTTTTTGATAATTTCTCTGCTTTTGCGGTGAGCTTATCAAATGATAATCTACCGTTATTTCTCGATAAACCACCGAAAAGCATTTAAGAAATTGCAGCAACTGTTATGTTTGCAGACGGTCGTCCGACAATTACATTTGCGCTTTCAGTGAGGCGGACAGGATGATATTCCTTGAAGGATAACACAATTTTCGATTCGGTTTTTTGCTTTGAGGTAAAAAAAAAAACGAAAAAAAAAAAATCCTCTCAAAAACAAACAGTGGCTTGTTCAAATGAGCCTCATGTGTTTAGGGCACCAAGTGCGCCTAATGGATTTCTTTTTCTTTAATGAGGTCTTTGCAAGGGCCTGCTTGCATGATTAGCGGAAACAAAATCAAGAATTGATTTATCAATCGCTGTATGAAGTTGGATATGTAATTTTAACTTTGGTCTGCGTTGATGAGAAACGAACATACTGACCGAACTTTTTTCACCGGAGTATCGGTTTCTGGTTATTAAAAACAACATACATGTATAAGATTTAAGTAATTAATAAGAGATATTTTAGACAAGAAATTTTCGTTCTTTATTCGCTTCATGGATATATATCTGAGATGTTTACTAAAATCCCCATTTATTTTCTCTTTAAACTGTTCGCTTCATATTTTATCTAATTTTGAATCACTGAAAGCATTTGTTTATATGAGAGACCCGTAACGCGAAAAGGGACCATCTGGGAACCCAATAAAATAAACATTTGTAAAAAAAGATATTTGTTTTAGTACAGACTAACCAGACTTCGCATTTCCAAATTTCTTTAACCGGAAGGTACACTAAAATTCTAGTTTGATAAAATATGTTGATTGCAAAAAGTTTCGACCCTAGTCAGTCTGCGCAGACCGCGCAGTCTGACTAGATTCAACCCTTTACGATTCCCAGATGGTCTCTTTTCGCGTGACGGGTCACATATGTAAAATGGAGCATTTGACGTCGTAAGCGTGTCTGTTGACATCAGCGTGTTCGTTGACGTTTGCGTTGATCCGGTAAATCTTAAAGGCTTGGCCATTTTTGTTAATGAAGCTATAACTTGGCATGTGTGTTCATCATCACAAAGGCTATCCAAACTGAAGGGGGGGGGGGCATTTTCGTTAGAATTATGGCCCCTTTTTACTTGGATATATTTGAATTATCCAGCACCCGCAGCCGAGTGTTGGTATGCGTACGCGGTGCTCTCGTTGAGATGTTCATGACATTCTGTACAAGGATAAGAAAAGTCTAGATTGATCTTGTTTACTTTAGAGATAATTTCTCAAGTGAACTATAGTCTTCCATTTTTATCCCTAGCAAAACTTCAGTAGTATATATTCAATCAGAATAATGGCAAATACGAGGGTTGTTCAATAAATACGTGGATATATGTTGAATATTTTAGTCATAAACTATCGCATATTTTCGAAATTTTGACAAGAAAAACCTCCATAAATCAAGCATTTATGAAGACAAGATACAAAACAATGGTCCATAAATAAAGAAGATATAGTTACCATAGTAACATAAGGTCGACAACTTCACATTTCCAGCAGTCTAGCAGCGTAGAAACCTAAAATGACCACTATCGATTTTTTCCCCAAAGATTTAAGTTCTCATATTTGTTAGGACCAAATTGATATGTTCCTGGTAATTTTCGGGACATTCTGATCGGAAAAGTTGAATAAAGTGAGATATCCGGAACAAATGAATTTCAGTGTTTACGGAATGAAGTGACTTCTCGTGTATAAAACTAGTGTCAGATATGAATAATTTTGATAAAAAGTTTTTCAGTCTGCTAGGCTGCTCGGCTGCCAACTTCACTCTGCTAGGCTGCTAGACTGCCATACTGCCAACTTCACATTTCAAGCGGTCTAGCAGCGTAGCAACCTAAATTGACCACTATCGTTTTTTTCCCCAAAGATTAAAGTTCTCATATTTGTAAGGACCAGATTGATATGTTCCGGGCAATTTTCGGGACATTTTGGTCGGAAATGTGAATAAAGTGAGATATCCGGAACAAATCGACCTTCACTAGAAATTCAGACTTTACCGGGTTTAAAGTGACTTCTCGTGTATAATACTAGTGTAAGATATCAATAATTTTGATAAAAAGTTTTTTTTCAGTCTGCTAGGCTGCTAACTTCACTCTGCTAGGCTGCTAACTTCACGGACCTGAAATGGAAATATACGCTGTTGAGATCACACTAACTCAGAGTTTATATATATACCAAAATTTAATGACTTATCTCAAAAATCGCTATTGTCCTCCTCCACCTTAAGTGAAGAATGTCAACGCAATTTTGCGAATTTTAACGTACCGCGTTTTCCAAATCATCAGTATGACCTTCGGGTAATAAACTTTGATCTCCTATTGTAGAAATTCTGTACAAAATCAGTGATGCGAGTAGGCCTATATAACACGAAAAGGGAAAAAAGAAATATCAAATTTCAGACAAATTTCATCGGGTCCTTTTTTTTTAGAAAAGAGAGTTAAATGCTCTTTTTTCGGGCTGCAAAAATTTGAAAGAAAAAAAGAACACACTTTAAACAGTTTAAATCGATCGAATTTTCTTTCTTTAAAAATAGGAGTATCCTGATTACCAGCCATTTTTTCAAATCGATTTAGTATCATGTGTGAAAAACGCGCGAAATCATTTTAATGATGTCGTGTTAACATTTATTCTGATCATACGTTAAAAAAATATACACATTTGAAATCGCACTAACACAAAGTTTCCATAGTTACCTATATCTATGCAATTACGTCCGAGTAAACGCTATTGTCCTCTCCCACCTTAAAACGGATTTAACTTTTGGTAAAATATTTTGAGGTAACGTTTGCTTCAACTTTCCGTCATAAAGTAGTTGTTGTGAATAATGATATCTCTTATATATGATTTTCTTGTTTTGTTTTGCCAGATCATCTGAAGAAAATTTAACTGTAGCTGCCATTCCTAATCTTTCCTTTTATTAGCCACATATTAAATTACATGATAGAGGGTTTGAAAGAGCATGTGAAGCTGTGCTCAAGTCTTATCATTCATATCAAAAAAATATTATGCAAGGCCAAATTACCCGATCTAAAAATGAATTTGTCATCATGCTAAAATTGAAGACTTGTAAGTGTTTGCATTGAATATAGTTGGTACCCAGAGAACAATATCTTTATCTAGGCGAATATGGAAGAAAAAAAGTGTAATTGAAATGTTCATTTCGAGTATTTTCATGGGTCATACAAGATCCTGTGGTTGTTAGACTGGTGCCACTGTCCGACTCATGTATGAAGTTTTTATGATAGTCGACAGTGGAACCAGTGTTGTGTGGTTGTTTGACCACTATTCTCAAGAATGACGAATGAAAAACTGCTTAATCTGCCCAAAGAATTTCCCCGAAAAGGAATAAAATATAGCATTTTACAAGGATCTGGGGAGCGATATAGAGTGGTCCCACAGTCGACGAGTCGGATGTAGGACAAGCCCGATGGCGGGATATAGCCCCATTCAACAGAGTTCTAACATGTCTTGAAAAATGCTTAAACATGTACCTTTCAAAAAATCATAGTGTACAAAATTCCCCTAGGATGGGGGTCAGGGTTCCAGTAGCCTGAGTCTTTAATATGTACATACCGTGAAAATACGAAGAGTCGGGTGATCGCACATAATAATCCGTGTATTTATTGAACGTCCCACGTTTTATTAATCAACCAATCAGAATAAAGGTTACTTTCGATAATGAAAAGACATAAACTTCCGGTTCAACTTCAACAAGAGAAGTCAAAATAAACAATTAGTTTTCCGTTTCTTGTTTGTAAAAGAGAAGTCAAAGAGTAGTATTTGGCAATAAAAACACAAAAAATATGAGACTAAGAAGTGGGAATTCGAAAGGAGATGGATCCGTGGGAACATCCAGCGGCAGATCACTCAGAAACAAACAATCTGTCGAGAGCAGGAAGTTTGTCCAAGACAGTTTTATTCCCTTTGTGTAAGATTTAAATACCACTTTAACGCGTTGTAGGAAAAACACTCTCTTTTCTAGTAAAAAAATGGAAATACCTAGGAAATGAAGCGGGTCTGTACATCTGCATGTAGATGCTTAGTATAAAACTTTTTACGCACCATAATAGTATGGAGATTCTGCAATCTGTACCATATTGTCAAATCTCTATTATCGTGCATGACCCCCAAGGGGCCCCACAGAACTTGATTGACCTAACTTTTTTTCATATGATGTTTTGCTATGGTGCCCTTATAATGATACATTGAGAAAAACTATAACCACAAAGCACACAATAACTAAAATCGATCAAAATGCAACATTTAGGATCCGGAACTATTTTTTTCAAAGTTTCAATGCATAGACTAGTTTAAGCCTTGCATAAAAATATCAGAACTAGAATTTACCCCAATGAA
The DNA here is from genome assembly GCA_948146395.1 of Fragum whitleyi. Classification (NCBI taxonomy): domain Eukaryota; kingdom Metazoa; phylum Mollusca; class Bivalvia; order Cardiida; family Cardiidae; genus Fragum; species Fragum whitleyi. The sequence continues at coordinate 38,893,075 of OX411544.1, forward strand.
TACATGGAATCAGTGGATTTAAGCAAAGGTTGGTCACCCCCGATGAAAAAAAGTTGTAACTTTGCTTCTTTTTTTTTTTTGCTAAGGAGTTTTCTTTCAGATGCATGATAAATGAGGAGTAATTCAATTTTTTTGAAAGGTCAACTAGCAGTTGTTTTACATGAATTTCATGATGATATTATCAATGGAATTGAACCAGTTTTTTCAGATATGTTAATGAAATATTATTTGATAGAAAATTTACATGAGATGGTATGAAAACCTAACTGTCCAAGTACAGGGAGGGTTAAAAGACAGGAAAAGTAATTTGAAGAAAGAACCATTCTTGATTTACTAAATTACTCAACTTAAGCTACCAAATTTAACAATAAAGCTCATACACCCTAACCTTTTGCTGTATCGAGATGCATGAATGATGTTTCAAATTCATTATTATGTGTCTGTCTGTACAGACCGCTTTTTCTTTTTTTCGCTAGAATGGGCTTCAAGGCCGCTTTTTGTCATTTTTAAGTCATTTGCAAACAAAACAAAGAAAACAGAATCCCTTATTGACCATTTTCTTCTCCGAAGATATTGTCACTGGACAAAATAAGTGCAGATATAATGTGAAATAAACTTCCCCAGGTGGTTTACAAAACATGCACATGTTAACTTATTTTCAGAAAACCAATTTGCTATTTGCGTTTTAGCTCACCTGAGCACGAAGTGCTCAAGGTGAGCTATTGTGATCGTACAATGTCCGTCATCAGTCTTGCGATGTCCGTCGGTCGTCGTCTGTTGTCCACAATTTCTTTAAACATCTTCTCCTCCTAAACTGGTGGGCCAATCTTGATGAAACTTGGCAGGGATGTTCCTTGGGTCAAGCTCTACCAAAGTTGTTCAAATAAATGAAATCTACCCTTAACTTTCCCTTTACCCTTAACAAAAAGGGTAAAAATAGGAAAATCTTCAGACACGTTCATATTTGTTATGTAGCTTCACCTAGTAGACCTCAACCAAGCAGGGCTGGGGTCATTTACATGCCAATGTAATTGATTAAATTACAAATTACATTGAAATATTTCAATTACAATTACAATTATAATTACAGCAAAATCTCAATGTAATTAATTAAATTACAATTACTTTTCAAATGTAATTAATTACAATTACAAATTACATTTGAGGTATGATGAACCAGTCAATAGAAAATGGAATATAACATTTACAGCCATATGGTCACATTTAAACTGTAGATATATTGTATTAAACTGTATAGAGACAATTTGGAAATCATAAGCATTTCAACTAAGGGCTAATTTTGTTTATGTTATGGAGGGCCGTCACACTTGCTGGGATAGTAAACAATTTGATTTTGAAATGAAGCCCACACTGAAAGAAAGTCTTTCACTTAATAATTTAGGGATGTTAAGGACATGTTTGCAATCCAGTTTTCGAATTAAAATTAATAAAACTTGTTTGACACTCACTCCTTAAGTGACTAGGATTGATTAAACAAATATCAATTTAGGCACCAGGCAACTACGCTGGTTTGTTAACATACATCATATCTATTATTTTGATTTAAATACTTCTGCCTTTTTTGTTATTTCTGAGAAAATTTGTACTGGATAACTACTATTCCCTTTATGATAATATAACTAACTGTAAAGTGTCAATGGTCACCTAGTCAAAAACAATCAAGATTTTCACACCTCTACCTGTCCTTTTAGGAAGTGTTTGTCATCTTATTGTTTCCATATTCTGGCAGGGAATGTGTGATTTTTACAATAAATACCTCTTTGTTTACTTTTGATTGCAAGTATAATCTAGTGAATCCATAGTTCATTTTGCATCTGCTTCTTTAGTTGACGACAAAATTACCTCAACTTTATCTAATTTAAATAGCTTATATGTGGATCAAGGATTCTTTCTTTCTTTTTTTACTTCATTGTTATTTCATAAATAACTCAATACTTTGATCTAAAATAGAGCTTAAATGTCTAAAAAATCATATTTGGGGCCTAACAATTTTGACACTGTTAAATGACTGTATCATTAGACTTCCATTATAGAATATAGATGTAATTGAAATGTAATTGAAAGTAATTGTAAATTACATGTTGATTTCATTTGTAATTAATTACAATTACAATTACTTGTAATTGAGAAAAGAGTCAATTACTAATTACATACAATTACTCCATAATTTGTAATTAATTACAGCTAATTACAATTACATTTTTCAATTACCCCAGGCCTGCAACCAAGTTTGTTCATATCTAGACCCTGGTGTCATATTTGGGCTTTGTCCAGGCACATCCCTTTTAGCTCTTTTTTAGCACGAAGGGTAAAATTAGGAAAATCTTCAAAAATCTTCTTCTCTAAAACCAGATGGCTGACAGCTTTCATATTTGGTTTGTAGCATCATCTTGTTGACTTCTACCAACTTCGTTCATATCAAGACCATGGGGTTATATTTGGCTCCAACCAGGCACAACCCTTTACCCTTAGAGTCAAAGAGCGAAAATCTTTAAAAATCTTCTTCTCTTATACTAGATGGCATACAGCTTTCATTTAGTATGTAGCATCATCTAGTGGACTTCTACCTACTATGTTCATATCAAGACACTGGGGTCATATTAAGGCTTTGCCGGGCGCATGCCTTTCAGCTCTTCTGTGCACGAAGGGTAATAATAGGAAAATCTTCATAAATCTTCTTCTCTAAATCAAATGGCTGACAGCTTTCATATTTGGCATGTAGCATCATCTAGTTGACCTCTACCAAGTTTGTTCATATCAAGACCCTCTGGATCATAATTGGGCTCCAACAGGGCACATCCTGTTTAGCTCATCAGAGCACGATGGGTGAAAATAGGAAAATCTTTAAAATCTTCTTCTCTGAAACCAGATGGCAGACAGTTTTCATATTTGGTATGTAGCATCATCTAGTAGACCTCTACCAATTTTGTTTCTATCAAGACCCTGGGGTCATATTTGGGCCCAGGTGAATCCCTTTTTATATAGAATCAAAGAGCGAAAAGGCATATTTTTCTTGCTCTTGGCTGAAAACATTCCATGGTATTGATCTTATGTAGATATTATCTTCTTGTTGACATCTGCTGTGATGTCCCAGGGGTCTAAGAGACTCAGGTGAGCGATCTAGGACCATCATGGTCCTCTTGTTCTAATTTATTTCTAGATTGATTTCCTCAGTCACAGTCATTTAGATAAGTGCTAACATCAGAAAAAATTAACATAGTATGAGGATAATTCTTATTGCGTTTTTCTTCGTAATAAATGTAAAGGGGGAGGGGGGTACTTTGAATATGGGCACGCATATTATAGAAACTGCAGGTCTAAATCCTAAAAGATGCATTCTGACAAGATATTGACCGGCATAGCTCTAGCTAAAATAGCTGTACTTACATTTTTTTTAAAAATCAAACAGCGAATTTTGTCATAGATTTCATCTTTTTCAAGACTTAACCGGGAATATTGCTAGAGATTATATCTCTTTCAAGTCTTATCCTGCCCTTTGCCATGACGTTAAAAGCAACAACAATGACGTTGTTTTAGGTGGAAAAAGTAGCGTCTTAATTCCCAAAAGTGTAGAAGGTTGTCATTTGTGGAGGGTAAAAAGAAGAGATTCTAAGCAAAAATGTGCAACTTTGTACATGTAAAGCTGATTCTTATCCTAATTTTACGTTCACTACAATCTAAATTTTGATAATGATCAACGTAAATAAAATCAAAGCAAAAAGTACATTAATTGAAACGAATAATAAAAAAAAATGGCAAAATCTCGCAAGATCATCCTCATCCATGTAGGCTGCCATTACTACATGAATTTAAACTTTTATGGTATATGTATTCATTTTGATTTTGATTATTTAGATGATTTACATGTGTTATCTAGAAGCGGGAAAAGCCCCAAATGTTACTTTTCCCATATTGCACCAACAAGCACTTTGGGTGCATTGAAAAACCAACTTACACCTGAAATCTGAATTACATCAAATTACATCGAATATGTTTATTTTAAGTCACAGAATTCCACTTATTATCATCATACCGCTACTATTCTATGAACAGTGCACAAATACACTGTCTAAGATTTTATATATATGTAAATAACTGATTAAACTAAATTTTTAGTTTAATTAAGGTTTAAACTCAAATTAGCAATACCAAAAATGTTAAAATACCCAAAATCTATTTGTTGTTTGAATGACTGTGTATATTTAATCAAACCTCTAATCAGCGCTTCACTGGCAAGTTTAAGTAGCTCTATTTTTTAGTTAAATTGATATGACAACCTTAATATTTTTCTCCTACTGCAAACACCACACACACTTTCACATTTAACAAGATTTGGGATAGAAAATGACAAACCTGTGCCGGTAGATTTAATATTAAAATAATAAAAAATCTGCTACTGGCCTCTAATTTATATCAATCAATTGCCGGTGATGGGCTTTCAAAATCACAAAATAATTGTTCTTTATTTGTTTGCAAAACATTGTGAAAAAAATCGGGAATCTTAGCTTAAACAAGTGGTTAATAAGGTCAATTATTGCAGATACCTTAGATTATTGTCACAGTTAATTAAATTGTGTTTCATTTTCATTCTTTTCTACCATGGAATGGCACCAATGACTAGTAATAGTATCTTCATCAGACTGAAGGCTTTCACTGCACCTTTACCTTTTATGTGTACCCCAGTCTTCTCTGCATTCAGGATGACAAAAATGTGCAAACTGTTTGGCAAATATACCCCACTTCAGGGTTCGACACTAAGGGGAGTCCTGGAGTGCGAGACTCCTTGTTAACCAGTTGGACTCCTTCCATTTGCAAGTAAGTATTGGACTCCAAGTGTCATATTACAATATTTTGAAATACAAATGCACAGATTAGTGTCCTTTCTAACAATGTTGTCAAAACTGTATATAATTTCACTACAAACCTTGTTGAAGAAAAGATTTGCATGCATCCTGTATTGTTTTGAGAAAAAAACTCTTCTTTGGTAGAACATTGTGGAAAAGGAGAAATTGTTTTTAACAAGCAATTTCTTCTTTTCCACAATGTTCTCCTATTATGAAAATTTGGACTCCTTACTTTGAGCTTGGACTCCTTGATTTCATGTGTTAGGAGTCCAATTGACTCATTAATCTCAAGAGTTAGTGTAGACCCCTGCACTTTGTATGTGTACTTACATGCAAGGCAGGGTATAATTGTCAAACAATTTGCACCATTTTGTCATCCTGAACGCAGAGCAGATGTTGGTGAAACCCCTGTTGTTGAAGGTAAAAATTACAGACATGAAAGTGAATTTTGTTATCCCATCCCAATCTTGGGGAGTTTCTTGTTCTTAGCTTAAAATTGTTAAGTTGTGGACACAGTGAAAGGATGAAAATTTATTGGTCTCGCAATGAAACAATTATCCTCTATATATTTTTCAGAAAGCTGATATTGTTGAAAATATTGAAAGCGATTACAGTGTGTCTGTTAGTAGTTTATATAGTTGTTCCTGTCACAGTCAAAACTAACCCCTGGATACAGAATAAAGTCATCTTCCTAAATAATTGTAAGTATAATAAAAGCTGTTATAATATGACTAACGCCGTGGAAGTGAAATAACCCAATTGAATATTTTTGATATTACACAGGTGTTATTACACTAGTGGAATAACTATGCAAATTATCTAAGAACGGAGAGCAATGTTATGTTTTCGTTGTGAAACTGACGTCATAATGGATTTGCTGACGTCATTTCGCAAACGGGGTTATATGTTTCGCGGAATAACTTGAATCAATATATGTCGAAATTTTCTTGTTTTATCACCAAAATTCGGGTCATATTATAAATAGAATATAAAATTTGTGCTCATAAAATACAGAATTTATTAAAGGTGTCATCTATAAACAGATCAAAAATGAGGCTGCGCCGAGTTTTTATCTGTTTATAGATGACACCTTTAATAAATTCTGTATTCCATGACCACTCATTCAATATCATCTATTAATAGAACCCCAGGGTGCTATAAGAATCACTAAATTTCCAATAGAAAGGGATGGGCTTTTATCAGAGGCTACACTACATTTTGTTTGTTATGACAGAAAACAAATGGCCAAAAAATGAACAAAATATTAACATTTGCTTTGGGGGTTGAAGTTTTAGTGACATTGTTTTTTGGGTACGGGCTTTTAATAAAGGCTTCAAGAGTTTATAAAATCACATCAAAAAGCATTGGGCTGTATTAGAATTTTTACGGTATATGGTCAACTTTGTTTGAATCTCCTTCTTTTCTTTTAGCAACCAATAAAGGTACCAGCATAAACGATCTTTTACTAAATTTAAGATATCTGTTATGAATGAAATCTGTTGGGACTTCGAAAAGAACCGTCCCTAAATTCTGGGCTTCAAGATAATTATATCCCCCACCTAAAAATTGAATAAAGGGTAATCGTTTGTTTCAGAGTAAGATCAATTTATATTTCATTGAGTGAACAACAAAAGCTATATTTTCACAAGTGGTGGAGCTTTTGTTGTTCACTCAATGAAATATCTATCGATCTTACTCGAAAACCAAACGATTATTCTATTTCTTTAATGCAAAAATGAGACAAAATGTGAAATTTCTAGGACATATTTTCTTAAAGCGCGTCATTTTGCGCGTGATTGCTATGCAACGTTCATTGTGACGTCACTTATTTTGCCCTGCATAGATGACGTCAGATAGGATGAAATGCACAAAAGCAGGTTATAAGTTTTGGATAATTTCACTGCTTTTGCGGTGAGATTATCAAGTGATTTCTCGATAAACCACCGAAAAAGCATTAAAGAAAGGGGTATATTGGTTTCACCATTACTGTCCTTCCCTAAATCCATCCATCTGAAGATCTTTTATCATTGCTAGACTATAATCAAAGAACAATGTGACCTAGAATCATGAACATTTATAGGCCCTTATGGTTTTAGTCACAAAGGTCAAAGGTCTATGTTGCAATTTAACTTCTGAAAACTGTTCACGAAACTGAGACAAATGGCTTGTGTTGGGGTATAAGTCTCCTTTGCAACTGACCTTCTTCTAACTTATTATCCCCTGCCGTTTTCGTTGAGGGGATATGGTAATGGTCTCCGTCCGTCATTCCGTCATTCTGAGGTTCTGTCACTAAACTTGTCCGCAGCATATCTTCTAAAGTGTGTAGCTATCAACTTGAAACTTCATGGGTGGATAGATCTCAAAGAGGGGAAGTACAGTGCACAAGAAGTACAACTCTAGCTTGCATGATTTTAGAGTTATTGCCCTTTTTTATTTTTAATACTTAGATTTTGTCTGGAGCATATCTCCTAAAGTATAATAGCTATAAACTTAAAACTTTATGGTTGGATAGATCTCATGAAAGAGAAGTGCAGTGCACAAGAACTACAACTCTTGTTTGCATAATTTTGGAGTTATTGCCCTTTGTTATTTTTAATACTTAGATTTTGTCCGCAGCATATCTTCTAAAGTGTAATAGCTATCAACTTGAAACTTCATGGGTGGATAGATCTCAAGGAGGAGAAGTGCAGTGTACAAGAAATACAACTCTAGCTTGCATAATTTTAGAGTTATTGCCCTTTGTAAATTTTAATACTTAGATTTTGTCCGGAGCATATCTCCTTAAGTATAATAGCTATCAACTTTAAACTGTATGGGTGGATAGATCTCATGGAGGAGAAGTGCAGTGCACAAGAACTACAACTCTAGCTTGCATTATTTTGGAGTTATTGCCCTTTGTTATTTTTGATACTTAGATTTTGTCCGCAGCATATCTTCTAAAGTGTAATAGCTATCAACTTAAAAATTTATGGGTGAATAGAACTCATGGAGGAGAAATGCAATGCATATTAGCTACAACTTTGGCTTGAATTATTATGGAGTTATTGCCCTTTGTTATTTTTGATACTTTGATTTTGTAGGGGGTAAATTTCTTAAAGTTCAAAAGAATCCTTATATATTAGGCTTCAGTTTCACTATCAAGCTTCCGCAGTGGGGGATGGCAATGTCCGACATGGCTCTTGTTTAAATATTAAAAAAAAATGTGCTCATGTAATGAGCTGAAACACTACCAATGACTGGATTTTGAAAAAAAACTGATTTATCTTTTTTTGTGTGTGTTTCAGTGAGATGGCCTCCATTTATAGACTTTGCACACCCAGAGAGCCTTGGTTTGACAATAACCAGAAACTTTTATATCAGAACAGATGATAAAATCAGACTTGGAGCATGGTAGTTTCTTTTGTTTCTCGATTTCCTTGAAATTCAATTCACATCAAAACTAAAAATTTGCACGAATTCAAAAAGTAACAATAGATTTCTTCATTTCCATAATAGTTTTCCACTTTCATATCAAATAAATGGCATTATCAGTATAAACAATCAATGATTATAAAGCGCATCAACAAGCTGACTGTTTGCTTTAGATTGTAACAATTCCAGCAGTTATTCCTTCTATGCTGCCAAAAAAGGTGTGCAATTGATAATTTCCTTTTCTGTATCAAAATTTGAGTACTTTTTGCAATTAACAGGGTTTGACACTAACTACTTTTGCCTACAGCCTGAAGGACCTGTTATCTCTAAACATTACAGGTCCTGCATGATAACAACAGGTCCTGCATGAAAACAGTGCTTGATTTTTGGCAATTTAGGTGACAAATTGCAAGGAAAACAGTGTTGGAAAAGAAGAAATTGCTTTTGACAAGCAAATTCTTCCTTTCTACAATGTTTTCCATTTGGTTATGCAAGTTTTAGTATTGGAAAGGCAATTATTTTTCAAACATGATAGATTTGATATACGAAGTTCTGCCATTGACTACAGGCCTGAAGGACCTGCAGCATGGTTATATCTACCAGTCCTGCTTAAAATCCACAGGTCTCGGGGCCCAAGGTGTTAGTGTTGATCCCTGATTAACAGTAGTATTCTGAGCAGCGTCGTTACTTTTTAAAATTTATGAGATATATCTGATCTGTCATGAGATTTTATTTGAATCAAGCTGATCCTTACCGAGTCTAGAATAGAAATGTTAATTAATAACTTTTCTATTCTGGATGATGTTAAAACTAGCTTGTCCCAAGTAAAATACTTGAACAGATTCTTTTTTCTCACATACACACTAGTTTTGTGTGCTTAAATTCATTTTTATAACTCCCATTTGATTAAAATGCCGCAAAATGTACATAAGAGTATTTTGTAATGACATCATTTAGAATTTGTGTAAGATAAGGATATCTCTGATGTCTTTTCATTATAGAAGACAGGGAGCTATGTGAGAATGCTCTTTTTAATGTCATTTTAAGTGTGCTTTTGAAATATTGTTACATTTACATTTAATCCTTTCCTGTTTTACAAAATTTTGGACCTGTCCAAATTCAAAGGTTTTGCGGACGAAAATTAAAAGTGGGTTTAATTTGAAAAATAATCATTCAGTAGGGTAGAAAATAGTGTGGAAAAAGAAGAAATTGCTTGTCAGAAGCAATTTCTTCTTTTTTCACAATGTTTTTCTCAATCATAAAATCACAGGCATGTAAAAAACAGCAAAGGGTTAAAGGTACTGTTCTTAACAGTCTAGTTTATTGTCTGTAAGGAAGATTGCAGCTATGAAAAAACTAAAGATTTCGTTATTTTCAATATTTCAGGCATGTTTTACCTTCAAGTTTAAGGGATACTTCAACAAGCAAGGATCATTTTGATGAACTTATAAAAGATTCAGTTCCAGTAATTTTGTATCTACATGGAAATTCTGGAACAAGGTTTGTCAAAAAGTTTTGATAGTACTTGGAGTCAATCTAACTTCAAAAGGAAAATTTTAAGGGATATTTGGTTTCTTTGATCTAGAGATAGAGCGTTGTCCTCTTGTCCAAAACGTGTTGAGTTTGATTCCTGGGAGTGGCTATTGATCTTGGTTCTTTCATTGGCCAACAGACGCATTGGGCATGAGTACTGATGAACATTCTAGGAAGCAGAATGGAGAGGCATTAAACTTATTTGAAAGAGCTTGTTTCCTAATCAATGTAAAATAAAAAGGTTTAATCCAAATGGATACATACCAAGATAATTTTTAGAGGTTCTAGTTTCTTTTGCACTCTTTCTTAAATGATCTCCAGAGGTAGATAATTTAGATTTATTGGATGATAGTAATTAAAAAATTCATTGCAATGTAAATGGAATTATCCAAATCATAAGCTAAAAGATTTATTCCTGCTAAACAAAATTCAAAGAGCTTGAAAAAATAAGTTTCAAAGACATATTACTGTAAGTTGCCATCCTAAAATACTAGGAACAAAATTAGTTTAAATTAGTGTTGTCAGCAAATTTTCACATTTTGTCCCCTAAGTTTTAAGGGAGCAGAATGATTGTCCATCTTAGGTGTAACATCTAATCTTTTATTTTATGAGCAACATAACCTCTGTTTTGCTCATTTAGCTTCACTACTAAGGCAAATTTAACTTATAACAATACAAATATCTCTGTAATAACATCCCATATGATATTTTTTTATGATATCACATAGATATTTCTAGAACAATAACATAATGGGTTTATTTTTAGCTCGCCCGGGACAAAAGTCTCGGAAGAGCTATTGTCATACCCTCGGACGTCGGCGTCGGTGTCAGCGTCGGCTTCAGCGTTGGTGTCGGTGTCTGCATTAGGTTAAAGTTTTGTAATTCTATCAATATTTATCATAGAGGCTTTATTTTTTACAGAAACACTCATTAGGGCATAGGCTTTCATTTGAGACCAACATCCATGTCAAAATGACCTTAAGACTGTGACCTTGACCCTTTCAAAAAAACTTTAACCAAAAACTTTAACCAAAAAAACTTTAACCTTGCTTATATTTTCTGTAAGCTTTAAACTAGAGACATCATTACTTCATATGCACACTCATTAGGTGATAGGCTTTCACCATAGACAAAGGTCCTTGACAATTGAACCTTGACCTTGACCCTTTGTGGACTTAGAAAAACTTTAACAAAAAAACTTTAACCAAAAACTTAAACCTTGCATATATTTTTTTGATGCTCTAACCTAGGGACATCATAGCTTCATATATATACTCACCAGGTGATAGGCTTTTACCAGAGACTAAGGTCCTTCACAATTTGACCTTGACCTTCACCATTTGTGGACTTAGAACAACTTTAACTGAAAACTTTAACCAAAAACTTTAACCTTGCCTATATTTTCTGAATGCTTTAACCTAGGGACATCATTACTTCATATACATACTCATTAGGTGATAGGCTTTTGTGAGAGATCAAGGTCCTTGATAATTTGACCTTGACCTTTTATGAACTTCGAAATACTTTAACCTAAATTCTTTTACCAAAACCTTTAACCTTGCTTGTATTTTCTGAATGCTTTAACCTAAAGACATCATTACTTCATATACATAGTCACCAGATGAAAGGCTTTCACCAGAAACCAAGGTCCTTGACAATTTGACCTTGACCTTTTATAGACTTTGAAAAACTTAAACTGAAAAACTATAACCAAAAATTTAACCTTGCTTATATTTTCTAAATGCTTTACTCAGGGACATTATTACTTCATACACATACTCACTAGGTGATAGGCTTCTACAGAGACCAAGGTCCTTCACAATTTGATCTTGACCTTTTGTGGACTTAGAAAAATTTTAAAGAAAAACGTCATGTTTGATAGAAAGAAATTCCATTGGTAACCTCATCTGCTTGAAGGCTTTCACTTTACCCTAACCTTATACATGCAATTAAAACAAAAAAGTTTTTATATTTCTTAATTACTACTCAAACAGATATATATTAGATCATGGACTTTAACATTGAAAGAAACCACTATGAACTTCGGTCTTCGGTCAAGCGCTGTTTGTGACAAGCAGGTGTTTGGGGGAGCTACGTTGTCCGCAGACAACTCTTGTTAGAAACTTGCATTTCTGTTAGAAGTTAACAAAAACAAGGCAAAAGGAGGTTAAAAGAATAATATAATACACACTTAGTGTATTGTATATGAAATAGTATCTATCTCAATTGTTGGAATTGATAATTGTCTCAACAGAGCCTCAACAATTATCAATCCCCCCAACCTTGAGCTTGTTAGATACATGTATTTTTTTCATACAAAACACTAAGTGCGTGTTATATATATCAAGGGGTCAGCGCAATACTATTTTATGTGCCTATACATATAAAGGCACATAAAATAGTATTGAGCTAACCTTTGAATATATATGCTTATGGTGGTCAGTGTTTGTTACACTGAATTTCAACAATTATCCTCTATCTGTAATTCTAGAGCTGGATGGCACAGGGTTGGGTTATACAAGGTGTTATCTAATATGGACTACCATGTTATTACATTTGATTACAGAGGTATGTTAGGTTATACAAGGTTTTTTGTAATATAGACTACAATGTTTTCACATTTGATTACAGAGGTAAGTTGGATTATACAAGCTTTTATCTAAGATGGTAATAACATTTGATTACAGAGTTAAGTTGGGTTATACAAGGAGATGTCTTATATGGACTTCCATGTTATCACATTTGATTACAGAAGTGAGTTTGGTTATATTAATATTGTAGAAATAGAATTTATTATATTCTAGGTACATGTGTTAAATCTTGTGTAACTTGAAGTAAATGTCTAAACTAATCACAACACCTCTAAGTCATAACTTATATTCATCACCTTTACATTATAATGGTTCAGAAGTGATGAAGGGTTAAATAACAAAAAGAAATATATAGAGGAAATCCTGTTGTATTGTAAGTTACTTTTTCTATATACAGTACTTTTACATCAAGGATATGAAGCAACAAATGTAACCATATGCTTCTCAAGTAAGTTTGATAAATCCATCATTTCATGAGCAACAAAAGCTATATTGTCACTCTTGGCTCCACCACCTGTGAAAATAAAGCTTTTGTTGTTCACCCAATGAAAGATAATTAAGCACTAAAAAATCATTTGTTCTCTATAAAACCCAATTTTTTTTCAGGGTATGGAGATTCCTCAGGAAGTCCCTCAGAAGATGGAGTTGTTTCTGATGCCTTGTTTGTTTATAGATGGATTAAAAAGAGAAAAGGAAATTCTCCATTTTTCATATGGGGACATTCATTAGGCACAGGGTAAGTTAACTGTTTGACTGCCAGGCTTATTTTGAGTCTGAAATCTTTGAATGACATCTCCTTCTGAACCACTTTGCAAATTTCAGAATATTCTTTCAGTGACCCTCTTTAAAAAATGTTTGGAGAAGTTCTGATTGACACCAAAATATGGGCGGGGCAGGGTGGGGCTTATTTTGAGCCCAAAATCTTTGAATGACATCTCCTCCTGAACCCCTGGGCAGATCTCAGTGAAACTTTAACAGAATGTTCATTGGATGACCCTTTTTGAAACTTGTTCTCAAACTTTTTATTTGCCCATAAATATGGGTTTGGAAGGGCGAAGCTTATTTTTAGCCTCCTCAGTAATGAATGGGTGGGCAGGGTCTATTATCACTTAAAATAATTGGAATAACATCCCCTCTTCAACAATTAGGCAAATGTGAATGAAACTTTGCCAGAAAGTAACTTGGATGAGATTCACTGCACCATTAAAATTCAGATGAGCAGTTTAGGGCCATTCTAGCTCACTTTATGGAATTTAGATCAATCAAAGTCAAAATTGTCAGGTAAATGGTGGAATAAAATTTGTTTAACAATTTGAGTTTAATAAGTGTGTTTTTTTAAGTGATATATAAATAGTCTTCTTCCTTGTTATTTTACATATTAGTTATATGTGTTCACTTCTGATAGCTTCTGTACTGCTGTAAATAAGTATCAATTTGGAAAAAGTCAGAATACCTTCTAAATGATGTTGACTTTCATTACCTTCTATTTTCAATATCTCTCTTTCAAATCTTGAGATGTTTAAGCCAAAGGAGCAATACAGGCCCTCCTGGGCCTCTTGCTCAATTTTTCTGTGATATGTTGAAGTTATGAATTTTTATTAAAAGTGTACTGGTTTTTCCAAACATGTGCAAACCCAAGCTCACTTAGGACATTTTTCACTAATATAAATCATGTATGTTTCCGACTTTGATTTTGAAATTGGTCCAAGTAAGCATATGATAACAAAGTATCTGGATTCACAGAAATTGTGTGTAGCCAGGAGTAATTACAATTTAATATTGCTGATATTGTAAATGAAAATTGTCCAAATTCACTATAAACACCAGTATCACAAGCCTTTGAGTGAAGGCCTAGAATGATTTGTCAAATTCGTTGTAATCTTTAAAATTATCTTGAACATTCCATCGAAAAGATCCTGTATTATTATTTGCTTTATATCCAAACCAAATTTCGAAAACATCAAGATTGGGTGTTAGAGAGTGACTCTATAACGTTATGATTTTGCCGCAATTTAAAGGTGGTTGGAAACTTTAATTTTCCCATTATTCATTTTCCACAATGCTCTGAATTTATTCATTTTCCCCTTCATTGATTAATTAGGGGGGCATAATGTTTACTGGTGTCAATCTATCTGTTTGCCTGTCTGTCCATTAGTCTGTCTGCAATAATTTAAACTTCAATCTAAACATTTTCCTGAAACTTCAAAACTAGTATAAGGTAGTGGACCCGTAATAGTTCTGCAATGTTTTGGAGGTAATGAACCTTGGTCAACATTGTGAATAATTATGAGTTCTGAAATTTTGCGAAACTATTACTGGTCCACTACGTTAAATACAGCACTCAAACCTGGCATGAAGGTTCCTTTCATCAATACACATCATTGAATGGAAAGGTCTTTTTACAAGGTCAAGGTCAATTATCACAGTCAAACTTCTCATGAATTCCACAATCATATTTTGTTTCTCTATTGTATTCAATTTGATGTTATATTAAGGAAGAATCTTGATTTATAAGACACTGTCTCCTTATGACCAATTGACTTGAAACTCTGCAGTTATGTTCCTCTCAAGAATGTGGATTACAGTGCACAAAAACATAACTCTACCTGACTAAATTTTTAAGTTATTTCCCTTTGTTGTTTTGACATGCTTGGACATCCAGCTTTTAAATGGGTGTATCTTGTTACAATTTTCCACCTTGTTTATTTCAGAATAACCACTAAGGTAGCCAGAGAGCTATGCAAAAGTGGTGAGTAAACAAAACTTAACTCTTTGTGCGTAATTATGTTCCTAAATTGAACACAAAAAACCCCAGACAATCACAATTCTAAAATTAGCAACATTACCCTTTTCTGGGAGTAAAATAGTTAAATAACATTTTTCTGGATGTAGAATTTGTAAATAAATTATGATGTGGACATTGGGAGAATTTCATCATTTAGCATTTGGGTTATATGATGTCAAAAGTATCAATGTTTTCAATAAAGATGGTGTATGACATCATATATGGGTGGAGCTATCTGTTTACACAGTACAACGCTTAACACATGAACTTTAAAATGAATAAAGTTCAATGTAATTGTTTTTATTTCATATATGCCTTTTACATAATCATGTTAGAATTTGCCTTTACATTCAAGACCACAGTGATAAAAAGTTGCAAAATTTTTACCAACATCAAGTTTTTTTTAAGATCTGTAGTTTTAATAGGAAACTTGAGGAATTGTTGATATTCTTAGGGTATTGCTTTCTCGTCCATGGTACAAAAACTGGCAGTATTACTGTATGACTAAAGGCATTCTCTTGAAAATATATTTGTTAATATTAAAAATGCCAACCTATGCCTATGATTTTTATGATGCTCAATGCTTAGCATTTGCTACATAAAGGAAGATTTACTTTTGAACAAATGCCTTATCATCTAATGCAAAAAAGAATAATTTGTTCAGGATAAAGAAGGGTACTAGAGTTTGAAACATTTGTGTCCGTGGTCTAGAGGTAGAGCGTCGGCCTCTTGATCAAAAGGTCCTGAGTTTGATTCAGGGAGCGGCTATTGATCTTGGTTCTTTCATAGGGCCACACATTCGGCCTGAGTACTGGTGAATTTTCCAGGAAGCAGAATCGAGAGGGATTAATCTAAGTTGTAAGAACTTGTTTCCCAATTGATGTAAAATGAATAGGTTTTAAACCAAACACTTCATAGATATGCCTCACTGTGTAATGCAGATCTAGGGTACCATTTCTGTGCTGATATGTATTCTAACAGTAGGCTCTTCCATTGAGCTTTATATGTTAATTGTTTAGATTATTATGTTTTTTCTGTATTTTAGGAGAAGCTCCAGATGGGATATTTCTAGAGTCGGGATTTAACAATATTTTGGATGCAGCTACCTACCATCCAATGGCTACTGTAAGTTAAATTGCAAGACTTAAACCTTTCCTGAATATTTCAAATTTTAGACTGTTCCAAATTGAAAGATTTACTGATGACAATAAATAGCTGTTGCAATCGAAAAAGAAACCATTCCATTTGGTTGTAAAATAAAGGTAAAAGAGAGACAAATTGCTTTCTGCAAACAATTTATCCCTTTTTCACAATATATTCTCAAGGATTATAAGTCTTATGTACATAAAATCTTCAGACTGTAATTGTAAGCAATTGTAAGTTTAGGAAAAATCCTTGAAAGGAAAGAAAAATTGATTAAAACTTTGTAAGAGGATGGCCTTTCAGGGTGAAGAAACAATGTCAAGACACTGAAATGTCTTCGGAGGGCCAACTTATTTCTGGACTGAATCCTGCCCAGGTGTAGACTTGTCCCCTTTCCAACTATCAGAATAGCCTATTCTGGGATATTCTGATAGTCAAAATTAGGACAAGTCTAGAGCTGCCAACTCGCTGGCTGTCTGAGAGACTCTGATAAATCAGGCAACAATACCCACCCAGGGTCAAAAATAAGTTGGCCCTAAATTTGCGAGTTAAAGAAATAAGTTGGGAGAATCTTAAAATTCATCTTAAAACTTAAGCTTTTTCATCTCTTATGAAGAAAAATTCTATTACAGACTTGTGATGGTTTGTTTTTTCAGAACTCCATATTTTAAATGCAGGAATCATTGTCTTCTAGAATTTTGGTAATTTAAGGGTCATTAGTTTTCTTTCACTGTATCAAAATGCATACAGTAAAACTTGTGTTAGAGGACCACTTAGGAGACCACCAAAAAAGTGTTTGCTTATGGAAGTGGGCGCTTTATAACAATATTCCATGATAGATAAGACAGGTCTTTTTGAGTGAATCCTTTGATATTTGATCCCATTAGAATTGTCTCATTGTGATAATTTTAATGAGTTCCAATAGCATTAGTTTCATTGATAAACATTTTTAGTTAATCAAATTTTTTCAGGGATTTGAGTTATTGCAAAGAGACTTTTTATGATGATGGTTATAACATATTGGTTGCTTCATAGAAGCAGATGCTTAAGCAATATTGACAGTGTATTTTCGATTGATATCATGAATTATGGACTTGTAGCTATTAAGGAAGTGGAACCATAATAGTTCCACAACAATTTGGTACTCACAAACTCTCAGGAAAATCATTAGGTCATCTCAGTTACCACTGTTAAATTTCATTACTGCCGAAACATTGCAGATCTATCAAGGTTCCTCTACTTTAAGAAGTATGTTCTAATGTATGTGTATGATGTTGCTTGCTATTTTTTCTTCAGATGTAAAAATGATCCCTAGCAATTCTCTATTTTCAGCCATTTAGAGCTCTTCCAGGATTTAATTGGTTATTTTTGGATACGATCACAGAAAATAACATTCATTTCCAAAGCGATGTTAGGTAAGTTTTTGTTTACCAATGATAACAAGGATGACAACTCCAGGAGCAACATTGTAAATAGTAATGTCTGTTTTTCAACTTAAAAGTTTTATAACTTAGAAGTTTTCAATAAACAGTAATTGCAGCTTAGTGTTTTCATCTGCATGGGGTGCTCTTGTCGTATGAATTTTATTTTCTTAAATTGATAATAGTTTGGCATATTGTCTGTCCATCTGTGTCTGTCTGCTGAACTTAACTAAACAAAAAACAGCAGCTTAACCCTAGTTAATCATGCCAAATAAAACTTATGCAAAAAATGCATTATAATCAAAGTACTGAAAGCACTGTAAACTAATTGAGAGCCATTAGTGTTCATTTCGAAAAATACAATTTTGAAACTTTTCTGCTCTTATAAGGATGATCAGGTGGTAAATACTAAGATCAGGCTGCACATAAGTGCAGACTGATCTTTGTCTTTACCCCTGCCAAAGCAGGAATATTCCAGGTTCATCATGACAAGGGTAAACAATGCCAATTTCTATACTAAAAAGATACATACAAGATGACTTTTAATCCATACATTAAAGGAATGTTTGAGTTTGTATCTGTCAACATAGTACATGTGAAGACTTTGATCGGACAGTGAGGATGCACAGGCTGAACTAAGATTTTACTTAGCGCATATGTGTAATTAATTTAAATTCATGTGTCAATTGATTCATAATAAGAATATGTCTGTCTTTGTTACAGCATAGCTGATGTAACTCCACCATTATTGATGTTACATGCAGAAGATGATGTTATAGTACCTTATCATTTAGGAGAAAAGGTTTGTGTGTCTCAATACATATGATAAGTTTATACTGATTAGTTTGGTTTGATTGCTTTAACGCAAAGGTAGCAATGGACACATCACGTCATTTTTTCCACCCAATGAATTTTTTTCTTGTTCTTATATGTTGTAGATTAACATTGTGTAGGCATTATATCAAAATTTGAAGGTACCTTTCCATGCTTGTTTTCATGCTAGAGTTATCTGACCTTGAGTGGTACTGGCCATTTTTCAGTAAAATGGTTATATTCGATTTAGGTCTAGTATCAACTCAGTACCAGCTTATAGCTATAAAACAATGAATTTTTCTTATAAATATCTGATATGTTTAAAACATCTTTTAACCTTTATTTCGTAAAAAAATCAGCATACCGTTCCATGCAAATTAGAAAGTTGTTCGTTATTTTATAGTGACCCCTCCTAATCAAATGACATTTATAATGTATTTTTGTTGTTAAATTCAATGATCAAGTCATTCAATTGATATCAAATGTTAAAAAGAAGCTTATTTGTAAAATTTTACCATCATTATTCTACATTATTTCCATAAGCAGAATCTTATGAAAACCGTTCTTTTTAAACAACGTGCAAAAAGAGCCATAAAATGAAAACAAAAACACATTTCGGGTTTATAGAGTCGGGAGGCTGCTGTCCATTGCCACCTTAAGTAAATCCAAATGCATAGGGCTGTCAATACAGAGGTTGTGAGTTCAAATCCCATCATGGCAAACTTTCAACCAATATTTGATAAAAGTCAATGTGATTCATTTGCCTACCACCATAGGTGTCGGATAAGTAGTATCTTCAGAACTTAGGCTGTCAATACATAGAAAACTTTTAATTGTAAAATAATCTATGGGACAAGAGTGAAATAACCACATTTGATATTTTTCATATTACATGGTTGTTGATAAACTAGTGGAATAACTATGTTAAAGAGCTTAGGGCTAAGCTTGAAGCAACGCTATTTTGTTGCTTTTTAAATGATGTCTAAATGGATGAGATGAAGCCATTTTACACATGGCGTTATGTATGGCATAGAAAATTTTAATCAACATCTTAAGTTTTATCAATTCATCACAAAAGAATCAGGTCATGTTATAAATAGATTATCAAATTTATTAAACTGGTCAACTCAGCAAAGGCCTCTTTTTTATCTATATTTAGATGACTCATGTAGTAAGTTTTGTATTTCATGATTGCTCATTCAATATTTTGTATACCTTGACCCTTTTCTTAACAGTCTCTTTTTTAGCTCCACTGGCCAAAGGCCACAGGCTGTTGTCAGGCACTGTGTCCATTGTGCGTCCTTCCGTCCATGTGTCTGTCTGTGCATCCAGTTGTAAACTTTTCCTTTAAAATCTTCTCCTCAGAAACTATTGGAGGAATTTCAACCAAACTTCACAGGAATGATCCTTGGGTGACCCTCTTTCAAAGAGAAATTCGGATCGAATGAAAACATGGCTTTAAAGAGGCGTGGCTAATTTCCAAATATGTTAAAGAGTGACTTTTCACATAACCTAATTGAAAGATAGATGTGACCCTTTATCAGTCTACAAAAAAATATTGCCAAAGGATGAAAAATATGTCTTTTATGGGCAGAGGTCATTTCTCCATATTATATAGTGGAAACTTTGATAACCATTTCCTCAAATCCTAAGTGATGGTTATCATTCAAATTTTACTTGAATGATCCTTGGGTGACCCTTTATCAGTCTACAAAAAGAAATTGTGATCAGATAGAAAATATGTCTTTTTGGCAGAGGTCATTTCTCTATTATGTTATATAGTGGAAACTTTAAAAAGCATTTTTGCCAGAAACTAATTGATGGATATCAACCAAATTTTACTGGAAAGATCCTTTAGTCACCCTTTGTCAGTCTTAAAGAATTATTGTGATCAGATGCAAATTTGTCTTTCATATGCGGAGGTTATTTTTTTAATATGTTATTTAGTGGAAACTTTTGAAATCTGTTTTCTCAGTACCTAGCTGATGGATATCAACCCAAATGTCAGTGGAATTATCCTTGGGTGACCCTTTATTAGACCAAAAAATATTGTGATTAGATGGTAAAATATATATTTCAGGAGCAGAGGTCATTTCTCTGATTGTTATTTAGTGGAAACTTTGAAAATCAATTTTTCCAAACCCAAATGATAGATATCAACCAACTATCAGGCCTGTGGAGCAAATCAGCTGCTCAAGCAGCTCCAGTTTTAAATACCTGTCAATTTATACTTGGGAAATATTGTGGAAAAGGGAGAAATTATTTGTAAAGAGAATATAATTTGATTCATTCATTAATTCAACCTGTTTTCATTGAACAAGTCAAAAACTTTGAAAAAAAGATGTTGAATACTTAGACAACAAGAATTCTGATTGATTAAAATCTGAAAGTCTGTCCAAACTCTAATTCAGAACCAAATAACGTAGATTCATGACGCTTGATACAATTGTTGCCCCTGGCCTGAAAGTGTACTATTGTTTTTGAGTCACAAAAGTCAAAGGTCAAGGTCAAAATCAAAAATCTTTTTATGGAATTGTGACAAAGTGCTGGTGGAGTGTATTAGTTTGTTTAATGGTGGATCTAGTTTACCAAGAGAAAAGTTGATAACTGCTTAATTTGATGTACACATTATTTATTGTTTTAGTTATATGAAGCGGCCAAGAAGACAAGATTAGATAATTATGGAGGAGTAGAATTTGTCTCATTTAATGCTAGTTTAAGATATGGACACAAATTGATATTTATGGCCCCGGAGTTACCAAATATAATCAGGTAAGTTCCAGGGTATTTCTTCTTTTATATAGAAGATGTAATTGTTTGTAAGATTGATTCATCATTCATTGAGTGAACATTAAAGCTATATTTTCAAGGGTGAACATTGCTTTTGTTGTTCACAAATAGAAATATCTCTTTCAATCTCATATTCAATCTTATTCGGAAAACAAAACAGCTATTCCATTTTTATGCAAAAATGAGATAAAATAAAGTTTTAGGACAAACTATTTTCATTTTATTGTAAGAAACGAAAATGACGATAAAGAATCATAATCTCAAATATTAAATTTATTTTTCTATTTATAATGAAATTGGAAATGTGGCGGATAGATCTTGTTCGCAGGCGGAAAACCCCCAAGGGAACCTCAGCCTTGCTGGCTGCAGCTAACATGAAATTAAACCAGGAGGACCGAAACCACATGTGGCACCCACCACATGCCCCTACTGCACCTCAACACCCATTGAGGCTATATGCATTGAGGGAACCATGGTCCTCCAACCAACCAACCCACCCACAGTACAAAACCCATGTGGGAGGGGCTCCTAAAACCGCCCAAAAAGTGCAAACCATATTTGGACAGCAAGGAGTCTACGTATTGACTGCAAGCCAGCACAAGCTTTAAAGTATACACAGCCTGGACGATTTCATACAACACACAGCTTTGACAATTTCATACAACTAGGTACCCCCAGGAATTTTCCGCCCGTAAACAAGATAAATTAATCAATAGCAACACTGAATTGGCAACCAAATATTGTATAGTGAGCGCTCTAAGTCCATAATCAAATAAATTGTGAATTTCTCGATCGAATCTTGTGACCTTCCAAGCTGTCCTTTGCAATCTGAAAATAGAATAACAAATTGAGAAAAGGAATAACAATCCAAGATAAGGGAGGGCGGGAGGGTATCGCAAAATAAGCTAGAATTTTTCGAGGCGGGCAATGCTGTTAAACGGTGCTGTGTGAGAATCACTTTCACATGTTTACCAATACGACACCCCCCAAACCCTCACCCCCGTCATTTTCGCACAATAAACTGGACTATTTGTTAGAAATAGTCTGTTTTATTGTAAGAAACGAAAATGACGATAAAGAATCATAATCTCAAATATTAAATTTATTTTTCTATTTATAATGAAATTGGAAATGTGGCGGATAGATCTTGTTCGCAGGCGGAAAACCCCCAAGGGAACCTCAGCCTTGCTGGCTGCAGCTAACATGAAATTAAACCAGGAGGACCGAAACCACATGTGGCACCCACCACATGCCCCTACTGCACCTCAACACCCATTGAGGCTATATGCATTGAGGGAACCATGGTCCTCCAACCAACCAACCCACCCACAGTACAAAACCCATGTGGGAGGGGCTCCTAAAACCGCCCAAAAAGTGCAAACCATATTTGGACAGCAAGGAGTCTACGTATTGACTGCAAGCCAGCACAAGCTTTAAAGTATACACAGCCTGGACGATTTCATACAACACACAGCTTTGACAATTTCATACAACTAGGTACCCCCAGGAATTTTCCGCCACACGAACTTGTTCGCCCCAAAATTTCGAACAGAGGATGCTTGCTTATGAGATAAATAAGTAGTAAGGTTGCAAAATGATTTACATTTGATAGTGCAGTTATCTCACAGTGCATAAATTATATTCCAAATTATATTTCATTCTTACTGACAAGTATATTTTATCACAGTTTTGCATTCCTAGAGGTTAAATTTATTATATAGTCTACAATTTGCCTGTCTTTTGCAGCCATAGAGTAAAAATTCATATTGCACCTTTTAAGGAAAACCACAGATACATGTATTTCAATGCTACCTATATCTTTATACCCAAATTATCATAAAACTACAAAGGAGTCTGTTCTGACCATAAGGCTACATTGTTATTGGTGGCAAATCTTATCACCAATATCGCTACTAATGGGTTTTATGTTTCAGCAGCCGTGATATGACTGTTGAACGTTAAAAGCGGTTTTACTCCTTCAAACAAACAGAAAAGCACATTTACTTAATCAATATGGTGCCTCTGTTCACTGCTTAAAGGGAATATTGTTCCTCTTTAATTTCATGGGTAACAAAAGTACACGAATAAGCAAAACCCACTGTATTATGACTGGAATAGTTTCATAAAAGCATAAACATCATTTCAAAATCTTTATTAAATCATTGTGATAGGTAAGTCCCGACTGTACTTCAAAAAAACAAAAAAAACAAAAAAAAAACACCAACTTTAAATAGTAAAATGGGTTTGGCTCATTAGAACCTAGATGAATAACCAAAACTCAAGAATACTGAAGTGTAGGCACTTCAGTTGGAAAGCTTTGTGTAACTTGGCCAATCGAAGTTGTTTTTTTTTTTTTTTTTTTTTTTTTTTTTTTTTTGCAGCTGATCCATTGTGCTTTAGATGAATCTCCAACCAATGTTGTAAAAGTTATCTGTAGGAAATCCATACACCTGAAATATACTAATGCAAATATTATTTACAGAAAAACAATCCATTAAGCCCTGAACAAATCCCATGTATCAAAAATGAAAGCTTTAGTATGCTTAAACCACACCAGTATTAATATGTAGAAGAAATAATAAATTGCAGTGAAGTACAATTCAATTTGAATTTGTATTTTTGATAAGTACCTATGAATGTTTAGCTAATACAGTTAAGCATGTTTCTAACTTCTATGTTTGATAAATAGAAAATAGGTGTAGCAGAAGTGAAGCATGTTTAATATATTTACTTTATATAGAGGCATCTGCTGCCAATCTCCGCAAGTACGGTATATTTTTTAAGAAAGGTAAACAAGTAACAACCCAAGCAGCAGTGCAAGCATGTGATATCTAACCAAAGCTGGAATTGTTTACATAAGGTGTGAAATCATTGCTCAAAGAGATGGCCTTGGTTGAGAGGTGGGGCAGCGCATTCTATGTCAGAAGGCGAAAGTTAGATTTGGGAGCAGCTACAAATCTAGGTTCCTTGGTCCCTACATTTGGCTGGAGTACTGGTTTATTTCCAAGAAGCAGAATCAAGACTGATTAATCACAATTACAATCTTGTACCCCTAAATCCCTATTCAGATTACAATTATTGGTTTAAAAACCAATACACAGCTATTGATAATATTTCTATGGAATGTAACTTCAGTCAGTGTGTTTGCACTCTCTTTTTACCTCAGTTTGCTGGCTGCAGCCAATATGAAATTAAACCAGGAGGGCCAAAACCACATGTGGCACCCACCACATGCCCCTACTGCACCTCAACACCCATTGAGGTCATATGCATTGAGGGAATATGGTCCTCCAAGCCACCAACCAACCCACAGTACAAAACCCATGTGGGAGGGGCTCCAAAAACCGCCCAAAAAGTGCAAACCATATTTGGACAGCAAGGAGTCTATGTATTGACCGCAAGCCAGCAAACACTCTAAAGAATACCTAGCCTTCATGAATTTATACATGTATGCCATGACTATGAATACATAAAGTGTAATAACGGAGAGAGGCCATCATACAAATGCCTATTAATACATTGTTTGATTCCTAAATTGCTTGAGTCATTTAAGGGAGTTTACAGTAACAGATAAATCACTTTAAAATAAAGCTTCTTCTTTCTTGCTACTATCTCAAACAAAAAGTGCAATGAAATTTTTGAAAAATTCACAAAATCTGAAAATGTGACCTCTTACCAACTGTAGCCAAACTATTTATTTTAAGATTCAAAGAAAAACTGCCAGTTCTACTGGCATGTCAGGTAGAAATAATACTGGAGTGATAATACCCAAAAGAGGGCAGATCAAATTGAATGGCAAGTCTAATAATACATGTACACAATGTGTTCATCTTTCTCATCTGATAGAATTTAATTTGGTCTGGTTTAAAAGCAATTGAAAGAGCAGTAAGTTCTTAAAGTCCCCTTTAGAAAAAAAAAAAATAAAAAAAAATATCCCTATTGAAACATGTTTTGAATGTATATTCTACTATAATTTTTTAAAAAAATTATTAAGCTGGTTCATATGATTTATTCAATGACTGAGCACGGTAAACATAGACCATAAAGAAATCCATCAAGGAGGCCAATTATGATACCTCCCTTGATCTTGGCCTAGCTTTTCAGTCTTTATGATACCTCCCTTGATCTTGGCCTAGCTTTTCAGTCTGTAAATGGCTGTGTCAAGATAAGACCCATGACCCCGTTTTGGGTTTTTGTGTGCTATTGTTGGAAGGTATCTATTTATACCTACTGCCTGACTCCCCTTAGTGGTATTATTGGCACTAAACTCAATGTCTTGAGGATTTTTGAAAAATCTTACTGTGTAGAGT
This sequence comes from Fragum whitleyi, assembly GCA_948146395.1. Taxonomy (NCBI): domain Eukaryota; kingdom Metazoa; phylum Mollusca; class Bivalvia; order Cardiida; family Cardiidae; genus Fragum; species Fragum whitleyi. The sequence goes on from OX411544.1 coordinate 38,918,737, forward strand.
TTTACTTTACATGAAAACGAAGAAAGAAAACATCTAGAATTATGTTTTCTTTTCCTGTATAAGCAACTAGTAAATGAATTTAAAGAAATTACTGACTTTTCTAAAATTGCCAACTAGCTTCGTCTTACCATCCTTGAAAAAGTGTTTGTGTCGCAAGTTGTGCAAATCCGATTGTTAAAAACTATCATATGGACTAACTTTGTTAAAAATAGTTAAGAGAGAGAAGTATTAGGACAAATTCTCTGTCATAGCCCCAAACCTTTTTCAATCAGACCCACAAGTCCAATGAGAAACTCCAGTCAGGATAAGAGTGGCCACCCTAATGCACGTTATAGTAAATTTTTGATATAAATTTGTTGATTATTATATTTTTTTTTTTTTATATATATTTAGATAAAGATAACTTGTTAATCGAAATAACAACCGACCAATAACGAGTATTTGCCACTCGTAAGGACACGAAATTCCAATACCTTCGCCCGTTGAGTTTTATTCCCTTAATTGGATTTGCTTATCTTGATCAACGGAGTAAGGTAAACAATTAGGATAGATAGAGGGCATTGCTTTCATAAATTACGCTTTTAACGATAATAGACATGAAATAAGCCTTGCAAAATCATTATCCGAATATAGTTTGTCCGAAGACAACAACACTTTAAACGGGGCTCGTCGAAGCAATTTTATCGCCGAATACGAGTACTTTAGAACCAGCTATGCCTCTTATTATCCGTACAACGCTGCATAATTATGAAAAACATTTATTTTCGTCTAATATCAAATCGCAAAGGTCGCTTTATCGCAAAATAAGCTAGAATTTTTCGAGGCGGGCAATGCTGTTAAACGGTGCTGTGTGAGAATCACTTTCACATGTTTACCAATACGACACCCCCCAAACCCTCACCCCGTCATTTTCGCACAATAAACTGGACTATTTGTTAGAAATAGTCTGTTTTATTTTCTATTGATGACTAGGCAACTTTGTGACATTTATTCAATGTAATGGTTGAGATAAAAACCGATATGGTGAACTAAACAAAGCAGGTTATAATCTTTTTGTTATTTCCCTGGTTTGGTGATAGAATAACACAGTCATAATCTTCTGATTTTTGTGAATTGAACATTGAAAAGCATTAAAAATGGATGATCTATTTTCCATAAGTGTCAACTGATTTGTAATTTGTCGTGAAAACTCTTCAAGATTTTATGCTACCACCTCTCATGATTGAGGCATACCTCTATTATTGTTGTCTATTTATTTTCCATTTTTCTTCCATTCATCTGTCTGCAAAATGTTGCCCTAAAGAACATAAAATTCTTAATTACTTACCTTAAATAATCAAATTATATGCAATACTTTCCTTAACTTTAACCAGGAAATGGCTCTAAATGCATGTTTCAACAAAAAAATAATAAAAAAAGAAATATTCTTAAGAAATATGTCTTAGGCAGGGACTCCCTAAACTATAGGAAATGGCCCCTAAGATCTAAATTATCGAGTCCTTTTTGCACTGCTTTGTTGAAGTCAGACCAAAACCCTGGTTTGTCTTTCAATCTTTCTGTCTACATGTATATTGCCTGGTGTAATATATCATTTAACTCTTGGTGATGTATGTTCTTATCTTTGTAATACTATTCCACAAAAATTTTTGCTGATCAAATAAAAATTAATTCAGAGGGGGGATATTTTTTCATTTTTATACGCCCGTCGAAGACGGGACATATTATGGGATCCGCTTCTTTGTCCGGAGCATAACTCTGTCACTTGAAGTCCGATTGACTTCAAACTTGGCTATTGTGTTCTTCTCATCAATACGAAGTGCAGTGCACAAGAACCATAACTCTATCTGGCCTATTTTTTGAGTTATTGCCCTTTGTTGTTTTTAGCTCCACTGGCTGAAAGCCACTGGGGCTATTGTCATGGCGTTGTGTCCGTCGTGCGTGCGTCCGTGCGTCAGTGCGTCCGGTCGTAAACTTTTTCTTGAAAAATCTTCTTCTCAGAAACTACTGGATGAATTTCAACCAAACTTCACAGGAATGATCCTTGGGTGACCCTCTTTCAAAGTTGTTCAAGAAATTTTGATCCAATGAAAAACATGGATTTAATGGGCGTGGCTAATTTCCAAATATGGTAAAAAGTGAGTTTTCTCAGATTCTAATAGATGGATACCAATGAAATTTCAATGGAATGATCCTTGAGTGACCCTTTATCAGTCTACCAAAAATTATAGTGATCGGATGAAAATTATGTATTTTATGGGCGGAGGTCATTTCTCCACATGTTATATAGTGGAAACTTTGGAAATCATTTTCTCGGAATCTAACCAATGGATATCAACCAAATTTTACTGGATTAATTGTTGACTGACCCTCTATGAGTCTACCAAAAATTATAGTGATCAGATGAAAATTATGTATTTTATGGGCGGAGGTCATTTCTCTATATTATGTTATATAGTGGAAACTTTGGAAATCATTTTCTCAGAATCTAACCAATGGATATCAACCAAATTTCACTGGAATAATCCTTGAGTGACCCTTAATCAGTCTACAAAAAATTATTGTGATCAGATGAAAATATGCATTTTATGGGCGGATGTCATTTCTCTATATGTTATATAGTTGAAACTTTGAAAATCATTTTCAACATCAGTAGAATCAAAAATATCTATAAGTCTAGTCAAAACTTTTATTGCTTTACGAGAATTTCAAGCCTGTGGAGCGACTCAAGCCATTCATGGCTTTCTAGTTCATACTAGAATCTTGTCCGGAGTATATCTCTAAAAGTATAATAGCTAGGATCATGAAACTTCATGGGTGTATAGATCTCACCAAGGGGGAGTGCAGTGCACAAGAACCATAACTCTTCCTGGCCTATCTTGAGTTATTGCCCTTTGTTATTTTTCAGACTTGAATCTTGTCCGGAGTATATCTCTTAAAGTATAATAGCTAGGATCATGAAACTACATGGGTGTATAGATCTCACCAAGGGGGAGTGCATTGCACAAGAACCATAACTCTACCTGGCCTATTTTTTGAGTTATTGCCCTTTGTTGTTTTTCAGACTTGAATCTTGTCCGGAGTATGTCTCTAAAAGTATAATAGCTAGGATCATGAAACTGCATGGGTGTATAGATGTCACCAAGGGGGAGTGCAGTGTACAATAACCCTAATTTTACCTGACCTATTTTTTGAGTTATTACCCTTTGTTGTTTTTCAGACTTGAATCTTGTCTGGAGTATATCTGTAAAAGTATAATAGCTAGGACCATGAAACTTCATGGGTGTATAGATGTCATCAAGGGGGAGTGCAGTGTACAAGAACCATAATTCTACCTGCCTTTTTTTTGAGTTATTGCCCATTGTTGTTTTTCATACTAGAATCTTGTCTGGAGTATATCTCTAAAAGTATAATAGCTAGGATCATAAAACTTCATGTGTGCAAAAAACATTCATTCAAAATAACCTCAGTTCTATTTAAACCCCCAGTTTATACTAAGCAGTGTGACGGGCGTATCTTGTGACAATTTGGCACCTTGTTTTTTTATGAGAAATATTATTTCAAGAAATATTTTATTGCTAATCTTTTATCTTCCAGAAAATTTGTTGACAAATGTCTGAAGTTGAAATAATGGACACTAGTAAAGAAGACGGTGAATACGGCATAAAATAATATTCCAAATAGAGCTGATCTCAGGAAATATTTTTATATCCAAGTTATATGCCATATTGTGTTATATATGTACATTTCTTTGTAGTTTTTATGCCCTCACATCAATAGATCGGGGGCATTTTGTTTTTGACCTAGATGTGTTTGTCTGTTTGTTCCCCCCTCAACTTTAACATTAGCCATAACTTTTGATTGATAAGGGATAGAGCCCAAATATTCCACATGAGTATTGCTTGTGAAAAGAGCTTTCCATTGGTGTCACGTTCAAGGTCATATGTCAAGGTCAAGGTAATTATTTTCAAGGTCAAATATGTAGAAATTCTATACTTCACATTTACTTAAGTATTGCCCCAGACTACTGTATTGAATTAAGGTTTGATGTAGATTACGGAAATGTATCAAACTACATATCTTAAGAATGGCAGTGACGGGGGCATTGGTGACATTTTGTTAATGATATCTATGTATGTTAAGTCTTATCCTTATATCATATTGTTGATGGAAGTTCCAACAAGAGAAATAGAGGATAACCATTTTTCTTTTCAGTGTAAGATCAAATTATATGTCATTGAGAGAACAAAAAATGCTATATTTTCCTAAGTGGCTGAGCTATAAGTGAAAATTTAGCTTTTGTTGTTCAATCACTGAGATACAAATCAATCTAACTTGAAAAACAAATGATTATTCAATTTCTATAATGAATAAAATGAGAAAACAAGAACACAAATTTTCTGAAAGTGTGTAAGTTTGCATGTGATTGTTATGCCATGTTCTTGGTGATGTCACTTATTGTGCTCTGCTTAGATAATATCAGATAGGGTGAAATAAATGAAAGTGGGTTATCAGCTTTTGAGAATTTCAATGGTTAAGGGGTGAGTTTATCAAATGATTGTAGTAATTATTCTTTCTCGATTACCACCGAAAAGCATTCAAGAAAATGATTTCTGTAGCAAAGACCTTCCCATCACCAGAGATGGTCATATACTGCTATCATCTTTTATCTTGTCACTAGATATAAATATTGCCTGATAAAAGGGGGTGTGATAAACGTGTTGTTATCTGAGGTCAGCTGATCACGTGACAGCTATTTATGTGACCTGCCGGGCCTTCTTTTTTGGCTGTTAGGTCTGAAAAAGAGCCCTCCTTAACACCTTTGTTAAAATTTTCTGTTTAGATGTATTTTATTCAATTCTCTTATTTCTGAAAATTGAATCAAGACAACATCCATGATGTAGTACATTACTGATGACGTAATCTTTAAAACTGTGACAAAGCATGTTTACATTCAATCTTGAAAACTGTCAGGATTTTTAAAGGTTTATCTGGATGGATACCAGTCAACCCAGATTTTATTCGACCATGGAGGATTTGGTAGATAGAAGCTTTGTCCTCTGATAAATTGCAAGGAAGGCATTGAAATGAGATTAATTTGCTTTTGGCTTCATGATAACAGAACTTGAGGGTATAAAAGACAGTTGAGATGGCGATTGATTAGAAAATCATCCATTTACATCTTTTTGAGTTTAAGCCATAAGTGATCACCCTACCTCATCCACCCATGCGACCTTATGATTATCAGTCAATGGCAAATCGGGAAAAGATTAAAAAGGATAGTAACAGGATAAATAAAAGGGGTGTTCCAAAGTCTTTGGACTTTCTTTATATCTCAAAGACTGCTCAACAGAAATAATTGGAATTAGCATATGATGATTATTCAATATTTAAGAGTAAATGTATAACATTTTTATCCCATTTATTCACATAATGCATTCAATAGGTGTTGCCATACAGACATACATGTCAAGCGGCGCAAAGAATAATTTTTATGTTGAACCCTTACACATTCTGTGACTGTAGCACTGTAGATTACTATATTGCCTAACACTCAAATACATTTCTTAGGTATTGCATAAAATTTCTATAAAGACACATTGTTATTTCTGGATAAATTCATGGGTTGAAACATGTTTCTTTACAAGAATAAATAATCTTGATCAAAATAGGTGTTAGATAAAGTACAGCCACTTGGACACCAGAAAGACACCGTCAAATTGCCTTCTGTTACAATGAGAGCAGGTGATCAAAAGGATTGTCAGTGGCCCCTCCTTAGGAGCCGGCACAACAATATTTCCACAATAAAACATTGATAACAAGCAACTGTAAGAAATTTGAATGTAAGAAAATTTTATTCTGGCTTTAAATGAAGGGCAAGTTAAAACTGTTTGTAAAAACTGTTATTGAATTACAAGCCAAAATGTCAGGTTATTTGGACACTTTATGGTAGCTAATGTTAAAGCCATGTAACCCTGATATTGATGATAAAATGGCGCATTAAGGAATTATTTGTTGTAAATCGTAATTTTTGATGATCTTATTAAATAATTCCCAAGTATAGTGTGTGTTTTGAATATCTCGAGTTCAAGGATGTAAGTCAGTAACTTGCAATTAAATTTGGGGTGGGAGTGAAGAAAAGAAAGTGCAATAAAATGATATTTATTTTTTCATCCGATAAGCAGTCTTTGAGGTATGGTGTCAGTCTACAAACTTCTTGAACACCTCTTGTAGAATAGATGATAGGTGACTTTAGATGAAAAAGTTTATCGTGCTCGGCTGTGGAATTTATCTGGTTGGCCTCAAGCTCACCAGATAAATTCCTACTGAATAACTTCCTAAATCTGGCATGTCTTTTCACTTTTTAATCCATCCATACAATCATGTGGGATAACTTTGGAAGTAGATTTGTAGGAATTGTGCCCATTTTCTCTGGCGGGGAGCAGGGATTATCAAGTACCTACAGCTGGCATTTGTCTTTCTTTTTGTATGAGAAGGGGTTTAGAATCAATATTTTTAGGATAGTAGGCCTTGCTATGCTATGTAAAATCCTTGGAAAAAATACATTGAAAGCAAAATGCATTGAAAGCACTGGATGCTTTTATTGTGTATTCAATAGAGGATATTGAATGAGTGGTAATTGAATACCAAATTTATTAAACGAGTTATCTATAAACAGATATAAACGAGGGTGCGTCGAGTTTTTTGTTTCGACATTGAAAATATCATTTCCGATTCCTTTTTAGTTTTAAAACGGAAAAAAAGGTGGTAAAGACTTTAAAGATCAGCTTGCATGTACATCGTTAATCTTGAAGTAATAGGTGAAAAAAGTCACTGAATAGATTGATCTTTACTGTATTTTCTTTCTTTATTCAATTCCTTAACCCTTTCCCGTTTTACAAAATTTTGGACCTGTCCAAATTCAAAGGTTTTGCAGATGAAAATTTAAAGTGGATTTAATTTGAAAAATAACCATTCAGTAGGGTAGAAAATAGTGTGGAAAAAGAAGAAATTGCTTGTTAGGAGCAATTTCTTCTTTTTTCACAATGTTTTCTCAATCATAAAATCAAAGGCACGTAAAAAGCAGTGATTAAACAGTAAAGGGTTAAAGTAATGGACCCGTAAAAGTTCCACAACATTTGAGAACTTATTATCTTTCACAATGTTGACTGAGGTTTACTTATGAAATTCATGCATTAGGGAACCTCGGTTAAGAAATGTTCCAGAACTATTATGGTTCCACTACCTTGAATTGCTTTGATTGTGATAAACATGTATCTTCTTGAATTATGTAAATATTCACTTTGTTAAAATTTTAATATTTTGTGTAACAAGGTGTAGAATTTTCCACTAGTTTACTAATTTATCAATTATGTACTGTCTCAGTAAATCTTCTTAGCTTATTCTCTAATGGGTGTATGAGTCCTAAAAAAAAAACCTACGTCGTGAAATGTATTGCACATTTCATTATGAAATTGCCGTAATAATGTAGAAACCTTGTTATTTTTCCTTTTGTGTACTTCATTCCTCTGAAAACTAATTTAAACCTTTATTAATAGCAATATATATATATATATATATATATATATATATATATAAAAGAAAAGAAAAAGGCTGAAAAATGTTTTAAAATAAAACTACCATCTAGGTTTGTTTAAGATTATTGGATCTTCTAAAGTGCCAAAAAAAATGAATGATTCTTTATGCTTTATAGTATATATGTAAGAAATACATAGAGTGATATGGTGTAAGTAAAAAATTATATCCTCTTGTACTGTTTTGATTTGGTTAACCCTTTGCTGTTTAATCCCTGCTTTTTATGTTCCTGTGATTTTATGATTGAGAAAACATTGTGAAAAAAGAAGAAATTGCTTCTGACAAGCAATTTCTTCTTTTTCCACACTATTTTCTACCCTACTGAATGGTTATTTTTGAAATTAAATCCACTTTATATTTTCGTCTGCAACACCTTTGAATTTGGACAGGTCCAAAATTTTGTAAAACAGGAAAGGGTTAAGAACAAGCTTTGGCATTTTTAAGTCTTTTATATGTACATTACTTTTAGTATAGATTTTATTTGTGTTAGCTTTGTATGTGTTTTGTTTTCAGTGAGTGAGATTTTTCTTTCTTCTTGTTGAAGTGGCATGTAATATGTAGCCTTCTGAAATGAAATTCATTTGCTTATGTGTAGAATTGACGAGAATGTATGTGTGACCAGTCACACAAAAAGGGAACTTTGTTAAATAAAATTCATTCAATGTCAAGGTCAAGGTCATCTCTTAGGGTTAAGATCAATTATATAAAGGTAGTGGACCCTTGAAACTTCCGAAACGTTTTGGAAGTAATGAACATTTACAGTGTTAATAGAGGTTTTCTAATGATTTCATTAGGAAACATCTATTCAACATTGTGAAAGATCATGAGAAATGTTGCAGAATTATTTTGTGTCCGCGTCTTAAGTTCAAACTTCTGCAATGCTTATCCTGCAAACTAATTTTGATTTGATTTTAATGGATTTTTAACCACTTTAACAGTCTTTCAGTTATATCACGGTGGCTGGAGCACCTAACAATGGATTCCTGGTATTTCTCACACCAGTAGTAAATTAACATCGTTCTTCTCCACTTGCTATCCCAAATACAATTATCAAGCCATTGATGGGAACCAAATAGTCATAAAGGTTGAGTGCATCCATTGGGAATCAAACCCTGGTCACCTAGATTGATGGTCTAATGCACTATCAAGGCGCTATTATGAAAGTTACCTGCTAACTAGTATTTAGTTGTAACTTCAACACTCTTTGAGAGACAATGCACATATTAAGCATTAAGGTTCCTGTCATCAATACATATCATTTAAGGTCAAGGTTATCCATCTAGGTCAAGGTCAATTTTCAAGGTCAAACTTTTAAAAAAATCTTGTTTTGGGTGCAATATTGTTTAACCAACACTTTGTTAGAATTTATATACTTTTTTGTTGAATGATAAATTACTTTTTTGTTGGATGATATTGTTTCTGTGTTTAGAAAAGATACTATTCACCACCCTGACTGTTTTGGGTTGGTTGTTAACGGTATACACTATGAAGAATTGACAGAGTTTATTGAAGGAATTTTTGCTCATTATGTGTTGTTGATTTGAATGTTGTTATTCATTATCATGGGTTGGAGCTACCAATGACATAAAATTTGATAATGAGGGTATTTTATTTGTCAGTGTTAGATCAATCTATCTTTCATTTCTTGAAGCTACTCAACAGGGATTGACACTAATATCAGTCCTCAAGCCTGAGACCTGTGGGGTTTGGGGAGGACTGGTAGATGTTACCATGCTGCAGGTCCTCTAGGCCTGTACTAAATGACAGTACTAAGTATTTAAATCTGTCCAGTTTCGAAAAATAAATACCTTTCCAATACTTATATTTGCGTTTCCAAATGGAAAACATTGTAGAAAAAGAAGAAATTGCTTTTAAAAAGCAATTTCTTCTTTTCCAACGATGTTTTTCCTTGTAATTTATCCCTGAAATTGCTAATAATCAAACATGGTTTTCATGTAGGACCTGTTGTTATCCAAGAGGACCTGTAATATTAAGGAATAACAGGTCCTTCAGGATTGAGGCAAAAAGCAGTGAGTGTCAAACCCTGCTCAAGAATATGTTCAAAAAATGAAATATTGATGGTTCAGTGTTAAACAGTTGTAATTGCCTATTAACATATAGGCAGTGACAACTGTTTTGTGCTGAGCAATAGAGATGATTGTCCTCACACAAAAACAAATCATTATTCTATTTCATACAAAAGGATGTATATATATATTAAAGTCTTTCTATTAGGTATCAAGTTATTATTCTCTTTCCTACAATATTTTCCACCATGAAGGATGCATTCTTTGAAATATTTTCCTAAAAAAGTAACATTTTCGTCTACAACCTCTTTAAAATTGTACCAGTCTAAAACTTCCATTAAAGGGGAAGGGATGTATCAAAAAGTGAAGAATAGTTTTCAGGTCTTATTTTTAGCTTAAGCTGAAACTAACATTTTTTAACCCTTGTCATGCCGAATTAAAATCTTCTTTCAGATTTGCACTCATATCAAGGTACTGAAAGCCCTAAAATTCAAGGGTGAATATAATCTTTCTTGTTGAAGATAAAATTTATTAACATCTCTGCTTTGAAAGAGGACAGACAGGTGGTATTGACTTAGATCAGACTGCACATAGGTGCAGACTGATCTTTGTCTTTACCTCCTGTCAAAACAGGAATATTCTGGGTTCAGCATGACAATGGTTAAAAAGGACTGGCAAATCATTGTTTTAATGTTAAAATATACAGGTTTGCTTCCTCTTAGCGTGTATGTCTTTGATGCGTTACTTCAATATATTATGGTCTTTCATTAGAAATGTTTGCTTGATAAATGTAGTTGCGTGTATTAAATCTATTTATCAACAAATGGTACAGATTTAGAATTGCCTAATGTATTAATGCTGTTATAGGGCTTTGATAAATTGCAATGATAATTTCTTCATTAGCTTACTGAGTGCGATGTGCTCTAGGTAAACATTTGTGGTCACACGATGTCCATCTACATTGTCAATTTTGTGTGTTGTCAAAATTTACCTTGTAAACACCCAAGGGGCCAATTTTTTACTCAATCAACCTGAAAATTGGCCAGAATGGTTAAAATGATAATATTTAGGCCAAGTTAAAAAATTGGGTCAATAGGGTCAAAAACAATGTTGAGGGTTTAAATCTTAGAAAAACCTTGTTTACATTCTAGAAGCCATATTTCTTGCTCAATCAACCTAAAATTGGTCAGAATGATTGTATTGATGAAATATAAGGCAAGTTCGAAATTTGGTTAAGTGGGGTCAAAAATGAGGTCACAGGGTCAAATGTTAGATAAAGCTTGAAGACACTTTAGAGGCCATACTTTTTGCTCAATCAACCTGAAAATTTGCCATAATGATTGTCTTAATGACATTTCATTCTAGTTTGAATTTGGATCGAGTGTGGTTAAAAACTAGTTTAAGAGACAGATATTAAGAGAATTAACTCAGGTGAGCGAGTAAGAGCCACTTGTTTTTGCTTCATATGTACAGTATATCTAAATAACAGGCTGTTAACTACATAGCTTTTAAAAAAAAACATATATGATCTTGCAGAGGTAAAGTAGAAAGCACAAAGAAAAATAATTCAGACAAAGTAAAATGATGACTCTACTGAATTCAGAAAATTTAGTGCAAAAAGCTTTAATCCTGATCTGAACGCGAGCAGGGTCAATGCATTTTGCACAACCCAGATGAAACCTTTTAACATTTATCTGTGTCAAAAGAAATTTTTCTCAATGAATACCCACTGTATTGAATATGTTGTGAATTAACTAGGTTTGCACAGAAAACAGAGGTCCCTCAACCTGTCTTCACAACCATTTCTGCCAATGGAACAAATATGTCTCGATATATGCAACATTGTGCAAGCATAATAATTATCAAATGTCTTAATAAAAAGAAAATGAAAACTCTCAAGAGAAAGAAAACTATGTGAGCTGTCATGCTAAAATTAACCACCTAGAAACTCCGTAAACTAAATATTTGAAATAAAAGCTTGGTTCCAGTATAGGTCACTTGGAGGTCGTCAAAAAAAAATGTGAAGTTTCGACATGATTTGTGCAGTCTGATTAGGATGGACACTTTACACACTAACAAGATGTTGCAATTTTGCATGACTGGTCACAATTTTATGAAACTCCATTGTTTAACTTTTAGAGGTCAAACATGTAGATCTATTTGCAAGAAAATTTCAATAATGCTGTGATTTTTAAATAAACTTTGTTCTATGCCTTACGTCTACTTCTCTTTTTATTCCTTATAAGTAAAGCTCATACAACATGGAAATTAGATATGGCCTGATAGCTGTGATTGGCTGTGGTGCCAGTTGCAAGATCTCATGGATGCAGGTCTGAGTCTCTTTCAGTGCGGATGAAGGTTAGAGCCACACTGAAAGTGCACATATAGATATATATAGATATAGCCCCATTCCAGTTCACTGTTTAAGGTAGTAGAACCTTAATGGTTCCGCAACATTTCGGAACCTATGACTTTTCACAATGTTGACCGAGGTTTCCTATTGAAAATCACTAGGAAAACTCGGTTAACACTGTTGAAGTTCAATACTTCAAAAACGTTGCGAAACTATTACATAACCTTAAATGGTCTGTGCCGGCTGACCAGGATAAAAAAACGCCTGCATCTTATCGATTTTCTTATTCTAGAATGTAATGAACATTCTATTTCCTAACATGATTATTTTCGATATGCATCCACTGGTTGAGCTACGCTACACCTAATCTTTTCTAATATTTATTTTACAGAATTTTCAGGTGGCCCTTTTTTCGCCTGATGGGCCACAACTGGTTTGTTATGAAAAGAATATTACATTTCCATGAATTGCTTATGAAAGGTTATTAGTCTGTGTGCCCGAGATTGAAATAATTCTTTTACACTCCGAGGAGAATTCACTCAAACATCTAATTCAAATTAATGTTTTATCTAAACTTAAATTATGTGACCTACAATATATTGTACAAATGATTTGCTGATATATTTTATTGTGATTTTTGAATTTAATTTAAATGTATAATTTTTATTTTCATTCAAATATCATAGCATAATAACATATTTTCGGTTGTAATCTCAAAATGAAATTCGAGAAAATTCTCATCGGAATTCAAAAACTTTTATAATCTCTGAGTTAGGACCGCGATAGAAATACACGTTCGTATATTCAGTGCTATTCTTTGAACACGAGTATTTATTCTTCTACCGACTACAAAAGTTCAGGGCCCAAGGTTATAAAACTTTTCTCATTCTCAATATATTTTCTTTTCTCAAATTTCAATTTGAGATTAAAGCCGTAATTCTGTTTTAATACTCATTTTAATGTATTTACATAAAAGATAATATTAATAAGTTTTTATGAAAAAAAACTTATTTATATTTTCTTTTATTTATATACATTTATTCAAATCTAAAATTTGAGAAAATTCTCAGTTGAGCCTGAGAAAAGTTTTATAACCTCGTGCCCAGATGTTAATGCCGATCCCACGAAGCGAAAAATCCGTTTCCATTCATATCACTTGCGTTGAGTAAGATGGAGGAATTTTTTTTTTTTTTTTTTTGATCCAATATAAGATCGAATTATCTTGCATCTTGTGAACAACAGAAGCTATATTTTCAAGAGTGGCTCAGCTACGAGTGATTCGCCTCTTGTGATAACAAAGCTTTTGTTAGTCACGAAATAAACAAGTGCACCGATCTTAGAAGAAAAACAACGATTATTCTTTATCTTCAATGCAAAATTTGGACGAAATTAGAATCCTCGGGGACAAATTTTCCGAATATTTCAAGCGCGTCATCTTGCCCATGATTGTTTGCAATGCATGGCGTCATTTGTAAGATGGGCTTCGCCTAGATAACGCCAAGCTGTGTGAAATGAGCGAAAGCAGGGTATAGGGCCTAGGCTTGTGGTCATTTGGCTGGTTTGGCAATGGGGTTAGCAAGTGATAATCTATTTCTCTATTTCTCTACAATCCACTGAAAAAAATTAAGACTTTCCTGTTTTACAAATTGGACCTGTCCAAGTTCAAAGGTGTTGCAGATGAAAATTTAACGTGGATTTAATTTGAAAAATAACCATTCCGTAGGGTAGAAAATAGTGTGGAAAAAGAAGAAATTGCTTGTCAGAAGCAATTTCTTCTTTTTTTCACAATGTTTTCTCAATCATAAAATCACAGGCACGTAAAAAGCAGGGCTTAAACAGCAAGGGGTTAAAGAAACATATCGTTGTTACAGTGACAGTTTGTCCTAGTCGGTCCGTCCCTCTGTCAATCCTTTGATTTTTGTCCGGACCACAAACCCTGCATTTTTTGATAGGTTTCAAATAACTTGGCGCATTTTTCCATCAAGAAGGAGATGTTTTGTTTTAAATAATTTTCAGATAGCTCGATTTCAATGATTGAAATTTAGCCCATCTGTAGAATAGCTCCTACATTCAATGATACCTTTAATACCTTTAAAATAATTTAGCCAACTTACTCTCCGTTTATCAATGGATGCGCTATTTGAAAAGCTAAAGGGTCAAGTTCACGCATCAAGATAGGTCAAGTTCGCACATCAAGATAAGGAATTGAAGTTTAACTTTGTTGGGTCGTCACTAATTGTACTTTGCCTCCCATTCTAGTTTAAAAGATGGCTTATCAACCAAAGAAAGAAATCAGCCTAATTTTTCTAGCAATTTCTACCTTTTCTTTGTTTTCTCAATTCATTGTCTTCTATGACCATAAAGTAAGTCATTCGTTCAGGATGACAAAACGGTGCGCACTGTTTTGAAATTATACCCCGCTTTGGACGCGCATTTGCGTGCCGATTTATCATCCTGAACGCAGGGCTTGTTGTGGGAAAATGGTAACACAAAAAAGGTGAAAATTATTTTTATCTCCACTTGCCGAAGGCCATTGAAGCTATTGTCATGGTGCTGTGCCCGTCGTGCATCAGTGTGTCCTTGCGCTCGGTCGTAAACTTTTTCTTTAAAAATCTTCTCCTCAGAAACTACTGGATGAATTTCAACCAGACTTCACAGGAATGATCCTTGGGATGACCCTCTTTCAAACTCGTTCAAGGACTTTTGATCCAATGAAAAAAGGCTTTAATGATCATGGTTAATTTCCATATATGGTAATATTTGACTTTTCGCAGAATCTTATCAATGGATATCAGCCATATTCCACTGGAATATAATTCTTGTGTGACCCTTTATCAATTTTTAAAAAATATTGTGATAAGATGAAAATGTGTCATTAAATGTGTCATTTAGTGGCGGAGGTCATTTCTCTATATGTTATATAGTGGAAACTTTGAAAATCATTTTCACAAAATCTAATTGATGGATATCATCCAGTTTTACTGTAATGATCCTTCAGTGACCTTCTTTCAGTTTACAAAAATGATTGCGATCAAATTGGAAATATGTCTTGCCGGAGGTCATTTCTCTCAATGTTATATAGTGAAATATTTTGAAAATCATTTTCTCAGAATCAAACCAAATTTCATCATAATGATCAATTAGTGACCCTCGAACAGTTTACAAAAAATGTTTGTGATCAAGTTGGAAATATGTCTTTGCGGTGGTCATTTCTTTTTATGTTATATAGTGAAAACTTTGATAATCATTTTCTCAGCAGCTAACAAATGAATATTTACCAAATTCCACTAAATTCCACTAGAATGTAATTTAATGTATCTAACTGGCGTAGGTCATTTTTGTATACTTCTCATTGATCATGAATTACGCTTTTCAGAATTATTTCAGCATATGACTAATCATTAATGTAGAAAAAAAGGGGAAGCACACTTAAAAACACATAAATTCTTATCTCACCATATCAGTTTATTCAGGCTGGTGGAGAAAATCAGCTGCACACGCAGCTCTAGTTTTGATAATAACATAAATTTTCAAAGTTAAATGAGTAAGAAATACCGTATGTTTTTGTACCATTGTAATGAACGATAATTACCATTCATTTGTCATTTAGACAGGTTCTTTAAGCAACCAAACAAGGCCTGACTTGCCCGTAACACATCCCAGCATTTAATACACGATTCTGTTTCCACTCATTTGTGTTTGAATTCTACCCTTCGAAAAAAGTAGATCCAATCCATTCATAAACGAGGCTGAGCAGAAATCTGTAGAGCTCAGTCGGTAGAGCAACGGACTTAAAATCAATTGAAGGTCGATCGGGTGGGTTTGATTCCCGGACTGGCACACTAACTAACTAATTGTCTTTCGGATGAAAAGTTAAACCGAGGTCCTGTAAGAAGGTGCTTTACACCGAGCACGTTAAAGAACCATGACGGATCACAGCAGTAGTTTCGTCATGTATCCTTGCACTATTCTCCAAAACAACTGATCGTCTTCTTGGGGAAACAAACCAATCTCTCGAGTTCTTAATCTTACCTCAGTTCTCGTGTTAGTATTTGATATTGGGGAGTCATTGACTCCTCACCTTAAAAATTCTGGGAGTCAAATCTGAATTCAAAGGATCGAAACAAAAGAAAAGCAAATCATCAGTAAAAATTTGCATATTGAAGTGTCAATTTAACTGTTTCTGGTAATGATATGAAACAAGTAATAAATTTATAACACTTTAGAAAGTAATTTGTGAAAATCTTAGGTATAAAACCATGTTTTGACCTTTAGTAGTTCCTCTCAAGGGGGTCAAAATGACCCCCTTGGTAGAAATTTCTAGGGGTCAAATCAAGAAATTTTCAGATTTTTGGGTGTCAAATCCCTGGCTTAAGGGTCAAACACGAGCCCTGACCCTGTGTGTAGGATGACAAAATAGTACAAGCCTTTTCAAATTATGTCCCGGTTTTCACGCGTACTTTCGTAAGAGCTGGGATATAATTCGAAAATAGTTTGAACATTTTTTTCATAAATCACGCAGGGTTGGCTTTAAAGAAAGTTGTCACATCTTAATCATATTAAGTCATAGTGCTTCTGCAATAAAGGTCGTATTCATAGGACCAAAGAGCATATTTCAGACTTTCCAATAACTTTATCAGCTATGGTATAATTTTTACAGTTAATTCACACATTTGTAATACTTGATGACCCCCATCAGTGCAGTCCTTCAAATTTAAAAGACAAATACCATAACAGTTTGTGAAATGTCTCTTAAAACCTAGAAGCAGATTTTCAAAGCATTATAGACCTTTGTTCAATTGAATAACATTAAGTGCTTTAAGCATGAATCAGAGATCTACTATAGGGGTTGAGATCAGAATCAAAGGCCAAAGTTTGCAGTTTACCCTACTTTGAATTTCTGGAGCATTTGTTCAAAATTGAAATACCCAACGTGGTGTATAACTTTTTAGTCCTGAAGTATTTAATTCTAGATTATTCTGCCCGTTTTGCTCCATACTGATTGGCTCTTAATTGAAACAATTTTGAGTACTCTGCTATTTTGTAATTTTCCACAAAAATAGTCTTGCATTAAATCTGTTAATAATTGACATTTCTTTATTTTTTTGTTTCAATTCATTAAATTATAAGATAATCTAATGTTAATCTCATGGAGTCATGAAACTAAATATCACAACACACTTATGTATGAATTCGCTTCGCATATTTATACATTGTTATGTGTTTTCTAGTTTTATACCTTAATGTTATCAACAAATAATGAACTTATCTCTTAATAACATTTTGTGCCTTTGAACAAGATAATAGTATGTAATGTATTAACTTCACCTGAGCGCACACTGCTCAGGGTGAGCTTTTGTGATCATTGAATTACCGTCGTGCAGGGTCAACAATTATCTTGTTAGCACTCTTGTCGCAAACAGTTTTGCCAATTCTTCGTGAAACTTGGCCAGAATGTTTGTCTGATTTCGAGGATGAACTGTATTTTAAACGGAAACGTTCCCTTTCATATCAAGGGAAAATAGACCTAAATGAGAAAAACCTTGTTATTACTGTAGGAGCCAGTAAGCAATATCGAAAATGAGAACGTTCCATTGCATACCACAGAAAAGGGGACATAAATGAAAAAATCATTGTTAGCACCCTAGGAGCCACAATAATCGCCGAATCTTCATGAGACCTGGTGAGAATATTTGTCTGATCACAAGTTTGAGCTTCATTGAAAATGTGAACGTTCCATTGTATTTCAGGGAGAAGGGGCTTTATGATAAAATCATTATAAGCACTCTAGAAGCCAAAAATATTGGCACATGTTAAAAAATGTCTGATCACAAGGATAAACCTTATTAAAAGCTTGATTGTTCTGTCGATATCCTTGTTAAAGCTCTGGGGGCCAAAATTTTGTTCAATTTTTCATGACAATTACAAAAAAGAACTTTAAGTCTTCTTAAAACACTTTAGCAGAAAGTTTTTAATCATTATTAAGTTACATTTGTGAAATGTCACTGCTAGACTAAAATTGAAGTTTGTTTCCTGTTAATACTGACATCTTAACTGCAAACTAAGGTGAGCGATCTAGGACCATCTTGGTCCTCTTGTTTGATTCCATGGATACCATGGAACAATTGAGTTCAGAGATACTATGGAACATTTGAGTTTAGAGATACCATGGAACATTTGAGTTTAGAGATACCATGGAACATTTGAGTTCAGAGATACCATGGGACATTTGAGTTCAGAGATACCATGGAACATTCGAGTTTAGAGATACTATAGAACATTCGAGTTTAGAGATACCATGGAACATTTGAGTTTAGAGATACCATGGAACATTTGAGTTTAGAGATACCATGGAACATTTGAGTTTAGAGATACCATGGAACATTTGAGTTCAGAGATACCATGGAATATTCGAGTTTAGAGATACCATGGAACATTTGAGTTCAGAGATACCATGGAACATTTGAGTTTAGAGATACCATGGAACATTCGAGTTTAGAGATACCATGGAACATTTGAGTTCAGAGATACTATGGAACATTCGAGTTTAGAGATACCATGGAACATTTGAGTTTAGAGATACCATGGAACATTTGAGTTTAGAGATACCATGGAACATTTGAGTTCAGAGATACCATGGAACATTCGAGTTTAGAGATACCATGGAACATTTGAGTTCAGAGATACCATGGAACATTTGAGTTTAGAGATACCATGGAACATTTGAGTTTAGAGATACCACGGAACATTTGAGTTCAGAGAAACCATGGAACATTCGAGTTTAGAGATACCATGGAATATTTGAGTGTAGAGATACCATGGAACATTTGAGTTCAAAGATACCATGAAACATTTGAGTTTAGAGATACCATGGAACATTTGAGTTTAGAGATATCATGAAACATTCGAGTTTAGAGATACCATGGAACATTTGAGTTTAGAGATACCATGGAACATTTGAGTTTAGAGATACCATGGAACATTTGAGTTTAGAGATACCATGGAACATTTGAGTTTAGAGATACCATGGAACATTCGAGTTTAGAGATACCATGGAACATTTTAGCGTGACTGACCACAAATAAAGAAGAGGAATGTCGAATCCCTTTTCTTATCAAATGAGTCACCTGTAAAGGACCATTAGTCTTGTCATTATATATATATCGTTAGTTGGTGGGCAAAATCTCGTAACTCCAGCTTTTTCAAGCTGAAGTTACGAGGTTTTGACCACCCACCGATGATATGACGTCATAATCTTAACAGGGTTAATAATTGATAAGCTTTCTTGTTAAGATTACTCTTCGTCAAAATCTCCCAATCCCTTAATTTGAGCCCCTCTCCATAAAATACACCGAACAAACAAACAACAAAAAGACTAGTGAACAAACTAAAAAAATAGAGTGAAATTAAAGAAAGTATGGCAAGAAAAAATGTTTAAAACGGTGAACATGAGTTTTCGAAATTTCTCGATAGACTTTTATAAATTTTGATAATTTCACCGCAAAACCTGCGACATACAAAAAATTGTAGGTCTAAAGTCTGGCTGATTGTACTTTTTTCGATCATTCCAGGCTACTGGGCTCTCTAGTGTAAATTGGAATTTACAAGCGAGAGTATTATTTTCGCTATTATTCACAATTGGTTGAAGTCAACTGTCAAGAACGTTGCTATAAATTTCTATATGAAGCGAAATTCACAAAATCTACAGTTAGCTGTGTCATTTATTATTGACGGTATCTCATTGACATTTTATGCGAGATTTATCATTGGCTTTTTATATTACGTCTTGATTGTATATGATCGATGAATCTTTTATTTCATAAACAACAAATGATATCCTTTCACACGATAATCAACGAGCAACAAAAGTTTTAATAACACACAGGTAATAAAGGCTTATGTTGTTCGCTGAAATATAGGCCGAAAAAATGTTACACTGGAATAAACAATTATCCCCTACAAATTTGCATGCATGAGCTTTAACATTATTGTACTATGTTTAAACCAAAACAAAGATTGTATTCATTTTCAGAAGAAAGCGAACAACTTTAGGCTACAATATAACCAATCGGATCGACATCATTTTACCTAGTACATGTACATAATTATTAAAAATGGACCTGTGCGTGAGATTTCCAACAATTTTGTATATGTACATAGCTAAGACTCTGATCAGCCTGTGCATCCGCATAGTCTGACCAGAGTCTTCACTATGTGTTTAGTAGATGATAAGGTCTTAAAGTATCTGTAGACCATCAGGTAACATTACATTTACAGTAGGTGGCTGTCTACGCCCTTCAATGTATGCACATCACTCACATTTTTAGATATTTGGAAATGTCACGCACAGGCTCAAATATGAAACCGGCAAACTACACACAATCATAAATATTTGCACACTTATCAATTAATAATCTAAATATCATGTCCTACCTTTAGGATGCAAAAACGTTTGAGAACGCTTATAAATGAGCCTTTGCGTGACATTTCCAACAATGTTATGTGTGCATGATGGACAAATGTTTAGCATTCTGGATAATCATACAGTGTATTTAAATTATTCTTGGGTTATAAGCAGAGACCTTTGGTCCATATCCTTATGGAGTGTGAAGTGAAGACTGTGATGAGACTGTGCGGCTGCGCATATGTAAATTATTGGAAATGTCAGGCATAGGATCAAATTATAACGCGCTTTGCCTTTGAGTACATGTACAAAGCAGGATAATATTTCTCAAACGTTTCGCGAACATTGTCGTCATGAAAACAAGGTTTTTGAGGTAAAGGAAAGAGAGAAACATGGTATCAAACACTTGATTGTTATTATATTGCAAAACAAATTCTTTGCGTTTTAATGTAAGTTCTTTATAGCCGGGGAAAAATTCTCATCATGGAACCTTTGCAAAAGCAACAGCAACAACAACAACCAACTGAAGAATATTTATGCTCTAAGAAAAGACACTGTTAGAGACGACATAATATTGACTGTATAGTCCGTATTATTAGCTTTCCTAATCGCATTGTTATCAAAGGAACTGTTAAATCCATGTCGAAATTTGTTTTTTTCCCACACATTTATCTGAAAGATAGATAAATAAATCATGATTTGATAGCCTAAACAGTTAAGTGTCTAACCTAGAAAGAAACCCGAAAAACTTGTCGTTCTTGTTTCTTCTTTTCCAATATAGTCACAGTTATCGTACTTGTTTTCTACCCAAACGAGTTGTCCTTCCGTCAAGCGAACGATCACAGAGTTACCTCCCATTGAATTTTGTTTCCTTGGATCTGAGTAGGCAGAGCTGTATTGTACGCCATCCACCATCAGGGAGGCGATACAAGGGCGAGAATCACTCGACGTCGTAATGTGATAGTGGAAGACGTACGTTCCGTTGGCCGGCGCAGTGTAGTGTCCCGTTACAGCCGTGTAATGCATGCCGTCATTCAATACAGAACCGTTAAACCTCATAACGTATTCGTGGGACAGGTTGTATTCATCGTGGGTAAGGTAAACTGAAAACGCTTTGGACCCTTTGACGTGGACTGGTATATCAGGGTCGGCAAACAACCTTGTTACACTTTGTGTGTGCTTTTTCATCTTGGAATCACCGTTAAACCCTTCTGACTTCCATTGGTTTATAACGTTGTCCTTTTTCTTCGCACTCCCAGAAGTACCCTGGCGATGAACTAAATCTGACATCAAAACATTCTGGTGTTCAATGATTTTTTGAAGTTGTGCAATTGAAGATTGGCTTTTTAACAACTGTTCAGATAAAGTTTCGTGTTTTCTCATAAATGTTTCGTACATTTCATCCAGATGGCGTTTGAAGTCATTGCGTAGATCCATGAATCGTTGTTCAAACTCCGTCTTCAATTCCAGGTGAACGTTGCCCCACTCGCCACTGACAGAATATCCATCTTGCATTTGGGCATTTACGGATAATCCGCAGCAAATTACGGTCACTAAAAGTAATTTTAAGCACGGTGTAAATGTCCACATTTTTTTTAGAGACAGAGAATGAATGGCAGTTCTTTTAACAAAGAAACCGAAAATGTCTCTTAAAGCCGTACTTCTAATCCTCTCAGCTGACTAACTTAAGTGTGATGCTTAACATTTCACCCTTTTCGTACATTGTCTTACTTTCGTGATCTCTATATAATCCGTAGGGTAAGAGGTAGTAAAATTCGAATTCTAATTACAGTTTTATTTCGGAAAATACTTTACTTAAAATGTTTAATTAATGTTAACAATATAAGATTTAGATAAAAGGGAGATGATTTTTAAAGCTGAGATTATGAGAGACCAGCCCTACGTTCAGGATGACAAAACGGTGCAAACATTTTGCCAATTATATCCCGCTTTGCACACAACTACACGTGCAAAGCGGGGTAAAATCGGAAAATGTTTGTACCGTTTTGTCTTCCTGAACGCAGAGCTGTTCTAAGATGAATGGCTAATGGCAATCCGTAAATAGGCAGATTTTGCGCGGTGAGCCGTGAAATCTACTTTTTACCGTTAGATACCGTGTCATTTTATC
Source organism: Fragum whitleyi (assembly GCA_948146395.1). NCBI lineage: Eukaryota > Metazoa > Mollusca > Bivalvia > Cardiida > Cardiidae > Fragum > Fragum whitleyi. Next base: position 38,941,242 of record OX411544.1, read on the forward strand.
GATTTAGATAAAACAGGTTTATGCAACACTTTAAAAAGGTTACAATTTACCTTTCAAATTAAATATTGTCTGACATCGTAAGGTTTACTCAAACATGTACTTTCATAATTGAAGCCAAGGTATTAGGTTCAAATCCGATCACATGCTTTTAATAGATACCCGATTTACATAAGGTTAATGGACTCGGCGCGTACGTCAGAGCTCGGTTTTGAAATTACACCTATAGATAATTTCGGTCCATTTAGGGTTTAGAACCCTTCTCTGTAAATGGCACACTTCTGTCTATGCGCTCAGTTCGAAATGTAATGAACCTATCGCGTATCCATGTAGAAGAGATAGATCCATTCAGAGAAAAGGGTCCGACTTTACCCCCCCCCCCCCTGGCCCCTACACCATATAAACATTGTTGGTTTGTATGGTGGTAGGGGGATGGGTTAAATTCGGACCTCTGTGCCTCAACACAAAATGGGTCGACTCTGTGTACACCGAGGGAGTAATGCAAAGCTACTGTAAGTGCTCATAGTTATGTAGGTACTTAAAACGGTTTGGCATTAAGCCATCGCTATGGGCTGCCATTCTCATTTATCTTAGGACTAGTCTCTCAAATTGACATAACCACAGCGAATTACCTCCCTTTATTACATTACAAAAATACTTTTTGAAAGACATGCAACAATGCGACATTATTGTATGTTTTGACATGCTCCGCTGAGGTTACATCGCGTAAACTGTCAGTAATGAACTATAACCGTTACGTAACTCGCAAGGTTATGCGATATATATTTTGAATTTCGAATAAATAGCGGTCTTTTATTGGCTAAAAAATTAGGACGATTGCTTATAAGAATTATTGAATTACATCCTCGAGCTTCAATAAAAAGTGGGACAGATATTATGAAACACCCTGTAATTAGTTCAAGAACATCCAATTTAATCTTATGGAATAAAGAAAAAATCATGTTGAGTTCTTTACGTCGCATGTGATCATAACAGATAAGGTGGGTACTTCACCATCACCGTAAATTGATGTAATCTAGATAATTCTGTCATTAGCTAATCGTGTGTTTGGGACACGAAAGCGCTCGCGAACGTTACAGAGTATTCATAATATTTTCCAAAGTTTAACAGTTCTTGCTTGGGGCGTTCGCAATCGGCCGACGATTTTTTTAGCTTTTTTTTTTAATTAGAATTCTTAACCATTCTAAGTAGACAGTTTGATAAAAAACATACAGACTTCACATTTTGGTTAAAAAGATGTAAACTGCAGTTGTTATATTCGTCATTTTTTTCCTTTCTTTTTCTACCTTAACAGCAATTTCTCGAATTTTGTGAAAAATTGTATGCTTTCGACTAGTGGTCACTTATGTCTTTGTTAAAAGTCAAGTTTACTGAATTACATCTTTTAAAAAATCTAGTTTTAATAAAAAAGACCGAATTCTCTGTCAAGTGTCAAGGACGAGACTCACTTCACCTAACCCTTCTCAAGATGTTCGCAACATTTTCCCGCATAAAAAGGCTTTAACACACTGTGAAGGCTTAGATCAGCCTGCACAGACGTGCACGCTGATCTAAGTCTTCACTGTCTGCTGTCTAACTTAATCCTTAAGGGTCAAGCTCGAACCTTACTTGTTGAAATGTTCAAACGATCAATACAATTGTTTGTAACAAAGTTTAAATAAGTGGTATTAGGTTTTATAGATGAAGATAGCCATTTTGCCAAAGAGAGGGAGAGAGAGAGAGAGAGCGAGAGAGAGAGAGAGAGAGAGAGAGAGAGAGAGAGAGAGAGAGAGAGAGAGAGCGAGTGAGAGAGAGAGAGAGAGAGAGAGAGAGAGAGAGAGAGAGAGAGAGAGAGAGAGAGAGAGAGAGAGAGAGAGAGAGAGAGAGAGAGAGAGAGAGAGAGAGAGAGAGAAAGAGAGAGGGAGATAGAGAGAGAGAGAGAGAGAGAGAGAGAGAGAGAGAGAGAAATCAGATATTTTAGCTGTTTTGGACACAGGGAAATGTTCCGCTGATTTTTTTAGAACATATATGATTATATAGACGTCTATATTATCATATATGTTCTAAAAAAATCAGAGGAACATTTCCCTGTGGTTTTGGACATGGTTAATGGGACTTCAGTTAAAAACATTGTGAAATTGACTGCAATTTCGATCAAAATAATTCTATATCATGCATTCAGCCCTGCATTCATTCATTCCAAACACTCACTCAAATCGATCAACAACGCTCCAAAGTCATTAGAAACATATCGAAATCGTTCAAGACGATCACTATTTTATTCAGACCGATCAAATTATTCTACTATTTCAATGGCTGGTGTGGATTTTAAACTGAATGATTGGTCCACAATGACACGCAAATAGAAAAGTACGTATGTATTTTATCTAAGGGGGGAGGTGATAAATATCGCTAATTTTGTTCATCTAGAACAATATTAGCGATATTGGATAAACCCCTTTAATTTCACTCAAAACTCACTCCCCACAATTCAACTTCATTCCAAAATCATTCCAATATCATTCATCTTGTAAGTTTCACTGTGTTCTTAACTGTGCCCTCTACTCGTAAACTCAAAATAGTGAGAATTTATAATTTTGTTCATCGGAAGGTCTGATTTCGGAGGTAAAGCTGTCATGTTGTTGCTGTTGTCGACTTTATCATCGAGGCGTTACTTTATTGTGTTATTTTTCGTAAAGGTATTCACAAAAAAAGGGGAACAGTTATAGCATTTTAATAAAAGGAGCCACCTTTCTTTACGAATGTTATACCCTAGGCTACAGCAAATGAACATCATCGTGGGTAGTATGGCATTAGCCGATTCTGTTCGCCCTTTAAGAAAACTCGTCTTTGGTGTGTTGCAAGGGAAAGAAAGTGAAAAGAATTTTAAGATTTCTTTCAAATTATTATCTCGTATTCAATTTCTTTGAAGTCTTCCGTATGTTGTTTTTATGAATTCAAATTGTTGATCAGTGAATAATGATAATTGAATGAACCAGCAATCTGAAAGATTAACTGAATGGGTTTGAATCAAGACCCCGTCAGTGCTGAGACTGGTAAGTATATTGATAAGTCGTTTGAGAACACAAGGAATAACAAGAAATAACAAAAATGGTAAGTCGTTTTAGAACACAAGGAAAAAACAGAAATGACAAAAATGGTAAGTCGTTTGAGAACACAACGAATAAAAAGAAATAACAAAAATGGTAAGTCGTTTGAGAACACAACGAATAAAAAGAAATAACAAAAATGGTAAGTCGTTTGAGAACACAAGGAATAACCAGAAATAACAAATATGGTAAGCTGTTTTAGATCACAAGGAATAACCAGAAATAACAAAAAAGGTAAGTCGTTTGAGAACACAAGGAATAGCCAGAAATAACAAAAATGGTAAGTCGTTTGAGATCACAAGGAATAACCAGAAATAACAAAAATGGCAAGTCGTTTGAGAACACAAGGAATAACCAGAAATTACAAAAATAGTAAGTCGTTTGAGAACACAAGGAATAACCAGAAATAACAAAAATGGTAAGTCGTTTGAGAACACAAGGAATAACCAGAAATAACAAAAATGGTTAAGTATATTGATGCGGGTGGATAATTATATTAACAAAAAAATGTGCCTGTGCGTGACATTTCCAACAGTTTGAAATGTTCGTGACGAGTAAACATTGAGTGGGCCAGACAGCCATAAACTATAAATATAAAGTTATCTGACTGTCTACAGATACTTTGAGACCTTATTTGTCTACTAAACACATAGTGAGGACTTTTGGTCAGACTGTGCGGATGCACAGGCTTGTCAGAGGCTTTGCTTTGCGCATATTTGAAATTGTTTGAAATCTCACGCACATCATTTGCCCATATGGTCCCGGAAGTGACGTCGAGAAGATAAACAACATAAATTTCAACGGTCAACTCCAAAAAATTTTTTTTGCTGTAAATAATTTCAGTGAAAAGTGGAAGTCGCCAAAAGAGTGTTTATTAAATTCGCGGTGTAATTGCGGAAATGCTGGTGTAATTTTTATTTTGGAGGTTATACATTTAACGAAGATATTGGAAATTTTATATTCTCAACGTTAGCGATGGAACAGGAAAATCATTGGACGGACTTTCGTATTACTGTGTAACTCAAGTAAGTGATTGAATCTCTTCGTGAAATGGGAATAATACGATAAAATTTGACTTTTGAAGTCTATTTTTGATTCGTAAAGATGTAAAATTTGAAAGGAAAAAAAAACAAGAATTGACGTTACAGATAATGGCGCGTACGTGACGTCACGATAAACAATAACGTTTCCCACCTTACGTCGCCATATTGGATGTATTTGAAATATTAACGTAGCGTGTATATTTAGAAATTAAAAATTATTGAGTGTAATGTAGGCTAAAAGGAGAAAATGAACAGAAAACTAAAACGCCAATTACAAATCGTGGACCGATTTAAGAACTTCGAAAATACAGCTTCAAGTAGACAATATGAACTAAACAAACAGAAATCCTTACTGAAAAAACTAAAACATACAGACAGGGAAGATATCAAAGTTGAAATAACCGGTGGTGGTGTGAAGTTTGAATTTAACACAGGTTTCTATGAAATCTTTAGGAATGAACTGGAACGATTTTATTCCTCGCTGGATATGTCATCCAAATGTATAAAAATACCAGTGACTGATAAGAAGGGAAATATAACAGAAAACATTTACAAATATTACAACAATGACAGTCATCTGTATACTATCAACCTATACCATACACGGTGTTCCAGTCTAGTAAACGGCAAGCAGTCCTCATTATTTGTAAATAATCATATTGAGAAGATATTTGAGTCGATGAAAAATGTGTTGGCTAATTCTAATACGTCGGTTGAAGAAGTAAATAGGAAAATAAAGGCTGTTCTATTACTTTGCCGTAATATCGACATGGATCAAGAAGAAAGTACGGCAAATAACACTCCCGATAGTCGAGACAAGTTATGCATACCAAGTGTATCCGATAGAACCGTAAATGATCAGAGAGTAAGTGATACAATTTTAGATTCGACTATTTCGAAAACTATCGCAGACTCAAATTATTCACGGGAAACTAGCGATTCTACCATACCGACTGTCACAGAAACCAGAAAAGTTGAAACGGAATCTAATATAAACATGCATGCAATATTCCAGGAAATTCGCGGAGTCAAAGATATTCTACTGAATCACGTGCACTCAACATCAGAGAAGTTTGCATTGATAAGAGACGAAATCGCAGGAATAAAGAATGCATGTAAAGTTCGCTCGCAAGCAGTTGAGTCGAAAGTTGAGAGTATTACGGAATCAACTGACTCGATTAAGAAAGATTTGTTAACCGTATCAACTACAATACAATCGCGTTTACAGTCGATTACAGACCGGATATCTAACAGCCAGCAAAAGAAGGAAAACGAAAATAACAATAAAAATGAGTCTAGAAGAAAATCTGTCAATGAAACCAACCATGAAAAAGAAAATGAATCTCGATTAACAAGCACACAAACTTCAGAAACTAAGCCAACCAAACCATCTGAATGCAACCGTAACAATTCCACCGGAGGTAGAGTTCTCTTAATAGGGAGTTCAATATTACAACGAATAAATAAGAGAGGACTCTCTCGAAATGTGGATGTATCTACGAATCGGGGTGCACACGTCACAACTATAAAAAGGAAATTAGAAACGGTGAATCTTACATCCTATGACGAAATTGTGATCCAGGCAGGCGGGAATGACCTAGCATCGGGAAAAGCCGAAGAAACTGTGGAAAACGACATGTTGAGTGTGATAAACTACATCAAATCTAAATCACGGAATACCAAGATATTCGTATCAGAAATCACGCCCAGAATAGATGCTGATGTTTCAGAGATGAATGAATATATCCATTTTCTGTGCCGGGACAATGGCGTACACTGTATTCCAACCAGTCAACGACTAACTCTCCACACAGGGCTGTACTGGAAAGATCAAGTACATTTGTCCGATAAAGGGACTTCAGTTTTATTAAAAACCTACAACGAGTACGTTCCTGTTCTTAAACGAGTTTCTGTGCGAGAAAGGACTTCTCGCGTGTGTTGTTTTCGTTGTGGCCAAGAAGGTCACCGAGTTACGGATTGTGTTAAAACCATCCAATTCAATCACTACAATCAAAACAAAATCACTCCAAATGTATTTGATAATGAAAGGGCTTTCTACCGCCGCTTCTTAAATTGCGGTATGAGGAATCATTATACTTCTGAATGCAGACGAGTTTATTTTCATTAGGAAATCTCGGACAGATACACTTCTTTTTCGATTTATAACAAATTCAATGTTTTAGAAACACTGTGTGAAAATTGCAATTCCTTTACATGTACTTGCACGCTTGAAAATACAATTTCTGAGAAAATACCTATAACCCCTTTATCTAACCCTAATTCTAATTTGGATATTATACTCAATGCTAACTCAAATTCTTATTCTAAGTCTCAATCTTATTCCAGTTTTAAACTGAATTCTAGAGATTGTGCTATTTCAAACTATAATTCAAGTTTCGACTCTCAAACTGATTCCAAGTCCTATTGTAGTTTAAAACTAAATGACAAATCAAATTGCTCCACAAAGAAAAAGATTTCGAATAGTAATGTTGATCAGCTAAGTTGTAGATCAAACAGCTCAAAAGATTTGTCTATAAAATTTCAAGAAAGAGGTTTACACATAGTCCATCTCAATGTTCAACACATTACTCCTAAATTTGATGAGATCAAATTCATAATTTCTTCCAATAATATTGATATTTTTGGATGTTGCGAAACCTTTTTGAGTGATTCTTTGAACGAATTTAACCTTAACATTCCCAATTTTACATATATTAGAAAGGATAGAAAGCGTAAAAAAGGAGGAGGAATTTTAGTTTATATAAAAAATCATATCCCATTCAAGCGCAGATTAGATTTAGAATCAGATGATGTAGAAGCTATATGGATAGAAATATGTCACAAAAATTCGAAGTCTTTTCTATTGTGTTTTGTTTATCGGCCACCACATTCTAATAAAGAATGGATAACCTCATTTGATGTACAAGTAAAAAAGGCAGATGAGGTTAGCATTGAATATCACATAATTGGCGATTTAAACTTCAATTTCTTTCCAAATACGAAAAAGTTTGAGTGTCAGTCGTGGTCAAGATTTACTCTAAAGTACGTACTTTCACAAATCATCAATGAACCAACTCGAATATGCAAAACTTCTTCTACAATCATAGATCATGTATATACAAATCGAACTGATAGAGTAAGCGAAGTTTTTGTTTCGCCTCTTTCACTTAGTGATCATTTTCCAATTTGTATGACACGTAAAATTAAAAATAAAACTTTAAATGATAATTGTCATTCGTTTATGACGTACAGAAGTTTTAAAACATTTAAAGAATCAGAGTTTCAGAATGATTTACATTTAGCGCAAATTCATTTAATTGAAACCGAACACAACCCAGAACAAGCTCTTTCGATGTTTTACAACATTATTTACAAGGTTTTATCGAAGCATGCACCGATAAAATGTAAACGTGTAAAAAGCAATTATCTCCCTAAGTGGATTAACACCGAAGTAAAAAAGGCTATGTATGAACGGGATCGCTTTCATAAATTAAAAGATTGGGGTAACTACAAACGCATGAGAAATAAAGTTGTACATCTTATACGTAAAAACAAAAAAGATTACTACAATGTCGAAATAAATAAAGGCACCAGAAGTAAAGATCTATGGAAAAATCTGAGAAAGATAAAAAACAATGACAATTTAGATAATAGTTCTTCATGTCTACCTACAGAAATGATATTCGATGGAGAAATTGTTGGTGGAACACTCAATATTCTAAACCGTTTTAATGACCATTTCATCAATATAGCAAATATTGTTAAAAAGTCAAAATTCGAAGAAAATGCGTTTTCTTACTTGCACACATATTTACATAACAAATTGAAAAAACAAGTGTTTGACATAGAGTACATCACGCCTTTAGAGGTAAGTCAAATAATAAGTAAACTTGATACCAATAAATCTTCTGGAATTGACGGAATTAGTGCCAAAGTCTTGAAACTTTGTGGAGACCATATAGTTTTACCAATAACCTCTATAATAAATAACAGTATTGCCAGTGGTATTTTTCCAGATAAACTGAAAGAAGCATGTGTTATACCTTTACATAAAGGGTCAGATAGAGAAGACCCAAATAATTATCGACCGATATCTATATTGTCGACTATCTCAAAAATTTTTGAACGTCATTTATATAAGCAATTATTTTCATTCCTTGACAAAAACGATATACTTGTTAAGCATCAATCAGGTTTTAGGGGCAAACATTCTTGTCAAACAGCCCTTATTCGTTTAATAGATGAATGGTCAAAAGAAATTGATTCAGGAAAGATAATCGGTTCAGTTTTCATCGATCTAAAAAAAGCTTTCGATTTGGTAGATCATACAATTTTATTACATAAGCTCAAACTACATAATTTCTCAAATAAATCCTTAGCTCTATTTCAATCCTACTTATCTAACAGGAGACAGTTTATAAGATATGGGGAAACCTACTCTTATCCGCAAACAACATTAAGTGGTGTCCCACAAGGCTCTATTTTAGGGCCTCTCCTGTTTTTAATTTACATAAATGACATAAGTTTGCATGTTGGTAGGTCCAATATAGATCTATATGCAGACGATTCAACGTTATATAAATCCGGTAACAACTTGAATGAAATACAAGCTAACCTACAAACGAGTTTGAATTCTATACTAAAGTGGTGTTCTAAAAATAATATGCTTGTTAATCCAAATAAAACTAAATGTATGCTTATAGGAACAAAGCATAAAGTTAAAGAGATAGACCTAGATTTGAAAATAAACGACATATGTATCGAAGTCGTTGAATCCCATAAGATCTTAGGGGTACATGTCGACAAATACTTGGCTTGGAATACGCACATTGACAAAACTGTTATAAAAATAAACAGTAAGATTACTTTACTCAAAAGAATCACCAATTATCTCACATTTGAAATGAAACAATTATTTTACAACTCTTATATATTACCTATATTTGACTATTGTTGTACAGTTTGGTGGAAAAGTGCTAAATACAGAACGTCTAAACTATCTATACTTCAGAAAAGAGCAGCCCGAGTTATTCTAGGTGCTTCATCTAGAACACCGTCAAAAGATCTTTTCCGATCACTTAATTGGTTGACTTTCGATAATAGGTGTAATTATCATACTGGTGTTTTGATATTCAAATGTCGTTATAACCTATTACCAAGTTATATGACAGACATTATTTCTTTCTGTAATAACAGGAGCTACAGTTTAAGGTCATTTGCTCACAAAGATATAACTAATTCAAAATTCAATACTTTGTATAAGAAAAACTCATTTTCATACTATAGCATGTATGTATGGAACGAAATTCCTATTACAATTAAAGATGCAATATCTTTATCGCGTTTTAAAAGCCAATTTAAAAATCATTTGCTTTTAAAACAATTCTGAAGTCCCGATAGAAATAAACTAAACGCTTAACATACGGAATGTATCTGTCCGAAGATTCTCTAATTCTGATCTTGTTCTCAATTTTGCAAGCATGTTTATATCATTTTATCATTATCATTTGAACCATACTTCATTTATATTGAAGGCAACACTGTAAAAAAAGACTACTTTCATATTATTCATTTGAAATATGTCTTAATGTTCTACCTTCATGAAATAAAGATTTTATTATTATTATTATTATTATTATTATATGAGCATCGACTACATAAACCGTAACCGGTAGTTATTGTTAAGGAATTCAGGCCGAAATACGTCAAATTAAAAGGCCTTGGGAGACAACACTTATAGTTATATCTAATTGATTTGAGCAGTTTTCCCCCTTTTATGCAACTACCTCTTAGGTGAGTCAACTTCCTCTCGCCCAAATTCCGCGATAATTGAACATATACGGATTCTATAAATCCATATTCTTGAAATTTATTCATTTTCTGAACTTGAAAGTCACAAACATGTTGTATTGGCATGATATTTGGCTATAGTTTGGGAGTACGGTGAGAAAACGTGTGTGTTTAAATCTTCGAGTAGCAGTTTTCACTTTCGATTTTAGAAGGTTTTAAAATATTGTATTAAAATCCTACTTACTGACGCCGTAAATTCTAGTGCCAAAATAGAATTCAAACAATCTTGATAAATTTCTTCAGGTTACTTCATCGTCGGAATTTCTAAAAATCGCTGTTAATGAAATGATCAAGGAAACGTGTGTTTGACACCTACCTTATTTGACAGATTTTCGCTCTGTGCAGCTACTTCGGAAAAACCCGTTTGTCTTGAGGCAACAAAATATCATTGACTCTTTAAATTAGCCATGTTACTCGTTTACCTCCTGTGAAATTTCTAGACGAAAGCCTTCACGATGTCAAAGGATAACAGTTACTTACATCGTGAAATTGACATTCATCTCAATCAAAACCATTCTAAATCGCTCATTCATTCCTTCCAAGCAATTGATCAAATCATTCAAAATCGCTCAAAAATTACTAAAGAGATAAGATCAATAACTAAATTCAGAATAAATTAAAAAAAAACCCGCAATTTCTTAAACATATTTTAAATCTTTAGCGTCTGTTTACTTCTTGAAAAAAAGTAGGAAGCTATTTATAGAACTTACATGCATACTTTATGAAAGGGAGGTTATTGATATTGCTAATTTTGTTCATCCATAAGTGGTATTTGATAACCTCTCTTTAATTTCGCTCGAAATCTCACTGTCCCAGTCATTCAACTTTATTCCACATCATTCTCCTTGTCAATTTCACGATGTTGTTAACTGTAAAACATGCAGGGTACTTTAGAGTAACCGACACAGCTTTATTATTTCAAAGTCTGAAGTATTTGTTTTTCACTTAGCATTGAAAATTGATCGTGAGAATTTGCAAGCCTTAAATAAGTTTGTATAATCCATGATATTTTCCCAGGCAGAGCGGAGCCTAAATAACGGGACGTTGATTAAAAATGTTGAGGTAAATTGGCCTCTTATCATATCTACTCACTCTTTAGAAAGTCGACATACATTACTTCAAACTGGTAGGTACCAGAAATTCGTAGCTTCAAAGCTGAAGTTACGAGGATTTGGTGACAACCCAAGGATGAAATGTGTTCACTTTAGCGTAAGCTCGTTAAACCACACGCGTTAACGTCGTTTGAAAAGTAAACTCGCTAAATTACGTCACGACTAAGCCAAGCCCTGTCAGGTAATAATAATGCAGAATGATAGACCCCCTCGTACAGCACAAGGTTTGTTTTGGTTGACAAATCAAAATTGGAATGTTCTCATGTGACTTTCAATCGCCAAGTTCACATCTCACATCATTTATATTTTAAATATTATTTGACCAATTATGAATTCATTAAAATTACTACACCAGACAATACTACAGAACAAAACAACACATACTTAATGAGAGCTTTCATTTTAATAGAAATCAAGCTAAAATATACCCAGAAAAGGTGGTAAATCTAAAATTCTCCATACCAACATACCAGCTACCGTCATACATATTTTCTAGCCACACGCGTTGACCTAAATTCAGACGGACGATCAAGGTATTTCCACCCATTACATTTTGCTGTCTTGGTTCCGACATTACAGAACTGTATGGTTTACCCTCAATATAGAGTCGAGCAATACACGTCTTCTCTGAACCGGAAGTGGTGATGTGAAAGTGGAAGACGTAAGTTCCGGTTACGGGTGCAGTGTAAATTCCTGTCGAAGGATTAAAATTATTTCCGTCATTCAACACCACACCATCAAATTGAACTACTTCGTCCCTTGATAGGTCTGATTTGCTATTGTTCATAAACACTGAAAAAGCACCAGGTGTTTCAGTATTTATGTCGGATCTTTTCCTGCCTGGTAAAGGTTTAAGCTCTTCGCTGTCTGCATTCGAAAACTTCTCTATATGCGAAGCATTTGTTTGATTTTCAGATTTTACTATCTTTTCTAAAACTGATATCTGTTTCTCGTGTATCAATGAGCCACTGCTTTCATTGGCTCCACTTGATTCCTGAGCGTTTTCTAGTTTAGATATCCTATTGTTTTGATCTTCAATAATCGCCTGTAGTTCCTGAATCGTTCTTTGGTTTTCCTTAACTTCTTTCACAAGTCGTTCTTGTCGTGTATAAAATTCGTGTCTTACTTCGTTTAAAGCGTCTTGAAACCCTGGCGGTAGATTGTTGATTAAGTCATCATTTTCACCTCCATGAACGCGTTCTACTTCTCCACACAAAAATGGTATGAAAAAGAATAACGTTTTCAACTCCATTTTCAATTACGCTTTGCCTATCGTCTATCTAGTTGGTAAAGAAATATTTTCTTATCTAACACAAATCTTAATATTCAACGTATCTGTTCAACTATAGGGTTCACAACTATGTAGGACTTTCTAGATAAATATAAAGAACTTTAGTTTTTTATGTGATTGGTTTAAAACAACGAATTTTGTGATAGTAAGAGGGCAAACGATTAAGGGAAACGAGAAACTGCTTTAGCTTGTTTTACGCTGTTTGCCGCATTGTCTTTGCTATCCCTTTTTAAAGATGATATTTTTTTTCTGAATTTGTGATTGAAAATGGATTCATACAGACACTTGGCAATATAACAGCAAGGTCTTCTTGTATTGTCTAAACAAACAAACATACATATAAGTGTATTTTCAAGACTGAGCTGGGGGATCTTTTTATGAATATTCATTTTACGGCTCACCGCAAAAAATCTACCTTAACATCAACTCACGGAAAGATACACAGATTATCTTATTCGGATATGACGTCATATTAAAGTTTTTTTCAATCATCTGCTGATGAAGACTTAAAAACCATTCATTCTCGCCTTGCGTTCAAGATTACAAAACGGTACGAACCGTTCGCAAATTATACCCAGCTTTGCACGCAAATGCACGTGAAAAGCGGGATATAACTTGCAAACAGTTTTCCCCGTTTGTTCGTGAACTCAGGGCTGAATTTTATCACACAAATACTACAAACGCACAATGACATCCGCCATCTGCTCTCGCCAATAAGTTCGCAACTATCAACCCATCCACCCACCCACCCAATCGGGACAACAAACATCAGAAAAGATACTGCTGCAGAAAGTATCTCTTGATTAACACTCATCCCTCTCAATTTGACTTATGTTTATTAATCTGACCGAATCATAAAATAGAAAGTTGGCAGTGTATGATGTGATCAGATGGTACGTCAGTGCAAGCTTGTCTTCATTTATACTATCTAACGATGCTTTGTGATAGCAGATTATGCATTAAATGGTAAGGGTTTTCCACGCAATAATTCCTTTCATACGAATCGGATGGTCACTTTGGCATGGAATTGATCCCAGTCAGTTCATATTAATTTTTAATCAAAAGTTGCTTCTGGCATTGCTCAACCATTGTCTATAATTTAGATTTATCGAAATAATTCAAAGTATTTGCTTTACGTTCATCATTCTATCGAGACTGTAATTCGACATAAAAATGATCCAGATTCTCATAATTTGTACCTGCGTTGTGGATATTATGGGTTTCGCACTTACCCAGCTACCAGAAAGCATGTTGAACATACGTCTGGATTCGTCTAACCCCATAACTATTGACAACACTTCTTTGGGGAAATGTGTAAGAACCTGTGAGTTTGTTACCCAGTGTTTGTCTTTCAACTACAGCGTAAAGACTAGGAGGTGTCAGCTCTTTAATAAAACTAAGAACGACTCTATTCCACTTGTTTATAGAAGCGGTGAAATACATGCCACCATGGAAGAATGGTTGCAGGTTTGTTTATTTGATAGTATTTGTTCTTTAGTTTAATTAGTTTGTTTGCCTGTATGTTCATGATATAAAAACCTTGACCGATTCAATTGGTATGTATGTATGTATGTATGTATGTATGTATGTATGTATGTTTGTATGTATGTATGTATGTATGTATGTATGTATGTATGTATGTATGTATGTATGTATGTATGTATGTATGTATGTATGTATGTATGTATGTATGTATGTATGTATGTATGTATGTATGTATGTATGTATGTATGTATGTATGTATGTATGTATGTATGTATGTATGTATGTATGTATGTATGTTTGTATGTATGTATGTATGTTTGCATGTATGTATGTATGTATGCATGTATGTATTTGTTTGCTATTTATTTTGTTTGCTATTTATTTTGTTTGTTTGTTTGTTTGTTTGTTTGTATGTTTAGGACATTAACTAAAAACGACTCGATTCCACTGATTTCTAGTGTAGTTTTTTTATTAATATAATTTATATATGTAACAAAAAAACCGACACTAGAAATCAATTTTCATAACTTCCCAACCGGTTTCGCTGATGCTCACCAGGGCAACCATAAAGACATATTAATCCAGTACTATAAACAAATGGAATCGAGTCGTTTTATACACAGTTATATTTATAGTACCGGATTAAAACACGTCGCCATGGAAGAATGGTAAATGTCTATTTGTTGGCATGTCTGTATTTGAATTGTCAGTTAGTTTGTTTGCTTGTTTATACGAGATTATTAACTAACAAGAGTGCCATCGTCACAAAATACGCCGCCACTTTGCTGCTATTTCACGAAAATAATTGTAGACACTACTTATTTTGACAGAACCAAATTCAAAATGACCAAGGTTCATTTAAACCAAGACAAAAAGTTAGGAGGAGTTGCCTTTACAAGGCTGCAATTTCAATAAGCCCCAGACACTAAGTTTTAAGGGGGAATAATTCAGGGAAATAAATGAGCCATAAAATCCTTGATCCATGTACATCTAAATTATGGTGATGACATTGACCAAGTTTCATTTAAATGAGTTTTAAGGGGGCATAATTTAGGGTAAAATTAATGAACCATAACATCCTTATTTCATGCTCATCTACAAATTTCGGTCATAACATCCACCAAGTTTCATTTAGATCCAGCCAGAAACTTACGAAGAGTTGCATTCACATGGCTGCAATTTCAATAAGCCCCAGAGACTAAATTTTAAGGGGGCATAACTGAGGCAATAAGCCCCAGCGACTGAGTTTTAAGGGGCATAACTCTGGCAAAAATCAACGAACCATAAAATCCTTCCTTCATGCACATCTACCAATTGAGGTGATAACATTGACCAAGTTTCAAGAAGATCCAGCCAGAAACGTAGGAGGAGTTGCGTTGACAAGAAAAGTGGACCCGGAGACTAAGTTTTTTAGGGGCATAACTCTGGCAAAAATCAACGAACCATAAAATCCTTCCTTCATGCACATCTACCAATTGAGGTGATAACATTGACCAAGTTTCAAGAAGATCCAGCCAGAAGTTTAGGAGGAGTTGCGTTGACGAGAAAAGTGGACGGACGGACGGACGAACGGATGGACGGATGGATAGACGGATGGACGGACGGACGGACAGACGGAGAAGATGACGCCAATATACGTCCGCCTCTGGCGGCGTTTAAAAACGATTCGATTCCACAGGTATATAGTACTTAGCGGGGAGATAAATTACATGTCACAATGAAAGAGTGGTTGCAGGCTGTTTGTTTGTTAGTACTTGTTCTTTAGTTAAATTAGTTTGTTTGCCTGTATGTTCATGACATTAAAAAAAACCCTACTCGATTCAATTGGTTTATAGTTCTAAATTAATACACATCAACATGGAAGAATAGGTGCCGGTCTATTAGTTGGTATGTCTGTGTTTGCAATTTTATTAAGTTTCTTTGTTTATAAGAACAGAGTCTGAACAGAATATTAACTTAAACAACACGTTTCCACAAATTCATAGCTCTTAGCGGAGAGATACTTTTGTCACCATGGAAGAATGGATGTTTGTTAACATGTCTGTTTGCTTGTTATTTAGTGTGTTTGTTTGCTTGTTCGAAACACACACTTGTGACTTTACTCATTCTAACATTTTTTTTCTGATTTTATCTAAAAATAGATGATATGCAACCTTAAAGCTGCTATTGCACCGATTGGAAAATGTGATTTTTTTTATTTTTTTTTTTAGAATTAATCGGAAATTATGACTTTATCGCGTAGAAAACTCTACAATAATAAGTTTCGATCTGGTAAAGCAATGAAAAAAGACCGGTATTCCTGAATATAGCGGAACTCCATTCTGAAAAAATAAAGCGACTAATAACGCCTAAAATTATTCTTTAATTATGATTCAACTATTTACGCATGTAATTCCGCCTGTTTGTCCCATTCTATCAAAGGTCGGGGTCGAAGTATTTGTTAATTCGGAAACTCCATATTGATACATGCAAAAAATGAAACATTATATACATGACAATTTCATTATTTTTAGACTGGATGTATAAATAGACTGGTTCCGTCACCGACATGGCCGCTTCGAACAGTCAAGCTAGATTTTTCTTAAATGAGTTTATGTCCTTTTTTCCAAGATGATCTGTGAAAGATACGAGTTATCACAATGTTAACCTATAGCTTTAATTCAGCTGTAAACAAGACATGTAGATAGCCAAACCACAAAAAAGTGTTTGTCCAGTGTACACTTCAGATATTGTTTACGTACAGCTAGGAATAAAGTCAAATGGAATGATTTGAATGAAATTGAATGAGTGCGATGAAAGAGTGAAATTCAATTAAGGTAAATCACTATCGATATATCGTCTAATTGGACGAAATTATCGATGTTTTTTACCTCCCTTAAATAAAATCAACGTATTTATCTGATTTTGTGGTTTTGCGGACAAATCAAATGCTTTTAAATCACCAGCCTTCAATAAAATCGCGCAATAATGCGATCGATTTGATTGAAATATTGGTCGGGTTGAACGATTTGAAGCGATCTTAATAATTTTGGAGCATTTTTGAATGATTGGAGTGTGTGGTTTGAAATCATAGATTTATGATATTTTTGGTCGGGGTAAATATCAGTTATACGATGTTACTAACTGTATCATATTAAAGCCTGTGTGTGACATATCCAACAATATCTCAGATGCTACACAACACTAAGACTCAGACCAACCTGTGTATTAGCACAGTCCGACCAGAGCCCCCAACATGCGCCAAATAAAATGCTTACAGCATATTTTCTGTTCACAAGCCAAGAATAATTAAAATACATTGCTTGAATGTCCAGGTATTCCACAGTCTATCAGTACGCACAAATTGATGTAAATAATATGCATAGGCTCATATTAAATATATCCACAGAAGATTTTTTGTATCTCTTGATGTGTGTATTTCTGTTTATTTATCGTCGCTACCGTAGCACATGCCCATATATGCGACGCTCCCAGAAGACGGTTAGTTATTACAAGGGTTAGTGCAAGGATACATGACGAAACTACTGAGATCCGCCATGGTTCTTTAACTCGTGTAAAGCACCGTCCCACGGGGCCTTGGTTTAACGTCTCATCCGAAAGACAATTAGTTTGTTAGTTTGCCAGCCAGGGAATTGAACCCACTCTGTCGAACTTCAATGGTTTTGAAGTCCGGTGCTCTACCAACTGAGCTAATCGGGCTGACCTGTCTTTTGATATGTATTCAGTGCACCTTTAAAGCAAGAGGGAGGTTCCCCAATGCGGTTCATAATTCTTTACGTACGACTTTTCATGAGGTTTACTTTTGAAATTTAGGCTTGCCGTTACAGCGCAACTTAGTAGTGTGTCAGATAATCATTAAAAAGTTCCCGGGTTCAATTCCTGACGGCGTCACTCACCCTTTCCGACAATTTTGTCGGAATGGTAATGGTAGTATTGGTTTGAAAAATACCAGGAATACATTGTTAGGTGCCCAAGCCGCCAAAACATTACTCAAAGGTTGTTTAAAAAGCACTATTTGACCCCCATATAAACAAAACATACAACTTATTGAAATTGATCATTTCTTGTCTATTTGCCACAACAGATAGCGAGATCCCAATGCACGTCTAAGCCATGTCCCTACCATATATTCTGCTTACCGAACAGCGACTCTCATGTGTGTAGTCAACCTATGGGTAAGTCTTACTAACTATTTAACCCTCGGCCAACTTATTTCTGACCCTGGGCGGGTACTGTTTCTCGCAATATCAGAGTATCTCTAAGAAAGCGGGCTACCAGCTCTAAGACTGGTTCACATATCGACTATCAGAATAGCCTAGAATAGGCTATTCTAATTGTCGATATGTGGACCCAGTCTACACCCTACACGAAAGCGGGCCAGAAATAAGTTGGCCCCTGATTCCCGAAGTCGTTCGCTTCGTAATCCGATTTTTTTCATTTGATATTTTATTAACATTTGTCATGTTGACTCCGCAATATTCCTGGTTATGCAATAGTTATAGAAAAAGATCAGTCTGGACTTTTATATAGACTTTTAATTTAATATATACCCCCTTATTTCTATTCAAGCCAGAATACTTTATAAAATAACGCTAAAAGAAATACTTTTTCACCATCAATGCATCTTATGCTGACGGCATTTTGATTTTAATGCAATTCGCCAAGGTTTTAATTACATTGGCAAATCTCTTTGAAATGCATTACATCTAAAAATAAAAGTATATGTATACCAATATACCGAAACTCAAATATAGATAGCTTCTGCTACCTTTTTGACACGCAAAAATGCTCTATAGATATAAAGATAATGATTGCATAGCCTAAAACTGTGAAATTGTAAAAAAAAAAAAATGCGAGATCTATTTGGGACGAAAACATAGTCCATGTATGCTTTGCAGTTGGCTTGGCGTTCAGGATGATAAAACGGTGGAAACTGTTTGCAAATTATACCCCGTATATATATATATGCACTTGCGTGTTGAGCAGGGTGTAATTTGCCAACACCTTGCCCCGTTTGGCACCCTGAACGCAGAGATGATTGTGTTTGATAAGCATGTAGCATAATTTTGAATAATTATGGAAACATAGATTCATAATGCTCATATAGCCTAATTGTTTGAAGTTATGCTACCTTTTCATGTGTCGAGACCTTGCGTTCAGGCATTCTTAGAAAAAAAACGAGCTAAATATTTCCTAACCGGAAATTGTCAGAGACGTTGAATCTCAGGTTGATCACATTTATAAGCATTTCTCGTCTTAACCCATATTCTTATATCGGTCCAGCAAATACGACCGTCTTGACGCTACAGTTAGTTACATCATGAAATTGACAATCATTCCGATCAAAATCATTCCAATTCGCTCACTCAGCGCTCCATTCATTCACTCCAAACACTCACTCAAATCGATCAAAAACTTTCAAAAATCTTTAGAAAACATTTCGAAGTCGACCAAGACTTTCAACATTTAATTCAAATCGATCTAATTATTTCATGATTTTATTGACCTGAGTGGATTTTTAAGTGTCTAAGTAGCCTATGAAGACCTTAATAGAAAATTACGTATGTTTAATTAAAGGGAGGTAATTTATATTGCTAATTTTTATCATCTTGAACAAAGTTAGCCATATTGGTTTACCTACCTTTAATTTCACCCATAACTCGCTCCACACACTCACTCAATTTCATTCCGAAATCATTCCAAAATCATTCATCTTGTCAACTTCTCTACGTTGTTTAATGTGTTTAGCTTTTAAGGTTCAAACGATTGATAATTACTATTCATGTATATGGTCCGTGTGGTCATTGAGGCTATTTCCTGATTTTATCTCGTCTTTGTTCTAAACCTGTCGATTGTTTCATTGAAGGCTTAATCGGGTTAACTATCTGTAATTCTATTAGCGAAATCAAATATTTCATACGAACACAATAATAAATTTACAGTACACCAAAATTAACTCGAAACAGATTGATTTTTATCGTGCAAAGTGGGGTATCATTCCAAAACGTTGGCAAACGTTCACTACACCCTGATTGCTTGGCTGCCCTGTCTTCAGGATGTTAAAACGTTTCGCGAGCGCTTTGAGATGATACCCCGCTTTGCACGTGCACATACGTGCAAAGCGAGGTATCATTTCGAAAGCGCTTTGCTAACGTTTTCATCCTGATCACAAGGCTGGTTACCATTTGCAAAGTGCGCGTGTCTACATAGAGTCGATAGGAAACTACAATTACCAGATGGCCATTTCCCATTTAAGAAAAATAGCTGTTATCAACCAGTAAAAATGGCTCCTTTTTGTGATTTTTTTTCGGATATAATATTTACATATTTGACACATCACGCGTAAAGGAATTCTGGGATCTCCTTATGAGGTTTATAACGAATGTTTATAAAAGATGATTGGTTCCAGAGGAGGTCAATCGGAGATCGCATTATACATAAAGATAGAATGACCATTCTAGATTCATGAAATAAGATAAGTGCGAAATGGCTCAAGTCAAGTCAGTCTGCGTGGACAAGTCAGTCTGTACGTCTGACAAGGTCCGACCCTTAAAGTAACGCATAATTCTGATTGTCCCTTATCGCATGAAGGGTCACATGATTATGTATTTATCCTAAAACAACAGACATCCCTCAGACAACCGACTCTGATGCACCAAGCTCAAATGACGCAGCCACAACACAGGGTACAGACACGGCAACTGATGGGAACGGTAAGAAGTGTAAATTATTATTGACCCCCTGTTACACCGAATTAAAGCTTTGACAAAATTGTAGTAAAAAATCAAACGTAGAAAGCACGACATGCCATCATTTTGAAACAGTATTTATTTTGAAACGCAATATTCTTATTTGTTCTTGTTTTATAAAGAAAGCTATCTGACGGTGATGACCAATTGCAGAATCATTTATCCTAGTAAAATCAGTAAGTTAGCAAATCTTGATAAACATGTAATTGTAAACATATATGACAAAATATCGAATCATAGTTTATTTTGAACATACAGATTACAACACCGTGAAATTGACAGATTAATGATTTCGAAATGATTTTGGGCTGAAATTAAATGAGTGTGTGGAACGAGTTTTAGTTGAATTCAATGGGAGGTAATCCGATATCGCAAATTTTGGTCATGATGAACAAAATCAGAGATATTTATATATCCTGTTAATGAGATATGCATACAAGTTCTATAAATAACTTTCTATTTCTTGAAGAACCTATCAGAATTTTACAATTTGAATTACGTCAGTGAAATCGCATTTTTTAGCTTAGTTTATTTTGAATAACATTATTGATTCAATCTTTTTTCAGTTTGGAGCGTTTTGAATGGTTTGAGTGAGTGTTTAGAATGAATGAATGAATGGAGCGCTGAGCGAGTGATTTAGTATGGTTTGATTGAAATGAATGTCAATTTCAGGATGTTGTTAACTGTACATTTACTTTATTGCCATCATTATTCTTTTAAATGTTACATAAATGATAATAAATATAATGTATTACATGCAAAAGGGTTTAGCTACAAGTTATTACAATTAAGAAACAGTCGTTTCCTCCATAGTATTTGCACATTTTAGCGCCTAACAATCTTTCAAATATTCGTATTTAAAATGATTTTGGAATCAGCAGATACATGCACAAATCGAGTTAAGAAACAACCACCAGCATTTCTAAAGGAAATTTTAAAAAATGGAAACGTTTAGAAATAATATCCCGCTTTTCCTATAAGTCTCTTTGTGAAGTTTGTTCCATTTCTTATACATTTCTCGGTTATTGTATTTCGTGTGTAAACAGGTACAGTTGGGAGTCAGACAGGGGGGAGTAACCCCATGACGTCAACACCTTTACCATCGGATGGTCAAACATCTACCGAGGGCACGGCGTCACAAGGTAAATAAGCTGTACGAGGGTTGTCCGTAAAGTTCGTAGAAAGCGACTAGAACAAACATAATGTATATCTATTGATTTTTCACACTTCACGTCAATAATCAATATTATTTAAGGAACCACTATGCAAAAATTCAAGGAGATTCTCTAATAAATAATGAAATTACATTGAATTTTGTAAAGGCATGTTAGTGGGTGCAGAGGACATAATGACGTTGTTAGGCACAATATGACATCGACGAAAAAATGCGGCTACTTTTAGTCGAATCTATTTAAGTAAAAAATACAGTTATTTATCAATGTTTTGCCTATATTTCAACCTACACTTTGTATTATGACATAATTATAAAACAGCAAGCCTTGTCCACTTTTAGAAGGAATGTGCAAATAACCAGGGAAAAATAAAAATCAAATTTTGCCGTTTTGTTTTGCAATCTTATCACATTTAAATAAACATCCAAATTTGCCGCTTTGTTTTGCAATCTTATTATATTTATTAAAAAATCTTAGAAATTCGACTGAATTTTATATCACAGCAAATTAACCATAAATGCTTTAACCACTTCTTGTAGCTTAGGCAAATTAAGATCATGTGTAATCCGGATTCCGGTCAGTCCTGTAACGTTCGTTTCCTTAAAAGTCATGCCCAAAACGTGCAAAACTCTGTATTGTTCAAATATCTACATGAATTTTCAGTAACATAAATAAAATCATTTCTTAAAGTGTTTATGGAGTATCATCTATTCCAATTGTTCACTCATCATTGAAGACCGATTCTTCAACCACTATCAAACTTCGTCCTCAAAGCCCTTTTAAATAGAACGGCGTTTCGTCATCATGACGTTCCCAGCCAAACCACAGACTTCGCATAAAGTAGCTTTGCTAAAAAAAAACTGCTAATTACTAGTAACTGGAAATTTTCAACTGAAAAATCCCATGTTTTGAAAATGATTTGCAATTTGTTCCTGTAGTTGTTACAAAATGTTCAGAGGTATATTTCTTCGCGTTTCCCGGATTCTAAAGAAAAATGTAGATTGGACGCTGCTCCACCGCGACGTCTGACGCCGTCATTTTCTGTTCCATCTCGTGCACGGTTTGCTATTATCTTTTTCAATCATTCGAGTATTTGTAAAGCGATCACTTTGAAAATATTACAGATAAAACTCATAACTTGGGCACAATATATATACATTTTAATTTTGATATTCTTAACAGAAATAACCCTTACAAAATCGTTTTAGTATTCAATCGTAAACGGTAAATGTTCATAATTTCAACGTGCTCCGGGTACCGCTGGGTGGGGTTGCTAAGGCAACTGCCACATACATGTCAATAAATTTGTTTAACATTTTCCTTCGGGTATGAAGTCAGTGATAAATGGGGTAACAAATTAAATAAGAATTATGAATAAAATGGAAATGGCTAATGAGAATTTCAGATTGCCTACGAACTTTCCGGACAACCCTCGTATAAAACAGCTAGAGCGTTCAGGATGACAAAATGTTGCATACTGTTTGCAAATTATACCCTGATTGGCATGAAAGCGCACTTGCAAAGCGAGGTCTAATTGAAAATAGTTTGAGCCGTTTTGTCATCACGAAGGCAGTGCTGACTAACGCATTGTGAAGCTTATCCAGAGAATATTTCAATATCTACACCAAAAAAACGAGAAAAACTTAAACGAAATAGTCTGCTATTAAAGCAGGGTCTTCGAAACCTTAAGAGAGTACCCTTTAGAGCCTTACTATTGACTGTTATGAACCCCTTCTTAGAAAATAAAACCAGGGGTTAGTTTTTCTACTTTTACCATTTTTAAGTGAATCTCCATATACTAATGAAATAGTTAGGCATCAGGGGGAGGGTCTTATGACCCCCCCCCCCCACACACACACACCACCATCTCTGGATCTGCCACTGAAAGACTGACCTTAGTCTGTAAATACCGTCTGTAATAGTTTTGTGTACAGTAAGTTTACGAAAAAGTTGTTCGATACTGAGTAAGAATATTTTTAAAATACTTATATGACGGAAAAAAGGACAGACAGTGTTTTAACCGCAGCATTAAATGTGCAAAACAAAACCAAAAAACAAAAAACTGCAATAAGTTTCAACCAGTCCTAGGGTCATATAGATGCCAAATGGTCGCCGAACGGTTTAAATGGTAAGCTTTGTCGCATTAGGGCAAGTGTTAAATGGTGTACTATTTCAAATATTTCGAGAACATAATCATCATCAAAAGCTCAATGCAATAAGCGTATACTTAGGTTATTGGTATTCTTCATTAAGTAGAGTTAACCCTTTTTCGTAATGTAATTTAGATTCTATATACGTATAGTAAACCACGATTTTATAGTAAGCATAATAAAATTGACATTCTGAATGGCTCGCGCAAAGTGACCATTCATAACTTCCGAACACTCACCAAAAACATTCAAAAAACGATAAAAAATCATTCAAAATCACTCTTTGTGTATCTTGTGAGTTAGGGAAAAAAATTTAATTCTTCAGGTGAGAGCCAAGCAGATGGCAGTAATCCACTTACAACTGGCGACCAAGCTTCAGAAACCTCAACCCTGAGGCCAAGCACAGAAGGTACTGCCAATCTTATTCTATTGAAACATCTTTATAAAGCATTCTAATCTTTTCACGATCACCTATATCAATCGACCTATTCTATTCAGCAACCAGCCCTATTAAGCAACCAGCCGTATTAAGCGACCATTATATATCTTTCCTTCACCGTAAGCAACGGCTGGTGATTTTTTTTATAAGTAATGTTAGTAAAAACTGTAATAGCTGAACTCATTTAAATTCACCTATCTACGAAAAAAAATATAAAATTCGCGTAAAGACACAGAGAGAAAAAAGTTACAAAAATTACTTTTTGCATTTGTTATGAAACTATTTGCATAAAAGTACTATTAGAATCCGAATTACCTGAAAAATGACACTTAGAGAAACAACTAAACTGAAGTCCGAGTTGACAGTCGAGTCTGTCCCAATCCATCGTTATAACCCATGTTGATGGGACAGGTTTACCAATCTAAGACCCGAGGTACTTTCCAATTTACGGCAAAGTCCGAGCGATGTTCTGCATGTGGCTGTCCAAATTGTTAAATGTGCGAAAATGTTTTAAAAACTCCCTCACAGTTTAATGAAGAGAATTCAGTATTGTTTTTTTCTAATTCGTAGAGAAATCTAATCACACCGGAAGCTGATCTATACATAAGTGTAATTAGGTTTTTAGTTTCATACATCAATAAATTTAAAAAGAACCCCCAAGTAATCTATTCATTTATTGTTATTTAATATCACGAAGAAAAAAATGAAAATTTCTCGTTAAAAAGGCCAAGTGGGACTAAGTATTTGTGAACAAGCTTACGAAAGAGATCAAATTTATTTTCGGTGAGAAATGAAACCTATTGTTTTAATCAACTGCATTTTTGCATTGCTTGTATATCTGTATAGATATGAAAGATTTTTTAAAAATTTGGAGAGAGAGAGAGAAAGAGAGAGAGAGAGAGAGAGAGAGAGAGAGAGAGAGAAAGAGAGGGGGGGGGAGAAAGAGAGAGAGAGATAGGGAAAGAGAGAAAGAGAGAAAGAGAGAGAGAGAGTCAGAGAGAGAGAGAGAGAGAGAGAGAGAGAGACAGAGAGAGAGAGAGGGAGAGAGAGAGAGAGAGAGAGGAGAGGAGGGAGAGAGAGAGAGAGAGAGAGAGAGAGAGAGAGAGAGAGAGAGAGAGAGAGAGAGAGAGAGAGAGAGAGAGAGAGAGAGAGAGAGAGAGAGAGAGAGAGAGAGAGAGAGAGAGGGAGAGACAGAGAGACAGAGAGACAGAGAGAGAGATTGAGAGAGACAGAGACAGAGACATCCTTATGATTTTAATTTGGAAACTTCGGTCGGCATTGTGAGGGATCATGAGTTCCGGGATATTGCGGAGCCGTTACGGGTCCAATTTCTTAGAGGGTATTCAGTTTTTAAATACTTGGAATATGTATGTGTTCGTGTCAGCTTGCTCGAGGAGGATTGATGTTTTTGAAGGCCATATTAAAAATAAGTAATTGGTATTTTGAATAATCTTTAATGTGCTACATTCATTAAATAAAGATTTAATTATTATTATTTTAAAACATTTTTCGCCAAATGAAATACATAAAAGTTGATGTCCACAACCGAAATCATAATCGATTCATTATTCGTTATACTGGAAAACCTGCCTGGATGATAATAAAACTGTCAATATATTAAATTTCATATTAAAAAATGCGAAAATTCATAAAATAAGAAAAAAAATGTTATTTCCCAAAAGAACTTATTTCTTGATATCTTGGTGATGCAATCGTTTTGAGGTGACGGGTTAGGTCATTAGGCATATTTCCTGGATAACAGATCAATTTATAATTGGCTTTCAGGACCATGCTCTACCTTTGTAATGAGTGATATTGCAGCTGAAAATCTGGCCGCCTCTTCAGTCAAAGGTAATGAGTCCCTGTCCTCCGATTTCTACGGGCCACAGTGGGCTCGACTTAACACGGTGACGAACGGGACATATCATGGTGGCGGATGGATGGCCGCTACAAATGACCAATCTCAATACATCGAGGTATAACTGTACAGAAAAATTTAGTTGCACTTACATTTGAGCCTGTGCGTGACATTTCCAACAATTTGAAATGTGTATGTGCTGCAAACATTGAGCAGTCTAGACAGTCACATATGGTAAATATAAAGTTACCTAGTGATCTACAGATTCTTTGAGATCTAATCTATCTTCTAAACGTATAGTTAAGACTCTTGTCAGACTGTGCGGAGGCACAGGCTGGTCAGAGTCTTTGCTTTGCACATATTTGAAATTGTTGGAAATCTCACGCATAGGCCCATTTTTATTCAATATTGGGGGCATATATGTACGCACATATGGTACAAAATAGATCGATGAAACGAAAATAACAAGTCACTGCTCTTCGACTTCTACGGGACATGGTAGTTTCAGTGACGAACCAGAGAGAGTAAGGTTAACGAAATAAACAATATTATATTACCTCCCTTTCGTCAAATTTAAGTTCTTTAATGTTTGTGTGTTTTCACCGACCAATACGACACTTCAGTCCCGTCGGTTAGATTGATTTCGGGACGTTTTTGGGTGATTGCCGTGTTTGAATTAGTTTATTCGTATCAGGTTTAACGCCATTTTCAACATTATAGCGGTTACATATTACGGCGACTGGTTTACCTACGTAGACTAGTGATTTTCACGAGAAAATGAGAAATTCACAGAGACAAAATTTGTGTTAAGATCCTGCATGAGGACGTGCTTATCCGAAGCTTCTATAAGTCTCTCCAGCAGCTTTTCATAGAGTGAGTCATTTAGTGTGTAACTACCATTACGCTTATTACGCAAGTTCGTAATATAGATTAATCCTCTTTTGAAAGGATATCGTTGATGACTGATCAAACATCGTAACTACAGCTTATTCAAGCTGTAGTTACGATCTTTTACTTATTCACCAGCGCCCATATCAAAAAAGTGGTAGAGTGGAGTGGGTAGAGGGCATAAATCTTTTGTCACAGAACAAATAACGCTTTTAACTTATATATATTTGACCCGTCAGGCGAAAAGGGACCATTCGGGAATTCTTTAAATAGATATTTGAAAAAGAGACTTGTTCTAGAATAGGCCAACCAGAGGTCGCTGTTCAAAACAATTTCACAGGAAGTTAGATTGATTATTCTAGATTCAGACAATTAGTAAATTGCGAGAAGTTTCGAACCTAGTCAGTCTGCGCAATCCGCGCAGTCTGACAAGGGTCGACACTTTACGCACTACTCAGATAACCACTTTTCGCGTGACGGGTCACATAATCTTTGATGGTCCCCTTCTATAAATAAATTTCAAAATCCAAGTCACTTATGGCTACGTTATACGTAGAATCGTGGTTTAATGCCTACCCTCTCGCACCTTTCCACTGCTATTGATTTGAATTTCCAACGAAGGCTCGGGCATCTCTTTTTGCCTACTTTTTTGTTTCGACAAGCCACACCCCTTCTTTTTCATTTTCAGGTTCGTTTCAACCAGATTAGCCGCGTGTACGCTCTATTGTTGCAAGGCTATGAAGGGATGGAAGCCTGGGTGACCGAATTTAAGGTCCTTTATAGCACGGACTGTGACAGTTTCAGCTACAAGTTGCTTTTCGGTAGTCACGAGGTAAGCAATGGTACAAGCTGGGGCGTAACAACCATCTTGTACGAGCGCGCATGCGTAGTATATATATTTTTTCTCGGAAGGTCACCTTTTTTGTATCGGAGATGCGATTTGTTGTCATTTTCTGTCGAATCTATCCATTCACCTTTTCAAACATTCGTTTATGAAATTTCCACGTATCCTTTCTTACCATACAAAAAGGCCTTTATCATTAGCTATATATCATGATAATCATTTGAGCCTGTGCGTGACATTTCCCACAATTTCACATGTACGTAATGCTGAGACACGGATCAGCCTGTGCGGCCGCACAGTCTGACCAGTGTCTTAACTATGCGCCCAATCGAGAGATACGATACTTAAATCGATGTTCACTACCCAAAATCAATTTTCGTGCACGTCTTTATTGTCCAGGCTACTCAACATCTTTCCATCACGCACATATGAAATTATTTGAAATGTCACTCACAGGCTCCTTTATTTTTATATTACTTCCCTGATGATATTAAATATTTAAATGACATTTGCTTATTGATGATCTTATCAAGAACCACATCCCCTCATGATTAACTCTCCAAACTACGACCATATGACTTTGATATTTCAATATGTGGCCCGTCAGGCAAAGAGGGACAAACAAGGGAAGTGCTTTACCGTCGACCTTAGTCAGGCTGCGCATATTGCCTAGACAAACTATGGTCGCAGCTTAAGGTAGTGGACCCGTAATAGTTCCGCAATATTTTGGACTTATAAACTTTCACAATATTGACCGAGGTTTCCTAATTAAAATCATTAGGAAACCTTGGTTAACATTGTTAACTTTTGTTTTCTTCTGATATCTTACAAATTTATTACGGATCCATTACCTTAAAGCTTTTGGTTGATTATATGAGACTAAAGAAAACATTCTAACTATAAAATGTTTTTCTTAAATAGCAACATGTACTGCTGAAAACAGTCTATTTTTTAACGGAAATCGGATAAAGTCCCTTTTCGCATGTTGAGTCACACGTATCATCCATATTCTTATTTCACTTGAATGTTCACAGGCATTTGTTTCAATCTCAATTTTTGTCGCACAGGTTATGATATAAACCTTAAATAAAATTCAAATATAAAAATGATAATAAAATAATTGCCTGTGAGACGGTAGATAACTTTCTATTATCTTTTTAGGTATTTACTGGTCCGTATAGCAGCGATCAAACGGTAATGAATGTCATCTATAACCCAGTGGATGCACGGTGCTTTCGTGTAAACCCTGTCACGTGGTACAACAACATAGGGCTTCGACTTGATATCTTAGCCTGTGAAGTTCCAAAGCGATAGCCAGCTTTAAAAAAAAGAACTAAATCATCTTACGAATAAATGTTCGATTGATTAATTACTAAAAAATAAAACTCAATAGAAATATTTAGAATAAAATTGACTTTTTAAGATTCAATTTTTGAATTTGTTTAACAGAGGCCTTGAAAAGGCGAGATCATATAAAAATTCTGTAGTTACAATTTGTCCGCTGATAAAAATTGCACAACAAGATCTATTTTTTCACAAATGGCACCTGCACTTGCGTGCAAAGCGTGGTACAAATGGAAAACTGTTTTCGCAGTTTGGTGATCCTCAACGCAGGACAGGTTACCCTACGGCGAAATGTATTCTTTTTTGTTTAGCACCTAAGTCCTTTTAGTTTAAAAATTCAGTTGTAAACATGCGTAATCGAAAAATGCCGACACAATTTTGACGGAAAGCAATATTATTGAAAATTAAACTGGCCATCGAACGTCATGGATAAGATACGCCCTTTGAGGCCAAAAAAATACGAACAAGATCCGGAACGATCTTGTCGGAGATGCGCTATCGACAATGCATTTATTGGCAGAATATGTAAATGTTTGTGTTTTTGTGTGCGTATTTTGGGGTGTTTAGTTCACCTTTTCGAACTTCAGGCCCCAAAAAATGCACCGGCAACATTTTGTCAATCTAAAAACTGTGTACATGGCAAACTTTCTTTGGTTTGCGATCGTTACAGCAGTATCAACGAAACATTGATGATGATGTACAATGCCCTCCAAAAGTTTCTTCACACACACTTCTTTTAAAGATCTTTAGCTTAAGTAATTTAAAACAAAGTTTTATATTATTTTTATTAATAAAATGTATACTATATATCTTTATTGCAATGTATCAATTAAGAAGCAATACCAGAAATGGCAAAATCATGTAAAATCGACAAAATCAGAATAGTTCACCATTTTGCCAAATTTTCTATCAAGGGGATCAACTTCTGTCAATATTTAGTGTAGCCTCCATTAGCGGGTAAGACAGCCTGAACATGCATCTAGGCATGCTATTTACAAGTCTCTCACAACGTTCCACTGATAATCAGCATTTTCTCCTTTTGTCTCAATATGTTCTGTTATACATTGTTCTAAAATAGTATCTTTATCAACAGTCATTTTGTCTTCTAAAGTAGCGTTCAAATGGGAATAATCAGATTTTAAGTAATAAAAACTAGTCTTTAACTTTGTTTATAAAGATTAAAGCTGAAAATCTTGTAAATGAAATGTGTGTGAAGGATCTTTTGGAGGGCAGTGTATATGAAAGCAAAGTTTTGTTTGAAGTAAAGGGTGAAACCGGCAAAAATCTTAGATGGGTTAGTTTTTAGACTAGCCCATATTCAAAGAATAGATGATTAGGTGTTAGAAGGATTTTGAAATTTATACGCACTAAGGAGGATATATAGGATGATGGCGATATGTGAACTATGACAAAAGATAAATGCCCTCCACTTGCTCCCCTTTTCATGATTTGAGCGTTGGTGAATAATCAAAACATCGTAGCTACAGCTTAAATAAGCTGTAGTTACTATGTTTTGATCATTCACCAAGCAAATTCTTCGAAAGAGGATATATTTTAGTAACGCACTTGCGTAATGTGCGTAATGGAAGTTACACCCATGCGATAGAGGACAATGAGAATGTGGAAAATTCAACAATAAAACAATCCCTTTTAGCGAATATTTTAGGAAAAAGGAAAAAGTGCTTCTAACAAAAACTTTCTTCTTTGACCACATTATATCATCTTTTTTCTTTCGAAACATCGTAGCAACAGCCGCTTTAAAAAAAAATTGTAAAACAAGCTTGCAGAAAACCGACGACAATTTCTCTATACTAAAATCACGGGGAAGAATTGTCCAAGGCATATATATGGTAAGGTATTAAAATAATATACAAGATAACGTAGTTTTGGCAAACGTTTATTTATCACAATTGCTAATAACAATGAATAGAATACTGAGAATAAATAAAATTGTAAAACTATTCACAAACAAGAGGCCAAAGGGGGCCTGTATCGCTCCATTTACTTTAAAATATTTATCAATGAGAAACAAGTCAGATATGGAAGTTTACAAAGAAATTTGTGAAGAGGCTAAATATGGACTTAATGTGTAGGCATAACCTAATAGGGAAAGCCTTCTTTGAAAATAAATACAGTCAAACCTGTCTTAAGCAAGCACCCAAGGGACATTCAAATAATGCTTGCTTAAGACCGGTTGCTTGCTTAATACAGGTGGTCGCTAAGACAGGTTTGACTGTATTAGTATTGATTCATAATAGAACACGTTCTTTTTAATAAGATAGATATGTCTTGATGGATCTCTAAAAATGGAACAATACTATATACATAGCATGGAAAAATGGCAATCATATTTGTGAACATTTGCCAGTCCACACCCATATATGTCCCAATCAAAATTCTGCTAGGAGATTTACCCAAGGAACATTATTCTGCAACGTTTGGTTGAAATTGGTCCAATGGATTTGTAGGAGAACATTTCCGAAGTATAAATAAGCCCCCATCTTGCCAGGCCCATATTTTTGGGTCAATCTAAATTTCTAGAACAACTTGAGAAAAAGATCATACAATAAACACTGATTTCATGTTTCATCAGGTCAATGGTTTGGGAGGAGAATATCTTTAAAGATTGTATTTGACAAAATAAGCCCCGTCCTTACACGCTCATAGTTGGGGGTCAATCTGAATTTCTTAAACAACTTGAGAAGAGGGTAACCTAAGGATCTTTCATGTCAAGTTTCAGTGAAATCAGGCCATTGGTTTGGGAGGTGTAGATTTCTTAAGTTTATTTTTAATAGTGAAAATAAGCTCCGCCCTGCCACGCCCATATTTGTCGGTCAATACAAATGTCTTGACAACTTTGAATGAGGGTCACCGAAAAATCATTCATGCCAAGTTTCATTGAAATCGGACCAATGGTTTGGGAGGAGATTTATAAAGCTTTCGCAGTGGGAAAAAACACCCTGCCACGCCTATATTTTGAAGTCAATCTAAATTTCTTGAACAACTTTAGAAGGTCACTATGACAAGCTTCACTGAAATAGGACCAAGGACCAGGTCTGGGAGAAGATTGTTAAGATATGATAGTGAAAAAAGCCCCGCCCTGCCCCGCCCTTATTTGGTGTCAATTCAAATTTCTTGAACAACTTTAGAAGAAGGTCACCCAAGAAAAAATTCTGCCAAGTTTGGGCAAAATCCGGCGTTTAGGAGGAGATGTTTTAAGACAGACGCACGACGGACTCGCCACCATGACAATAGCTCGCTGGCCTTCAATCAGTGGGGCTAAAAATTAAAACGGCCCAAAAGATTTATATCTATATACAGATGTTGTCTTCATTCTTATAATTCCATGACATTGTACAAAAATACTAAAAAATCCACTTATTTTAGAAATTTATATGAAATAAATATATAAAAGATGCGTACCCAAAAATGCGTTCTCATGATATCTTTCATTCAAGAATTTTCGACAAGGCTAAACGCTTATTTTGAAAGTCGAAACTAAAGATTAAATTATAACTTATTGATAATCAGTTCACGGTGTTTTAAATTGCCATTTTCAGACTCTCACATAATACTCGACAGCACAATCATTCATTTCCGACGAAAATCTTTTAATAAATAACTGTGTCTCTAGCCACGTACCTTGACTTTAAACATGACTACCGATTCAGATTTTTTAAATTCCTCTGACTGCAAAATACATTGCCCAAGGCATAATTAAATTCTCAATTACAGCTTATGCAAGCTGTAGTTTAGGCGTTTAAGTCGCCCATTTACGAAAACGTTTGAAAAAATATAAAAATGGCAAAAAGCGACAGAGGTCAGCGGTTCACTCTTGTCTGAAACAATGCTTTTTATTGGGTGGAATTTCAAGAAGATTGAATAATTGTTTTAAGGAACTATCTTTAGAGCATATATACTCAGTTCCAAAAGAAAGTGTGCATTTTTTACCATTCTGAAATCTCAGAAGTTACAACATTTACCAACATAAAATTTTGCATGACAAATCTCCAAACTATTGACCGTCGGTACTTTAAGAAATAAAGCACACGGTACACAATAATTTTCGGCTACTAGAAAAGGACCTATGACTTTGAACGTTTTGCTTGTACATCCGACAGTTGATGAATAACTATTCTGGAATAACTATCAGTTCAATTCCTGTGTCCTACCTTGCAATAAATTCCCATAGGAATGCAAAGTGTACACCATGCAACAACGTAGTTTAACCTGTAAACTTTGTGGTTGGGCAAAAATTAATCCCAAGCAAAGAAAACTCTCCACAAAATTAAATTAGCATTCATGTGCCAATAGAAATTCTATGTATCTACTTGCACGTCATTTTGAGAGTCAATAAATAATGTTTGTTTGTTTGTTTGAATGGGTTTAACGCCGCTTTCAACGATCTCGCAGTTATATTGCGGCGGCCGGAGCACCTTACAATAGATTCCTGGTATTTCTTTCACCTGTACTACCATTACAACCTTTCCTAGCCTCCGACTGCTATCTCACATAGGTAAACGATTATCTACCATTGGTGAGAGACAAACGTCGGAAAGGATGTTTGCCGCCACCGGGGATCGAACGCACGACTTCCAGATTGGAAGTCTTATGCCTAAACAACTGCGCTGTGGTGGCGACGAATAAATAATGTAGAACGCCATTGCATTGTTACATCTGGCGTTACTGGCCGATCAACGAAGGGATTTCTAACGTTGACGCAGATGTAACGTCTATATGTAAACTCAAACTTTTGTTGTGACCTGTTAGAGAGTCCATAGTCAAACTCGGAAATGCCATATAGGCAAACATCTCTTTCTACAGTAAAGAAATTCCAGATGAGCAAAACTGAACACCGTATGCGCTGACCATGTGTCCATAGTATCGCAATTTACCGAAATCGGAGTTTTTATGCCTCTTTTATGAAGGGTCATATCTAAAATATGCAAATAATTTTACAAGCAAGAGTTCCTTCAACTTAGTAAAAAAATAAGAAAAAAATAAAAAAATGAAAGATCACACCTTCTTATGGAACTCAGTATAGTTCAGGCCTGATCGGACTTATACACAAGTTAAACCGAGCCTTTCTTTTACCATACATGTATATGGAATTGCTGTAATGGTCACACACTCTCTTGTATTACACAGATCTATATACATATACATGTGTCACTTTAACACATCGTCTACCACTTTTTCTCTAAAATTGTCCCAGTTGATATGATCATCTAAAGCAGTCCGGACTTGACCAGTGTTCGGATAGGGCTGGATCTGTAATTATATAGTTTATACCTTTGGTCTCTTATTGACGACATAAGCGCCGATGTGTTGCAATATCAAATAACGAGCCGTATTTTTCAATCAATGTTTTTTTTTACCGACCAAGTATGAATAAGGAAGGTTCTAATGCCCCATGCATAAAAACGCTTTCAAAGATGTTAACTTGGCTTAAACATTGGCTGGTCACTTCGAATTGTTATAAGGAGTTGGTTTCAACCTATTTATTTTACATCGGTTGGAAAACAATGTTGTACCACTTAGCTTATTTCCTATCGATTCTGCTGATTCCAAAATTCACCAGTTCTTGCGCCGAATCTGTGGGCAAATGATAGAACCAAGATCGATAGCCGCTTAGGGAAATCGAACTCGCGACCTTTTGGCCATATGGCCGACGCTATACACCACAGACCACAGACACCAGTTAATGATTTCTTAGCATTACAGGTAAAATGAGTGACGAGAGTCCAAATACGCCTTCAAAACGATCACGATTTAGATTTAAGGTTATAAACATAGTAAACTGAAACAAACTTCTAATCGTTCACTGTATGTTTTCCTCTTTCCATACGTTTGAAATAAAGGAATTGAAAAGAACATTACGTTTATGCAAAAACAAATCTATTTTGAGGATTTTGGGGGAAAATTGTTTAGAAAGAACTGACAGAACGATTGAAGCAGACAAAAGAAGACACCAACCCTACTTTGAAAATGTCACAAAATCGCAAAATTTCAGTCGAAGAAATACCGTCATGTTGTTGAAAAATCACTATGCTTCCGATGCTTTAAAGGTAGCTTACTAGAATTAAGTAAAGAAAACATTTGCGTTCATTTGTGTAAATGAGGTGAATTTGTTAAATTCACCCCACCCACCAATGTTAATTTTGAAATTGGGGGCACCCATATTCTCATGCAAGTTAAATTGCTATTCTCGGAGAATTATTTAATGCATTTTGGTTTTGCTATCTACCAAGTGCACAGGCTATCGGAACTCATCAAACACTTGCATCTTTAACATTATTAAGCATTACTTTTCGTGCTTTATTTGAGTGACCGATTAGAAGTTGGTTTAAGTTTATTATACGTAATTACATGTATAATGAAACCAATGAAAGCATTGTCTATGGGCCATCTTATTTTTTACTAGAATCATACCCGAGGGAAAACTTGCCTTTTTCAACTATCAGAATAGCCTATTACAGGCTATTCTGATAGTCGAAATTCGGACCAGTCTAGAGCTGGTAATCCGCTTTCTGAGAGAAACCCTGATACAGCGGGCAACAAAACCCTCCGGGGGGTCAGAAATAAGTTGGTCCTATGATATGTCTGAATAGTTTTTACTTACATTATTCCGTAGACGACAGGCTATAGTACTATTGATTTGATCTTTCAGAAACTGTTTGGATACCAGCACACACTCGGCCCCGTTACTGATCTGTAATCAGATAAATGAAAAATAATTAGATCTACATCAAATTTCAACATTTTTTAGCAAACGATATTTTTTTTAATCTAGAATTGATTTTCTTGTCAAGTAATACGAAACGATAATGAATACTGTTTTTTTTTTTTTTTTTTTTTTTTTTTCAATTTTGAGACACGTCACGCGAAAAGGCAACATCCTGGAGTTCTGTAAAAGAAATGTTTTAAAAACAGATTAGGTCCAGCATGTGTCAACCAGAGGTCAGATTTCAAAATTCTTTTGCAGGAAGGTAGAATCGTCATTGTAGATTCAGAAATTAAGGAAAATGCGAAAAGTTTGGACCTTAGTCAGTCTGCGCGGTCCGCGTAGTCTGACTAGGGTCGTCATTTTGCGCACTACCCAGATTGTCCCTTTTCGCGTGACGGCTCACATTTTTATACCGGGCGAAAATTTACACAAATTTACAGAAGTCAATTAAAAGTGGATCATCTTTGAAAAGAAACATTCATGATATATTTTTAAACTT
This sequence comes from Fragum whitleyi, assembly GCA_948146395.1. Lineage (NCBI taxonomy): Eukaryota > Metazoa > Mollusca > Bivalvia > Cardiida > Cardiidae > Fragum > Fragum whitleyi. The sequence continues at coordinate 38,977,800 of OX411544.1, forward strand.
AAATAAGAGTAAAAATGTAATGGCATAATAAATTGGATAAAATGCTTATTGTGAAGTTAAGTTGGTGAGAAGTCCTTATCAGAAAACCGTTAACTGAAAATTAGACAAATTGAAGAATCTTACCAAACTCAAGCTGGGGGTGTTGTCATAGACGAGGGGGTGCATTCCCTAGAAAAAAAAATAATGCATAAGGTTATAACCAAATTTAAATAAATGCCACAGCATGTATAGTTCTCACTTTACGCCTCACAAGGACTGATTTAACCCATTATGTAAGACGAAAAAAAAAAAAATAGACCGGTCAGATTAAAAAATTAAAGACAAAAGAAAATCTTTGTGTTTCGGATAAGAAAAGGTTTTGAACAATGAGGAAAATGGTTTGTAGTTGTTTGTTTGTTTTTTTTCCGAAAAATTTAAGGGGCGTCGAAAAAAAGGAATTTGTTCTGGATGCGTAACGAATCCGAAAATGAAAAAAAAATGTAGAGCATCTGCCATACTTAAGAATGTCAAACAATGCAAAATTATATATGTATACCATACCTGATTGTCAGTATGTGAAATATCCACCTATTTAGAGTTTCAATATGAGTCTCTATGTATTTTCCTTCGAATTGAAATATGCGTCAAGCAAAGATTCAAGTCGGTCTTTGTATCCGCAGAATATTACCAAAGTCTATACTATGCAATATGTAGACATATACGGTCAGAAAATCTTTGAATTGCACCATTAAGTTGTCTGGACTGCCAATAAAAAATAATTTCGTATCACGCACATATCAAGTTTTGCAAATGTCACGCCCATGCTCATATATGTAAGAGTACAGATTAAGTTAGGAAAAATGATTCTACATTAGCTTTGTAGTCATTTTGTATGCACTTTGGAAAAATAAGGATTGATCTTCAGTGCTATTTTTTATTGACATTAAAATACGAATTCAGCCTGTTGATAATGATACTGTAATCGGTTGCGATTATCTTAAGATCCTCTTATATACAATACAATACAATACAATACAATAATATGAGCCTGTGCGTGACATTTCCAACAATTTCGAATGTGCGCAAAGCGAAGACTCTGACCAGCCTGTGCACTAACCAGGGTCTTCACTATGCGCAAAGTAGATAGACAAAGTCCCAAAGAATTTGTAGACAATGAGGTAACTTTACATTTACAGTTTTTGGCTGTCTGGGCCTCTCAATGTTTACACGTCACGAACATTTCAAATTATTGGAAATGTCACGCACAGGCTCATATGATTATAAATGAGTAGAGTGTTCATTCTATCAGTCCACTCAAAGCTACACATTTTACCACTTACAAAAACTTCATTCTCGTTCACCATTCCCAGTCTGACGTAAAACAGGGAGCCATTCCCTACGTCATTTGAAAGGTTATCGTGTGATTTCGTCTGGTTATGCATTTCCGGGTCAGAGGTCGATGAGTTCTTCCGGTTCTTGGGCCATTCTTCTGAGTCAGATGACGTTGAGCTCCTTTTCGAGTTTATATCCGTAACAGATTCTGACAATGGGTTTTGACTTAGTCTCGGAGTCTTAGGTATGTCTGGTGTGTCGCATAATGTTAATGATGATTTATGTCGCGTTAATAACGGGCTTTCCGGGTTAGTATTCCGATCAAGTTTCCTTGCAGATTTCGGCGAATTTTTCGAATGTTTCAATCGGTGTTTCGGGGAGAACGAGTCTCTACTATCCTGTCGACGAAGCTTCTGTACCGTTGGACTCTGAAAGGATCACAAAGAATACTTTTAAAACAGCCCATCTTGCTTTTGCGACCACGTCTATTAAGCGACCATTTTTATAAAGCGACTGTTTTCAAAGTCCCTTTTTCTTAAAAAGAAGATTTAATTGATCTAAAGATTATTGTCAATGAATTCTTTGTTGTTAGAAATCATTAGAATCGCCTCAATAAGATGAAATCGTTGAGTTTAACAACATATGATTATTGAGAAACGCGCAATTACAAACATATACATATCAAAATCATGATTCTTATTTGTTAACAAAACATGTACTTAGCGACAATTTTCTTTCGGTGCCGCTTTTTGCGGTTCCGTAAGTGGCCACTTAACACACGTTTTACCTCCGACGTAATCTTTGGTATCTATTTTCATACACTTTGATTCCATCTAGCTAAATGGCTGTTCTATGTCAATCTAGCTCATTCTTATTCTCCTTTTTTGACTTCACAGTGTGTAAGCAACATCGGTTTTTGCATTCAAGCTGTAGTAACGACATATAGGTCGCCAAATTACAAATACGTGACAAAATGATTGAAAATGCCGGAGTTCAACAGTCATCTAGTTATAAAGGAATGTTTTGATTGGTCAATGGATGTTTGATTGGACAGCAGCGGTCTCTTTATTTCATCATATTAAGATGCAAATATCATGTTTAATGGTACTATAAGTTATTCTTAAACTTACCTCGACCCTAGTCTGGCACTGGGGCTGCATCTGAACCATAGACGTTCGGCCTGAAAAAATAATCGTCATGTGCAATTTCTTTTTCACAACTCAATTATTTTGGTCATTTAACCAATATAGCGTGAAGTTGCAGTATAAAATTGATACGCTATAACGGGTTACATTTAAATGAATTTTATATCTTTTCAATTATACACCATAATCAATAATATTTCAACAACTTTGAATTTGTCATAATATGTTTGTTTTGCATATGCATTCGTTGGATTATTTTTTGTATAAAAAGACAAATTTCAACTTGGACGATGTTGGAGATATTTAAAGATTAAATAGAACAGTTTTGGAGAGAGATAGACCTAGCTTTATTCATAGGAAATAGGTAAAAAGGGTAAAATATGCCAATGTGCGATATCTCTTCGACAGCTGATTTATCTTTACTACAACAAATGATACGTACAGTTGGTAACATCGCGAAACCTACATTCATCTCGATCTTAACCATTCTAAATCACTCACTCAGCACTACATCCATACATTCCAAAAACACTCACTCAAACCATTCAAACACACTCCAAAATCATTAAAAAGACAAGATCAACAACCACATTCAAAATAAATATACCTAGAAAAAAATCGCGTTTTTACAAACATAATTGAAATTAAAGCGATTGATTGAGTCTTGAAGAAATAGGAAGCTATTCATAGAACTTTTATGCAGATTTTATTGAAGGGGGGTAATAAATATCGCTTATTTTGTTCATCCTGAACAACAAAAGCTATATTGGATTACTTCACTTTAATTTTACTCAAAACTCACTCATTCAGCTTCTTTACAAATTCATTCAAAAACAATACGCCCTTGACAATTTCACGATGTTCCTAACTGTATAGCTACAAGGTTTGGTTTTTTTTGCTTACCTGGATTTATTACAGGTAACAAAGTAAGTGATCTCTCAAGTCCAGGGTGTTGTTTTTTCTTCTTCTGAAATGGAATGGAAATAGTATCTCCAATCAAATTTTACGTTCGAAGTATCAAGAAACGATATTAAGCATATGCCCTTAATTTTCTTAAAAAAAACAAACATGCATTGTACTTAAGATGATATCTGGTCAGTAATGTGCATGCAGAGAGTTGGCGCTGATTAAAGCAATTTTCAATATTCAAAAATAAAAAAAAAGATAAATAAAACAAGAGGACCAAGATGGTCCTAGATCGCTCACCTGAGTCTCTATGACCCCTGGGACATCACATTAATTAGATAGGCAGATGTTAAAAAGAAGATAATTGCCTAAGATCAATACCAAGGAACGTTTTCAGCGAAGAGCAAGACAGATATGCCTTTTTGCTCTTTGATTCTATGTAAAAAGGGATGCACCCGGGTGGACAACAAGATCTATATTTTCACAAATGGCACCTGCACTTTGCGTGCAAAGCGTGGTACAAATGGAAAACTGTTTTCGCCTTTTGGTGATCCTCAACGCAGGACAGGTTACCCTACGGCGAAATGTATTCTTTTTTGTTTAGCACTCTAGTCCTTTTAGTTTAAAAATTCAGCTGTAAACATGCGTAATCGAAAAAAGCCGACACAATTTTGACGGAAAGCCATATTTTTGAAAATTAAACTGGCCATCGAACGTCATGGATAAGATACGCCCTTTGAGGCCAAAAAAATACGAACAAGATCCGGAACGATCTTGTCGGAGATGCGCTATCGACAATGCATTTATTGGCAGAATATGTAAATGTTTGTGTTTTTGTGTGCGTATTTTGGGGTGTTTAGTTCACCTTTTCGAACTTCAGGCCCCAAAAAATGCACCGGCAACATTTTGTCAATCTAAAAACTGTGTACATGGCAAACTTTCTTTGGTTTGCGATCGTTACAGCAGTATCAACGAAACATTGATGATGATGTACAATGCCCTCCAAAAGTTTCTTCACACACACTTCTTTTAAAGATCTTTAGCTTAAGTAATTTAAAACAAAGTTTTATATTATTTTTATTAATAAAATGTATACTTTATATCTTTATTGCAATGTATCAATTAAGAAGCAATACCAGAAATGGCAAAATCATGTAAAATCGACAAAATCAGAATAGTTCACCATTTTGCCAAATTTTCTATCAAGGGGATCAACTTCTGTCAATATTTAGTGTAGCCTCCATTAGCGGGTAAGACAGCCTGAACATGCATCTAGGCATGCTATTTACAAGTCTCTCACAACGTTCCACTGATAATCAGCATTTTCTCCTTTTGTCTCAATATTTTCTGTTATACATTGTTCTAAAATAGTATCTTTATCAACAGTCATTTTGTCTTCTAAAGTAGCGTTCAAATGGGAATAATCAGATTTTAAGTAATAAAAACTAGTCTTTAACTTTGTTTAAAAAGATTAAAGCTGAAAATCTTATAAATGAAATGTGTGTGAAGGATCTTTTGGAGGGCAGTGTATATGAAAGCAAAGTTTTGTTTGAAGTAAAGGGTGAAACCGGCAAAAATCTTAGATGGGTTAGTTTTTAGACTAGCCCATATTCAAAGAATAGATGATTAGGTGTAAGAAGGATTTTGAAATTTATACGCACTAAGGAGGATATATAGGATGAAGGCGATATGTGAACTATGACAAAAGATAAATGCCCTCCACTTGCTCCCCTTTTCATGATTTGAGCGTTGGTGAATAATCAAAACATCGTAGCTACAGCTTAAATAAGCTGTAGTTACGATGTTTTGATCATTCACCAAGCAAATTCTTCGAAAGAGGATATATTTTAGTAACGCACTTGCGTAATGTGCGTAATGGAAGTTACACCCATGCGATAGAGGACAATGAGAATGTGGAAAATTCAACAATAAAACAATCCCTTTTAGCGAATATTTTAGGAAAAAGGAAAAAGTGCTTCTAACAAAAACTTTCTTCTTTGACCACATTATATCATCTTTTTTCTTTCGAAACATCGTAGCAACAGCCGCTTTAAAAAAATTGTAAAACAAGCTTGCAGAAAACCGACGACGATTTCTCTATACTAAAATCACGGGGAAGAATTGTCCAAGGCATATATATGGTAAGGTATTAAAATAATATACAAGATAACGTAGTTTTGGCAAACGTTTATTTATCACAATTGCTAATAACAATGAATAGAATACTGAGAATAAATAAAATTGTAAAACTATTCACAAACAAGAGGCCAAAGGGGGCCTGTATCGCTCCATTTACTTTAAAATATTTATCAATGAGAAACAAGTCAGATATGGAAGTTTGCAAAGAAATTTGTGAAGAGGCCTAAATATGGACTTAATGTGTAGGCATAACCTAATATGGAAAGCCTTCTTTGAAAATAAATACAGTCAAACCTGTCTTAAGCAAGCACCCAAGGGACATTCAAATAGTGCTTGCTTAAGACCGGTTGCTTGCTTAATACAGGTGGTCGCTAAGACAGGTTTGACTGTATTAGTATTGATTCATAATAGAACACGTTCTTTTTAATAAGATAGATATGTCTTGATGGATCTCTAAAAATGGAACAATACTATATACATAGCATGGAAAAATGGCAATCATATTTGTGAACATTTGCCAGTCCACACCCATATATGTCCCAATCAAAATTCTGCTAGGAGATTTACCCAAGGAACATTATTCTGCAACGTTTGGTTGAAATTGGTCCAATGGATTTGTAGGAGAACATTTCCGAAGTATAAATAAGCCCCCATCTTGCCAGGCCCATATTTTTGGGTCAATCTAAATTTCTAGAACAACTTGAGAAAAAGATCATACAATAAACACTGATTTCATGTTTCATCAGGTCAATGGTTTGGGAGGAGAATATCTTTAAAGATTGTATTTGACAAAATAAGCCCCGTCCTTACACGCTCATAGTTGGGGGTCAATCTGAATTTCTTAAACAACTTGAGAAGAGGGTAACCTAAGGATCTTTCATGTCAAGTTTCAGTGAAATCAGGCCATTGGTTTGGGAGGTGTAGATTTCTTAAGTTTATTTTTAATAGTGAAAATAAGCTCCGCCCTGCCACGCCCATATTTGTCGGTCAATACAAATATCTTGACAACTTTGAATGAGGGTCACCGAAAAATCATTCATGCCAAGTTTCATTGAAATCGGACCAATGGTTTGGGAGGAGATTTATAAAGCTTTCGCAGTGGGAAAAAAAACACCCTGCCACGCCTATATTTTGAAGTCAATCTAAATTTCTTGAACAACTTTAGAAGGTCACTATGACAAGCTTCACTGAAATAGGACCAAGGACCAGGTCTGGGAGAAGATTGTTAAGATATGATAGTGAAAAAAGCCCCGCCCTGCCACGCCCTTATTTGGTGTCAATTCAAATTTCTTGAACAACTTTAGAAGAAGGTCACCCAAGAAAAATTTCTGCCAAGTTCGGGAAAAATCCGCCGTTTAGGAGGAGATGTTTTAAGACAGACGCACGACGGACTCGCCACCATGACAATAGCTCGCTGGCCTTCAACCAGAGGGGCTAAAAATTAAAACGGCCCAAAAGATTTATGATATCTATATACAGATGTTGTCTTCATTCTTATAATTCCGCATCTTGTCGAACCAAGGGTTACGAACGTTTTACTTATCTTATTCGAGAAGAAGCTAACGATTCGATACCCCTTGACTCGTGAAGATGATAATTCCGTGACATTGTACAAAAATACTGAAAATATCTACTTATTTTAGAAATTTACATGAAATAAATATGGAAAAGATGCGTACTTAAAAAATGCGTTCTCATAATTTCATTCATTGAAGTATGAATAAGAATTTTCGACCAGGCTAAGCGCTCATTTTGAAAATCGAAACTAAAGATTGAATTATTACTTGTTTATAATCAGTTCACGGTGTTTTGAATTGCCACTTTCAAACTCTCACAGAATACACGACAGCTCAATCATTCATTTCCGACGAAAATCTTTTAATAAATTACCGTGTCTCTAGCCACGTACCTTGACTTCCAACATGACTGCCGATTCAGATTTTTGAGATTACTCTGTCTGCAAAATACATTGGCCAGGACATAAAACTAAAATCAAATCGTAAAAGGATGACCTAAACTTCGTAACTACAGCTTATGCAAGCTGTAGTTTAGGCGTTTAAGTCGACCATTTACGAAAACGTTTGAAAAACTTTAAAATGGCAAAAACCGACGGACGTCAGCGGTTCACTCTTGTCTGAAACAATGCTTTTTCTTGGCCAATCGGTTGGAATTTCATATGCACCTTTTGTCAATGTATAAATTAGCCCTTTCTCATATACGAGAACGTGCGTGACATTCTCATCCAGTTCCGTTTGCGTGAATGCCAGACATTTAGCCTCCTGGACAGGCATATAGTACGTGTACATCAGGAAAATTGAATCGTTGTATTAATGAACTATCTTTAGAGCATATATACTCAGTTCCAAAAGAAAGTGTGCATTTTTAACATTCTTATATCTCAGAAGTTACACCATTTACCAACACAAAATTTCGCATGACAAATCTCCAAACTATTGACCATCGGTACTTTGAGAAATAAAGCACACGGTACTCAATGTTTTTCGGCTAGAAAAGTACTTATGACTTTGAACGATTTGCTTGTACATCCTATAGTTGATGAATAATTATTCTGGAATAACATTCAGTTCAATTCTTGTGTCCTACCTTGCAATAAATTCCCATAGGAATGCAAAGTGTACACCATGCAAAAGCGTAGTTTTACCTTCAATCTTTTTGGTTGGGCAAAAATAAACCACACGCAAAGAAAGCTCCTCACAAAATTAAATTAGCATTCATTTGCCAATAGAAATTCTGTGTACCCACTTGCAAGTCATTTTGAGGGTCAATAAATAATGTTTGTTTGTTTGAATGGGTTAAACGCCGCTTTCAACAATCTCGCAGTTATATCGCGGCGGCCGGAGCACCTAGCAATGGATTCCTTGTATTTCTTTCACCTGTACTTCCATTACACCCTTTCCTAGCCTCCGACTGCTATCTCACATAGGTTTACGCTTATCTACCCATTGGTGAGAGACAAACGTCGGAAAGGATATTTGCCGCCACCGGGGATCGAACCCACGACTTCCAGATTGGAAGTCTTATGCATAACCAACTGCGCTATGGTGGCAGCGAATAAATAATGTAGAACGACATTGCATTGTTACATCTGGCGTTACTGGCCGATCAACGTTGAGATTTCTAACGTTGACGTGACGTAGATGTAACGTCTATATGTAAACTCAAACTTATGTTTTGACATGTTAGAGAGTGCCTAGTCAAACTCAGAAATGCCATATAAGCAAACATCTCTTTCTACAGTAAAGAAATTTCAGATGAGCAAAACTGAACACCGTATGCGCTGGCCATGTGTCCATAGTATCGCAATTTATCGAAATCGGATTTTATGCCTCTTTTATGAATGGTCATATCTAAAATATGCAAATAATTTAACAAGCAAGAGTTCCTTCAACTTAGTAAAAAATTAGATAAAAACAAAAAATGAAAGTGCACACTTTCTTATGGAACTCAGTATAGTTCAGGCTCTGATCGGACTTGTACACAAGTTAAACCGAACCTTTCTTTTACCATATATGGAATTAATGTAATGGTCACGCACTCTCTTATATAACACAGATCTATATACATGTACATATGTCACTTTAACACATCATCTACCACTTTTTCTCTAAAATTGTCCCAGTTGATATGATCGTCTACAGCAGTTCGGACTTGACCAGTGTTCGGATAGGGCTGGATCTGTAATTATATAGTTTATACATATGAGCCTATACGTGATATTTCCAACAATTTCACATGTGCGCAAAGCAAAGCTTCTGGCCAGCCTGTGCAGCCGCACAGTCTGACCAGAGTCTCCACTATGCTATATGTAGATAGATAGGGACTTAATCGCTCTTCAGACTGTCATCATATATTCTTATTCTGTTGTGTCGTAGTCTACGCTTCTCAAAGTTTGTGCCTCGGTTACTTGTGAAATTGTTCAAAATGTCACGCACAGGCCCATATTGTCATTGAATGATAATTTCAGTTAACGTTTGGTCTCTTAATGGCGACTAAAGCCCTGATGTGTTGCATCATCAAATTACGAGCCGTCTTTTTCAATCCACACTGCTTCTACCGACCAAGCCTGAATAAGGAAGGTTCTTATGCCTCATGTATAAAAACGATTTCAAAGAGGTAAACTTGGCTTAAACCTTGATTAGTAACTTCAAGTAGTTACAGAGGGTTGGCTTAAACCTATTTATTTTACATCGATTTGGAAACAAGTTTATACAGCTTAGCTTTATCCCTATCGATTCTGCTGATCCCAAAATTCACCGATGCTTGTGCCGAATCTGTGGACAATTGAAAGAACCAAGATCGATTTTCGCTTACGGGACGAACTCGCGACCTTTTGGCTAAATTGCCGACGCTCTACCTCTGGACCACTGACACCAGATAACGATTACTTAGCATGACAAGTAAAAATGTGTGACAAAAGTCCAAATACGCCTTTTAAACGATCATGATTTAGATTTTAAGTAATAAACATAGTATTATACTAATGATAATGAAACCAATGAAAGCAATGCCTATGCGGTTTTATATTTCTGACTAGAATTCTACCTTAGGGTAGACTAGTCCCTTTTCAACTATCAGAATAGTCTATTCCAGGCCAGTCGATATTGGGACCATTCTAGAGCTGCTAGTCTGATTTCTTAAAGATACTCTGATACAGCGGACAGCCGCCGTCAAAGCGCAGTCGGTAGCGCGTCGGACTGTCAATCTAGAGGTCCCGGATTCGTTCCCGACGACGGAACTCATTCGTTCCCGACGACGGCACTCATTCTTTCCGACAATTTGTCTCTCGACAATGGGTTAGTTAACGAAGACCTATGTGAGATAGCAGTTGGAGGCTAGGCTAGGATGTGGTGGTTGTACTGGTAAGAGAAATACCAGGAAACTATTGTCAGGTGCTCCAGCCGCCGGGAGATATAACTGAAAAAATGTTGAAAGCGGCGTTAAACTCCATTAAATCAATTAAACCTATTTAGTTTACATCGAATGGGAAACAAGTTCTTACAACTTAGCTTAATCTCTCTCGATTTTGCTGATTCCAAAATTCATTAGTACTTGTTTCGAATATGTGGGCAATTGAAAGAAACAAGATCGATAGCCGCTCACGGGAAGAACTCTAGACCTTTTGGTTAAATTACCGACTCTCTACCACTAGACTACTGACGCCAGATAGTAGTACAAGTAAAAATGTGTGACAAGAGTCCAAATACGCCTTCAAGACGATCACGATTTAGATTTAAGGTAATAAACATAGTTTTATTTGTAATAAACCAATGAAAGCAATGGGCCATCTTATTTCTGACCAGAATCCTACCCGAGGGTAACCTAGTCCCCTTTCAACTATCAGAAGGCTATTCTGATAGTCGATATTTGGACCAGTCTAGAGCTGGAAATCACTTTCTGAGAGATACTCTGATACAGCGGACAACAATACCATCCAGGGGTCAGAAATAAGTTGGCCTTATGATATGTCACAATGGTTGTAACTTACATTATTCCGCAGACGACAAGCTATAGTACTATTGATTTGATCTTTCAGAAACTGTTTGGATACCAGCACACACTCGGCTCCATTACTGATCTGTAATCAGAAAAATGAAATATGAATACATTGAATTTCAACATTTTTGGTTAATGATAATGATTTTTTTCTAATCTATAATTGCTTTTTTTTGTCAAGTAATACGAAGCAATAATGAGGACCGGGTTTTTTTTATTTATTTATTTTTTTCAAACTTGAGACACGTCACTCGAAAAGGGAACATCCTGAAGTTCTGTAAAATAAATATTTTAAAAACAGATTAGGTCCAGCATATGTCAATTAGAGGACAGATTACAAAAAAATTTTTGAGGGAAGGTAAAGTGATCATTCTAGATTCAGAAAATTAGCAAATTGTGAAAAGTATCGCCCTTAGTCAGTCTGCGCAGTCCGCGCAGTCTGACTAGGCTCGACACTTTGCGCACTACCCAGATGGCCCCTTTTGGCGTGACGGCTCACATTTCTATACCGGTCGAGAATTTACCAAAAATTTCAGAAGTCAATGAAAATTGGATCACATTTGAAAAGAAACAATTCAATGTTTTATATTTGAACTTAAAAAGAGTAAAAATATACTAGCATTATTATTTGGATACAATGCTTAACGTATAGATCAGTTGGCGAGAAGACGAATTGAAAACTCTTACCAAACTCAAGCTTGGGGTGTTGTCATAGACGAGGGGGTGCATTCCCTAGAAAAGATACAATGCATAATGTTATAACTTAATTTATATACTATATTATGCCAAAACATAGTTCTCACTTAACGCCTCAAAAGGACTGAATTAACGTACCGGAAAAAAAACTAGACTGGTCAAAGTTTAAGAAATGAAAGACAAAAGAAAATTTTTGAGGTTTAGATAAGAAAAGGTTTTGGACAATTAGGAAATATGTGTCAAGCAAAGATTCTGGTCGGTCTTTGTATTCGCAGAATATGACCAAAGTCTATACTATGCAATATTTAGATACAGTTAACAACATCTTGAAATTGGCATTCATCTCTATCTCAAATCATTCGATAAGCGCTCCATTCATTAATTCCAAACACTCACTCAAATCATTCAAAAACGCTCCAAACTCACTGAAGAAGATAGAATCAACAACGCCATATAAGATTTATCTAAATAAAGCTAGAAAAATCGCGATTTCACTGGCATAATTCAAATTGTAAGCGTTTGATTGGTTCTTGAAGAAAAAGGAAGCTATCTATAGAACTTGATGCATATTTTAAAGGGAGGTAATTAATATCGCTAATTTTGTTCATCCTGAACAAAATTTGTGATATTGGAATACCTCCCATTAAATTCAATCAAAACTCGCTCCACTCACTCATTCAATTTCATTTCAAAATCATTCCAAACCACTCATCATTTCAATTTTGCGATATTTTTAACTGTATATATGGTCTCAAAGCATCTGTAGACAGTAAGAAAATCTTTAATTTGCACCATCTAGCTTTCTGTACTGCTAAATACATTAATTTCGTCTCACGCACATGTTAAATTTCTGGAAATGTCACACCCAAGCTCATATATATTTTTGTATACGTAAAAGTACAGATTAGCTTAAGGTAAATGCTTCAAAATTAGCTTTATAGTCATTTTGTATCATGTGTTCTGAAAAAATAAGGATTAACCTGCAGTGCTATTTTTTCAATAAAATATTTCTTTAACCAGATAGTGATACTGTAGTTGTTAGTGATTATCTTTAGATACTCTTGTAGGATTATAAATCTGTTACTGGTTGCTTATTCTATCAGTCCACTCAAAAATACCCGTTTATATTACTTACAAAAACTTCATTCTCGTTCACCATCCCCAGTCTGACGTAAAACAGGGAACTATTCCCTATGTCATTTGAAAGGTTATCGTGTGATTTCGTCTGGTTATGCATTTCCGGGTCAGAGGTCGATGAGTTCTTCCGGTTCTTGGGCCATTCTTCAGAGTCAGATGACGTTGAGCTCCTTTTAGAGTTTATATCCGTGACAGATTCTGACAGTGGGTTTTGACTTAGTCTCGGAGTCTTCGGTATATCAGGTGTGTCGCATAATGTTAATGATGTTTTATGACGCGTTAATAATGGGCTTTCTGTATTAGTATTCCGATCAAGTTTCCTTGCAGATTTCGGCGAATTTTTCGAATGTTTCAATCTGTGTTTCGGAGAGAATGAGTCTCTACTATCCTGTCGACGAAGCTTCTGTACCGTTGGACTCTGAAAGGATCACAAAGAATACTTTTAAAACAACCCATCTTGCTTTTGCGACCACGTCTATTAAGCGACCATTTTTATAAAGCGACTGTTTTCAAAGTCCCTTTTTCTTAAAAAGAAGATTTAATTGATCTAAAGATTATTGTCAATGAATTCTTTGTTGTTAGAAATCATTAGAATCGCCTCAATAAGACGATTCCGTTGAGTTTATTGAGAAACGCGCAATTACAAACATATACATATCAAAATCATGATTCTTATTTGTAAACAAAACATTTACTTAGCGACAATTTTCTTTCGATGCCGCTTTTTGCGGTTCCGTAAGTGGCCACTTAACACACGTTTTACCTCCGACGAAATCTTTGGTATCTATTTTCATACACTTTGATTCCATCTAGCTAAATGGCTGTTCTATGTCAATCTAGCTCATTCTTATTCTCCTTTTTTGACTTCACAGTGTGTAAGCAACATCGGTTTTTGCATTCAAGCTGTCGTTACGACGTTTATTTCGCCAAATTACAAATACGTGACAAAATGATTGAAAACGTCGGGGTTCAACAGTCATCTAGTTATAAAGGATTGTTTTGATTGGTCAATGGATGTTTGATTGACAGCAGCGGTCTGTTTATTTCATTATATTAAGTCGCAAAGATTATGTTAAGTGGTACTATTACTAGCAGTTTTTCTTAAACTTACCTCCACCCTCGTCTGGCACTGGGGTTGCATCTGAACCATAGACGTTCGGCCTGGAAAATAGCAAAATCGTTGCGTGTATTTTCTTTTTCACAGCTCAAATATTTTGGTCATTTGCCTAATATAGCGTAAACTCGCAGTATAAAATTGATACGCTAAAACGGGTTAAATTTAATCAATTTTATAAAAAAATATTAATAAATTGATCTACTTAAAAATCAATAATTTTTTAACAAGTTTGAATTTGCCACAGGCTGTTTGTTAAGGCGATGAAGCTGTTGGATTATCTTTTGTGCAAAAAGATACAATTCGATTTGGAAAGTGTTGAAAATATTTAAATTTAAAATAAAACAGTTTTGTAGAAAGATAGATTTCTTCATAGAAAATAGGTAAAAAAGGTAAAATATGCAAATGTGCGATATGCCTTCGCTAGCAGATTTATCCTTACTACTAGAAATAATACGTACAGTTGGTAACATCGCGAAATTGACATTCATCTCAATCTTAACCATTCTAAATCACTCACTCTGCGCTCCATTCATTCATTCCAAACACTCACTTATACCATTCAAAAACGCTTCGAAATCACAAAAATGATCAGACCAACAACATCATTAAAACAAAAATATAGCGAGAAAAGCTAGCGATTTCACAAACATAATTTTAATTGTAAACGCATGATTAGTTCTTAAAGGAATAGGAAGCTTTTTATTGAACGTTCATGCATATTTTATTGATGGAATGTTATAAATTTCGCCAATTTTGCTCATCCTGAGCAAAAAAAAGTGATATTGGATTACCCCACTTTAATTTCACCTAAAACTCACTCATTCGGCTTCTTTACAAAAATTCATTCAAAAACCATTCGCCCTTGTCAATTTCACGATGATCTAAATGTTTTGGGGTTTTTTTTTGCTTACCTGGATTTATTACAGGTAACAAAGTAAGTGATCTCTCAAGTCCAGGGTGTTGTTTTTTCTTCTTCTGAAATGGAATGGAAATAGTATCTCCAATCAAATTTTACGTTCGAAGTATCAAGAAACGATATTGAGCATATGCCCTTAATTTTCTTAAAAAAACATACATTGTACTTAAGATGATATCTGGTCAGTAATGTGCATGCAGAGAGTTGGCACTGATTAAAACAATTTTCAATATTCAAATATAAAAAAAAATAAAATAAAAAAAAATAAATAAATGCATATTTCAGCTATTGATACGACAGTTTGGTCTTCAACCAAGTGACAATATTCTTTATCTTTCTAGATTGATCAAGTTAAAGTTTTGGCACGGATTAAAAACTTGAAAGATAAATGAATGGAAACAAGACATATTTTGTAAAGGGAGTTCGGGTCGGTTTAGATCTTACGCTCTATCGGTCATTATAAAAGATTTACTAAAGACAAAATGAATTTACTTGAATATTTAATAGAAAACAAAAAATCCAGCTCGCCTAAAGCGAACATCTGGGAGCTATGCAAAAAAATATTTGAAAAGGGGATTGGGTCCAGCATAGATCAACCAAGGGTTGGATTTCTATAATGTCTTTTTAAGAAAGGCAGAATGTTCATTCTAGATTCATATAATTTTGCAAGTTTGAAAAGTTTCGACCCTAGTCAGCCTGTGCAATCCGCGCAGTGTGACTGGGGTCGACACTTTACGCACTACCAACATGGACCCCTTTCGCTTGACGAGTCACAATTTTTTTAAAAAAAATGTTTAAATACCTTTCCTAGGGTATCTGAGAGATCTTCTGTTGAAGCACTTTTTAAGAAATCTGAAAATAAAGATAGATTGAACTTTACAATAAAACAAATGAGATAGGTAGCCTAGAGAAACACCGTATAACCGGACACGCGTTTATTAATTTCCACCTCGTGACTCCATATAACAAGAGGGTCATAGTGACCCTAAATCGCTTACCTGAATGAACTGTCAAAAATTGTTTAAAGTAGATTAAGAAAGGATGAAAAACATTTGACCAAATTTTAGGTTGATTGGGCAAAAAATGATGCCTCTACACTGCTTACAGGGTTTTTTCTAAGATTTGACCCCATGACCTAATTTTGACCCCACTTGACTCAATTTCAAATTTGACCTAGATTTCATCAAGATGACCATTCTGGCCAATTTTCAGATTATCTAATAAAAAAAAATGGCTTCCAGAGTGACTACAAGGAATTTCTATGAATTGACCTAGTGACCTCGTTTTTGACCCCACTCAACCCAATTTCAAATTTTATAAAGAATATCATTCTGACCAATTTTCAGGTTGATTGAGCAAAAATACAGGCTTGAGAGTGTGTACAAGGTTTTTCCAAGATTTGACCCTCTGACCTCATTTTTGACCCTATTTGACCCAATATCAAATTTGACCTAGATTTCATCAAGCCATTCATTCTTACAAAATTTCAGGTTGATTGGACAAAAAATATGGCTCCTAGAGTGTCTACAAGGTTTTCTTAAGATTTGACCCCGTGACCTCATTTTTGACACCATTTGACCCAATTTCGAACTTGTCCAAGATTTCATCAAGAGAATATTTCTGAACAAATTACAGGATGATCTGGCAAAAAATGGCTTAATTTGATTGAGCGAATAATATGGCTTCTAGAGTATCTACAAGGTTTTTTAAGATTTGACCCTGTGACCTTGTTTTTGACACCACTTGACCCAATTTCAAACTTGAGCCAGAGTTCATAAAAACATTCATTCTGAGCAATTTCAGAAAGATTGAGCAAAAAAAAATGGCTTCTAGAGAGTCGACAAGGTTTTTCTAAAATTTGACCCCATGACCTCATTTTTGACCCCACTTGACCCAATTTCAAATTTGTCCGAGATTTTATTAAGACAATTATTCTGACCAAATTTCAGGTTGATCTGGCAAAAAATGTGGCTTCTAGAGTGTCTACAAGGTTTTTCTAAGATTTGACCCCGTGACGACCTCATTTTTGACCCCACTTGACCAAATTTCGAACTTGTCCGAGATTTCATCAAGACAATCATTCTGACCAAACTTCAGGTTGATTGGGCAAAAAATGCGGCCTCTAGAGTGTCTACAAGGTAAATGTTGACGACGCACGACACACGACGGACGACGGACATCACTCGACCACAAAAGCTCACCTTGAGCACTTCGTGCTCAGGTGAGCTAATAAAAAAAGACCGAAATGAAATATGTATCGTGAGAACGGCGACGAAAAGAAAATAGGGCCTACTTTGTGTATCAAACAAACGTATGAGACGGAAATAACACACCAAATATCGAATTATGAATAGAGAAAAGGGAAATAAGTATTGGTGTTTTTTCTGAAAATAAATGTCTGAAATTTTTTCAATTGCTGTTGAAAAAACCGAGTAATGTAAGTTGAAAGGTCCCCAAAATTCGCGTTTTGTTTTAAGCAAAATCTAAAATCAGAAGTCAGGTAGAAGAGCCTCAGTGACAAAAGAATGCCCGGTATAAGATTATTCAGCTCACCATTTTTCGTCCTATTTATTGACGGTAGTAAGGATCCGTTTCCAGTGGTCAGCTTGGCTTTAGACGACAATCCTTGACTATGTTTGGCAGTTTTAGCTCCATCTTTTAAGGCTTGATATATCTGACAAGAACCCTACAAGCAATGGTAATATATCAATATATTAAAAAAGCAAGGTACAAAATATGTTAATTTGCGGGGTCGATTTTTATGAGAATTTTGAGATTATGTGTTTCAGAAATTTTTTAAGCTTCTGCCGTTTTAGCTCATAACGTGCTCAATGCGAGCTTTTGTGATCACCTTTTGTCCGTCGTCCGTTGGACATCGGAAGTCATCAACAATTCTTTCAAAATCTCCTTAATTACGCCAAAGTCAACAAATCATAACAAACATGTTCTTTGGGCGACCCTTCTGAAAACTTGTTCGCAAAAGTTTGATTGAAATCTTTAAACACCTTCTCCTCCAAAACTTTTGGATCAATTTTATCCAAACTTGGTATTAATATTCCTTGTGGGGCGCTTGTCGAATCTTGTTTGTGAAATTTATGATTAAGCAATAAATACGGGCTTGACATGACGGTGCTGTTGTTACTTTTAAATCTTCAAACGCCTTCTTCATCTCTTCATCTTTGTCCAATATAAACCAAACTTGGCACGGATATTTCTTGCATGACCCTTCTCAAACCTTCTTTGTGAAATTTTAATTGTACCAAACAATTGGCACAGCAGGGCGAGGTTGGATTATAAAATTGAAATCTTTAAAAGCCAATTCTGACCAATTACGACATTAAGATTTCTTGTGCAGCGATTTTCACCAGAGCTTGTTATTAAAGCAAAAAATTAGTAGATACGCTCCGACTAGGTCGGTACCTTTCGTAGATCCCTTGTGAGCCCCCTTTTGCATTGTTGGCTCTTACGATCACCAAATATATTCAACAAAAGAATAAGACTCACCGATCTTACGACATAGATCCACTCGGATTCATTACTATTCTTGACAATGACGGCCCCTCGTCTGTAATAATGGACAGCCATCGAGAAGTGGTAAGTTTGTAGGAGCTCTAGAGGAAAATCACGGAGCTCTGGAATCTTTCTGCAAATATTGTAAATGAGAGATGATTTCAAAGAAAAATGAACTTAAATAATAATGATTAATTACCCCAGAGCACAAACGATTTAGCAACAAAATCATGAATTTCGATTGACTTGATGATTAAGGTATATTTCTAGATTGTTTGAAAATGACAATGTCAAGCTTCCTTCCATTATGAAGAATAACTGCATCAATGATAATAATTTCACTTATTTTGTCAAGGTCGGGTGACTTTAAAACTTAAACAATGCCATCATAACGTTTTTATCATGCAATGAAGCCTTTTTTCACCTGAAATCACCTACCTGATAACATAAAATGATATCAGGCAGTATATCATTAGAAACAATTTGCATACACTCTCAACAGGGTTTTTTTTTTCTTCTTTTTTTTTGTCTTTTGTTAGGGTTTATTGTGATTCAGCGCTTAAAAACTGATTGCATGATAAATAGAATAATAATGTCTTAAAAACACAATATTATCTGGTCTCGGCCGCGTGAAATTTTCATGAGCCTACAAAGCCTCGTCATGATAAATTCTCCCATCTTCGACCAGATAACATTAATATCTGCACACATTATTCTCTATTTCCCTGGATAACACGACAAGCCATACCTGAGATAGTCTATAGACCCAAGTCCACCAGCAGCGTTGAATATATCCAGAAACGTTTGTCTGTCTAAACCTAGAACTTCAACAGGCTCTCGACATACTACTGTAGCGGCTCGTTCAGAATTCGTTAAAATCTCCTTCTCCTATATCAAGGCATAAAAACGTGTGTTATTTCTCTATGAGTTTTATATAAAATGTCGACGAGAGAAGAACAAACTTAATAACAATATAAATTGCGAGATTTAGATACAAAAGCAAAAAAAAAAAAAAATTCTTTGCTATGATAATCTCATGGTCTCATTATAATAATCAGATGTTCTCATCTGTATACATCTTTTTATATATATAATTTTGTCTAATTTTACCATTTACGACTTTAAACTTGCCACAAATCTTGGTATTTATATGATAGACCTTATCTATGTTCCTTTATTTTGAGAGTTCTAATTTTATGAGAGTGTGTTTATTATGTAAATTATTAGATTCTTAGTCATGAGAATGTTTATGTTAATTAAAGGTCTAGATTTTAACACCTAAGAAGACATAACTACTAACCCCCAGTGTATCACCCGGTTTCAGGTAGGCTGTGACTGGGTTGTTTGTAGTGTTGTTTAGATCGTCAGCTACTGTTTCGATATCTCTGTATACAGCTGAAATATAAAATATTCAAATTACGAGGGCTGTAATACTGAATAATAAATAGTTTTCAGCACTTTTTACGGATTTTTTGGAAAGGCCTCGTACCCAAATAACAAACAAAACCTAGATCTAACTATGTAATTGCTCTCGATGTCTAGAAATTCTACCCAAAAGTTCTTCTTTAGACACAATTAAAACACTTCGGTTATTTTTTGTGATCATAGACAGATATAAATGTCGGGAATTACTAAGAAAGACTTGTGCTCAAACTTTACAAACATCTAAACTTGATATCGATATTTTTGTCATTTAAGTTTGTATTCGGGTGCTTGATCGACGAAGCCTATAGGGCTTTTAAGTATCAATTGTACACATATATGGACATGGATTCATAGGTGAAGAGAGCGAGTAGCTTTGGTGTCCAGAAAAAAAATGATAGATTTAACTAAGTACAGTGGTAAGGCGTTTCCTCGAGATGGTGAAAACGCGAAGGCTCGATCTCCCCTGTCGGTCCTAACGCGTCCCCTTTCTATTCCCTTGTTTCTATTACCGCATTTACTCGAATGCGCGATCGCTCTAGCAGTTACCTTAGTGAAATGGTCAAATTTTATTGCATTCCCTCGAGAAAAGGTTTTGACACCTTTCTGACATCTACTATTTGCATGGAAATTAACTACTTGCTTTTGATTTGCCCTTTGGCACCCGTTGGTGGGCGTAAGGCAGTGCTAACTCTGTAAGACTTACCCAGGCCGGAGAGAATAAGGTAATAGAATTCAGCTTTGTTCCCTTCCTTGACTAGCACTTGAGAACTCTGAAATCTTCGAAAGAAAAGAGTACGTGTGAAATCAATCAATTATTTGAAAATAATATCTGTTTTCAAGCAATTCGAAATTATCCACTTTTTACTGCAATTTCTCCTTCAAATTAAGTTGTTTTCTTTCTTAACCTTTTTTTGTCAATTTTTTTGTCCCTTTTCAAATTAATTCCAGACTACAACACACTTTAAGTTGACCTCTGCAACCTGTTTGAATTATGAACATTGCGCCCATTCATGGATAAAAGAAATCAATGGTTTAAAAATGCAAATTGATACACGGTTGAATAGGTCATTTCTGCAAAAGCAGATTTGGGGCATGCTTTCTCGCAGATCAGATGATTTTAGTAATGCTAGTCGGGTATTCTTAAAAATACATTTTCTTTTGCTTTATATCTATTTTCCACCAATTCCCACAAATTCCTCTTTTGTAACGTCCCCAACCTAGAAAAGAGAGTAAAGATAGCACTGTGGAAAATGAAGAAAACGCTATAAAAAGCAAATTCTGCATTTTCAACAATGCTTTCTTAGACTTAATAAGATTTAAACTGCTGTCTCCAATTTCTTTTAATTTGGAATAATCTAAAACTTGATGTTGCTGTTATTAGTCAATAAGGATTTACTATTGATAAATAAGTGAAAAAGAAAAGAAAAAAACTTACTTGGCATACCACCCTTTTTTACAGAGTTCTGATTGGATCGCTGCTGGATAACTTGAAAATCTGGAGAAATTACGAAGCATGTACATCAACTGAAAAAATAGGATAATAATTATTCACCTATCTTGCGTCCAAGATGAAATAAAAAAATCGTTCGAAAGTGTTTAAGAATGGTACTCCACTATGCACGCAAGGAAGCAAGCAAAGCGGAATAACGCTACCTTTTCTGAAAACGTTTCGCAAATGTTTTATCTAGATCACAGGGTACATTACAAGCGTGAAAACTACGTGTTCTAACAATATTACACGTTAGAATTTTAAGATTTATTGAGTGGCTAAATGTCTTGATTTCAAAGTTAAACGGCATTCTGCTTTCAATCGATGAGTAATTGTTGAAAAACATTTTGGTAATATATCCCTTTTATAATACCTTTTACTAAACAACCCTTTAAAATCAACATTAAAGTCCCGCTCACGTAGACGCGACTTTGCTTTGGTAATTATTAATCATGTACCCACTTTTATTTTTACTGAATCCATCGAATATGAATTTATCTTCCATAGGGCAAAAATGATGAGAATCATAAAAATAAAATAAAAAATGAATGAATAAAAGAGCAATAACTCTTTTCGCGAAACTTTTTTTGCAGCCCTCCGCTAAATTTTCCTGAAAAGAAATACATGTACAAAGACTTATGAGGCTCGGGTTGCTATAACCTTTTGTATTTTAAAAGACACTTTTAGCTCGACTATTTAAGGAGTATTAGAAATAAATCATTGTTTACCTTATTAATCTGCGAGTCTGACCGATCTGACGCCGGAACCTCTAAACACGATTTAATGGCTGCTGTGTTAGTTTTCTGCAATGAAATGACCACAACCTGAATACTAGTATTGTATGAACTTTCACTTGTAACGATGTCGGTTAAAGCTGCTCTTTCACAGATTTTCATAGAAAAAATATAAAACTTGTTCTTAGATTTGGAAATGTGGGTATTTTTAGATGATTAAGAATGTACCAAGGGCATTAGCACTAAAACCAACAGATTTCAATAATTTTATAACTTATTTTTTCGAAGCGGCAAGATCAGTAAGAGTTCCAGTCTATTTATTTCGAGTCAATAAATTTCAAAATCATAACTTTCCGTGAATAATCTTTCATTTTTGCTTGTAATGATATGAAGTTTCCAGCTGTCAAATACATTTACCTTTATCTTTGATTTTACAAGACAAACATGCAGATTTCACATGCATAAATAGTTTGCTCGAAATTGAATCATAATGTTTAAGGCGTTAGTAGTTGCTTTATTTTTTCAGAATGATTTCGCTAAATTCAGGAATATCAGTCTTTCTTTCAATGCATTTCCAGATTGAATCATATTATTTTCAAGGCTTCGAGGTGATGAGGTCATTACTTCCAATTAATTTTATAAAAAAATCAAAAAGCACATTTTCCCGCTCTGTGAAAGAGCAGCTTTATTACAATTTACCCGGTATCATTTGTGACTAAGTTGACTTCATGATTCAAACATGCTATTTCTAATATAAAAGTCGTTGGCTAAAAGCGAAATCCGGATATTCAACTATGCATTTTCTTTCCTTCCTAGAACGCCGTTATATCCGATATTTACTTTCTCAAATAGCGCATTTCATCGACGCAAACTAACATACATCAGAGATAAAGAACCTTTCATGGGATATTGACACTCGGGAACCCTCGGCGATTCTACGGAATAGGCCTCGGGAATAATGAGGGCGCAGCCATGAAAGCGCGTCATATCGCACGTGGGTTTATACGACGTCACAAACATAGGCCTGACTGAGGATGACGTTGCGAAAAAATAAACGGTAGTGTTAAAATTGGGCATATCATAATTTGAAAACGAAACGCAGTGTTCTACTGCGTTTTGCTTTCAAATTATAACATGCCAAAATGATCTCCACAGACGATCTGAAAACACTAAAGGAATAAACTATTATTCAAGCGTAAAAACCAAAGTACCGCCAGAATTACCTAAGAAATGACCAAAAAGGACTACATTTTCTTCCGAGGTATTTTCCAGTTTACGGAGAAGTCAGAGCGATGTTCTGAATGGGACTATTGTTTGAGATTTTTGGACAAGCTTATATTAAGGTAGTGGGCCAGTAATAGTTCTGCAATGTTTCGGAAATCATAAAATTTAACAGTGTTTCCCGAGGTTTCCTAATGATTTCATTAGGAAACCTCTGTTAACATTGTGAAAGGTCATGAATTCCGATGTGATGCGGAACATTACGGGTCTACTACATTAACTGAGTCAAGAATTGTATTAAGCGAGTCTTGATGAGGGATTAAAGAAATAATAGCTTGAATCACGTAGATGATGAAATTTTCTATTACAAAATTCAACAAAAATGCACTTTATTCAAATCTACAGATGTCAACTGTTTTAAAGAAATAAGATGAGGTATTTCTCGAAAAAGCTTGTTTCCATTGTAAATTAAAATGAGGCTTTCTCCGCAGTTATTCAAAGACCACGATGAGATGGTATAACGATGGTGCAAAGCGAATCAGTTGTAACTGCAGTCGCGCTGAGCCTTCAATTTGTAAACGTTTTTGAAAAATATACGGTGTTTCCCATATATAGTAACTGGCTCAAAATCAAAAATAAATCAATAGATAAATAAATAAGATCAACGTAGATTCGATATTAATTTTGTAGATGGCAAAACTCGTGTTTAGGAAGTGTTTGTTAAATCTACAATTGTTTTAAAAATGATAATGGTTAAAAAGGTTGCGGCTCTAGTATCTGTTTACGACATACAATTAATCAACATTCATTGAAAAGTTTTTCCTATAAAACAGTCTGGACACATTTAAAGTGTTAAACCGACCACTGGTTGCTAAGAAGTATCAGAAGTAACACATAGATGTTAAATTTTCACCAGGTGTCTTGGCTATTGTATATTGTGTCTTTATTACCTATTCCATCAATTGTATGAATTTACCTTTACAAGGCCGTCATGCCAAAATAGACTATCTGAACATTTTGTGCAGCAAATTTTCAAATAGAGATTAGATACAAAAGATGTCTTTTGAGGTTAGATCCGTTCACAAAGGCATTTTATTATCGCCTAATTACCAATGTTTTTGAAACATACATCTATTGCTTAATATTCGGTTATAGAATTTTAAGACAGTCCCTTTTTCGCGGCGCTGACCACAATCAAAAGCAAATCAAGAATAAACCAAACGTATTCTGACTTACCTGACCGAGTGATTTGAATGCGTTAACGTCAAACTTGATCTCGGACTCCATACCGCCGTGTGCCGTGTTATCGACGTTACCCTCTGTGTCCATGAAAAACAAGATTTTGTCACGTCTGTTCAACGCTACTGTTCGCCGGCTGCAAGTAGACGAATTTTCATCAAAAACAATATAATGAATGAGTGCTGACAGCAGAATGCCAGAGGGAGGGGGGTGAATTCAACTTCAAAATAACAAATTCAATTATTCGTCAAACAAATCCTTTGACATTAGAATCGTCTCACCAAGACGATTCCAATAAGTGCCCACGCCATAAGTTTGTATGAAACGTAACAGTTTAATGTTGTCACCATTTACAATTATCTAGAGCCCTAAATTGAATGGTAAGATATACAGAATTTATAAAAAAAAAAAAAACACGTCGACTGTGACAAACAAAAACTAGACTTTGTTGTTATTCATTGACCACGGATTTGGTGTTCGATTCTTTCTCCTTTATTGTAAAGGTGCAACGACGAAATTATTGGAATCAGAGTATCATTTGTAAACATTTCGCGTCTGTGACCAAATATTTTTTTATATATTTTTTTAAAAGATTTTTTTCCACAATGAAAAAGAAAAAAATGCCTGCTAGCATTTTCTTCTACCCTTCTTTATCTATGTTTCGAATGCCTTTAGTTCTTAATTTATATTCCATTTAATTAATGCTTATTAATAATTGCATATTCATACACATAAAAAGAGAATGTATGAGCAAGTGTGTGACACTTCCAACAATATCAAATTTGCTAAAAAAAAAAACAAAAACCAAGACTCTGGCCAGTCTTAGTATCTATCCGCAGAGTCTGACCAGAGTTGTCACTTCACGATTTGTAGGTAAATAAGGTCTCAAAGTATTTGATGACAGTGAGAAAATGTTCTAATTACACTTTGCAAATGTCTGCGTCGCTTTAAATGCGGGAACATCACGCAGATATCAAATTGTTGGAAATGTATCGCACAGGCTCATATTATAACTACATGTATCTAAGCGAATATCATTTCTTGGTCAAACGAAAATATTTACGAATTGTAGTTCTGTCTTAAGATATCGAAGCACGCTCAATCACGGCGGAGAATCACGTATCAAGATAATTTTAGAAACTCGTATATAATCCTTTTAAAACGAGACCAATTTGAAATCCGTTTAAAGCAGAGAAGGCGGGTAAATGTCAGAAATTGCTAGATGTGGTAGATCCTTTAAAAGTCAGCTGATAAAAATGTAATTTAAGACCAAGTGAAAATCTACTTGGTGGATCATAACTTTTTTTATCAGCAGATTTTTTTTACAGATCTATCACATCCAGCATATCCTTAGCGTTTTTCCGACTTCTCAGCTTCAAACCTATTTTCAACTCGGTTAAGTATACTTTTACATAAATAGTGCAAAATATCGAAACAACTATGTCAAATCATCCCTTGCAGTATTCATTATCTCGATCGTTCATGCCATTTTCCAGAAAGTGAAGAGTGAAATACAAGATGTTCAAGAGACTTACCATGTAAAAATCTGTCGTGCAATGATCACGAATTCTACCATGCGTCTAAAACGATCAAGTCCCTGCAAAGAAAAAAGGCAGACATGAGAATTCCAATGCGGTGAACACAATTCTTTCTAGAGTACAAGACAAATTGTAATATCTAATTTGGTGCTGAACCCTAGCTATGTAACTTAAACGAACACTTTCCGCCATGGACCCTAAATTCACATATTGCGAATTTTCCCGATTCTGCTCATATGCGATGTTTTTGTTGAAGAATGAAGTTGTGGTTTAGTAAACTCCATACACAGTGGATCAAAGTAGGCCTAACTTTCAAAATATCTCCAAATATTACCTTCTCTTATAATATAACTTGTGTTAGGGAAAGTTAATTGAGCCCGGGCGTGACATTTCCAACAATTTGAAAATTCGTGTGGTGCAATCATTGAGTAGCGTAGACAGCCACACGCTGTAAATATAAAGTTACCTGATGGTCTACAGATACTTTGAGACCTTATCTATCTACGAAGCGCAAAGTGAAGACTCTGGTCAGACTGTGCGGATGCACAGGCTGGTCAGAGTCTTTGCTTTGCGCATACCTGAAATTGTTGGAAATCTCACGCACAGGCTCAATTCATTTTTATCACCAAAGTAACATGACTAATGGTTTTAAAATCTCGTTATCTTTTTCTTCTGGCTTATTGAAATCAGTTTGAAGCCACAACATAATTTTGCCAGGTGCATACATAATAGAAAGGTTAGCCAAACACTTAAGAAATATTACCCAACTTTGCACGTGCCACGTGCAAAGCGGGGTAAAATTTCTAAAAGTTCTCAAACTTTTTTTTTGCACCCTTAACCCATTTTAGGATACATCAGCATACCTTTCGTCCCGTCTTTTTAAACCTCCAGACTGTAGTTTTAGATTCCACCTGTTTAACATCAGTACTATTATCACCGTTTTCAATTTCATCGTCATCATAATCACATTCAGCCAGAAACAATCGATTCGATTGATCTAAAATCGAAGTATCTCCTCCTTTATACTCATTTAACGTATCTTTAACCATCTGTTGAACGAAGTCAGATTTTCTAAATCCTCGTGGGGAATCTGGCACGATGTTTTCCTTACTTTTGGCACCTACTAGAAACGGATTGAGTTTTATCTCAGATTTTACGACGGTGTCGTCGGGTTTCTTCGTTTTAGATTTCGTTTTCTTGCTCTGTGTACGTTTGGTTTTACGGTAGATCGTTGTGAATTCCTCCTCCTCGTATTGAACGTGCTCTTCCTCTTCCATGCTTAACCCTTTCCCGTTTTACAAAATTTTGGACCTGTCCAAATTCAAAGGTTTTGCAGATGGAAATTTAAAGTGGGTTTTATTTGAAAAATAACCATTCAGTAGGGTAGAAAATAGTGTGGAAAAAGAAGAAATTGCTTAACGGAAGCAATTTCTTCTATTTTAAAATGTTTTCTCAATCATAAAATCACAGACACGTAAAAAGCAGGGATTAAACAGCAAAGACTTAATTCAACAAGCACTCAAACCACCTTAATTGTGTTAAACTTTATCACTTTCAAACACCAGATAGTATCAAATGTTCTTTATTCACTTATCAAATCCATTGTTTTATCTAAGTTTTCTCTTGAAACAATTTAATCTAGTCGGGTATATATTTCCAATGTTTCTCTGTCTTCAACTCGGTGTGATTAGAATCCATGGATACATTGTTGAATACATTTTACGTACATGTGAACTTTTTATTAAACAAGAAACGTTTGGTTTCTTGGACACATGACATTGGCTCTGTCCTCCTATTGGTTGAAATTTCAAATCACGTCAGGCAAGCGTATCATGTGTATGACACGTAAGTTCCAAACAAATTCAAACGTCATTTATATCGATATGTGTATTCCCTACACTGAAACTTGCATTCCTCTCTTCGGTGAGTTAAAGTATCGCAATTACTAATTATTTTGCGGTAAATGGTTAAAGAAATTAAGAAAAAAATATATTTATGAGGAAGAAAACACGCGTAACGGTGAAATAAATCTGTGGGGTGGTTCTAGAGAAAGAGAGAACAAACGAATAAAAGTTGGTAGTTTAAAATGATGATACATTCAGGAAAATTGATATTGCCAAGTATTCACACTATTGTTAGAATTTAAGATAAAAATATATCAGTTTTTATTTATTTTGACTCAATTACATTTTTGATTAACTTTCATTTTTATTTTTAAACACAAAAAGCTTTAGAACTCAGATTATAACATTTTAGAAATGTGCAGAATGAATTTTGAAAAAACAGCATTTTGTAGATTAATTAATAATTGATTTATCAAGAATTATAAAAAAAATTGATTATTAACCCAATATCACTTTACGAAAAGAAAATTTTGTGCATTTTTTGTAGGCATGAAAATTCCATACAAGAAAAGATCATTTTTCATGTTCAAGTTCAACGTAAATTACATTAAGAGAAAACTGTTAGACACCTAGTGCGATCAACGATACTTGATTATCATGACAGGTTCTGATTTTCAATGAATCGATTATTGATCCTAGTAGAGCGCGAAAAACAATCATGATACACTCAGTCGTTGGCTCACCCACGGACGCCGAATACGATAAAATGGTAACATTTTGTTAATTAAGGTAGTGGGCACGTGATAGTTCCACAAAGTTTCGGAAGTCGCGAACTTTAAAAGTGTTAAACGAGGTTTCCTATTGATTTCATTAGGAAACCTCGGTTAGCATTGTGAAAGGCCGTGAGTTCCGAAATGTTGGGGAACTATTACGGTTCCATTACCTTATTACGCAGTTGACGCTACGTAAATTTCAGAATTTCAAACGCATTTACAATTGAAGAAATGCCGTAATTTAACATTGGCTTTTCTATTCCTTTTTATTTAAATTTTAAAAAGTTCCACAGTAACCCTTTTCATCAGAAGTTTTGATGAAAATGTAACCATTAAACTATAATGCTGAAAAGTTGAAGGTTTTGGGTTAATTTGAATGAGAAAAAAACCCCATTAATTTCAGTATAGAGTAAGTTGTGCATTTACCCTTTTGATCGAACGTTCATTTGCTTATTATTTCAATGAAGAAAAAACAGAAATGGTAAATATATGAAAAAAAAACGAGAACGACAAATTATCACATGATTCGCCCGTCACACTGCCAGATCTCCAAGTATGAAAGGGAAAGAAAACATCAAAAAAGCAAGGAAGAGTTACGGTTCTTGCTCACCACACTCCAAAATCATAAGAGGAACTTAACTGCCAAGTTTCAAGTCAGTCGGACATAAGTTGACAGAGTTCTGCTACGACCAAAGTAGTAGACGCCGCCCACATGGACACCAGGGGTCCGTTTTACTTAATATCTTACGATCATTTTTTCGTTAGTCAAAAATTAAAGTTGCTTCTACCGTAGTAACTAAATATGGAGTTCTGACATGCATCATCTCATTGGAATCGTCTTTTTAAGACGATTCCAATGAGATATTGCAAGGCAAAATTAAACAATAAATGAAAACACCAGGTACGATTTGTAATTTTGACTTACGATAATTATTTTCGTAAGAAGTTTAATAAAACGGGCCCCTGATGCCCGGGCGCCACGGGTGATCACAAAATACGACCCGTCTTTCGACGGGCTTATAATAAAACAGCAACAGAAATAATAATCGATCTGAAGCTAGAACCGAATATGTATCCATCAATTTCATGTGTGCGTGATTGACAGACGTCGATTCTGAACCTGGACATCCGCTCTGCGTTTTGAAAATAATCTGCTATTAAGAAAAGAAAAAATGGTCCGTACCTATCTTTTCTACGTGCAGTGAAGACTCTGATTAGACCGTGTTGCGAATGGCCAGGTCGATCTGAGTTTCAACGTTGCTCATAAGATGTATAAAATTGAAATGTCATGCACAGGCTTAAATCAAATAAGCCTCTGGGTGATATTGCCTAAAATTCACATGTTATTGAGACTATAACAGACTGCCACTCATTGCTATAGAATTATTCGGTGCCTGTCTATAGAAACTTCGAGACAACATCTATCTACAAAGTGCAGTATTAAGGTAGTGGAACCGTAATAGTTCCGCAATATTTCGGCAGTCATTAACTTTCACAATGTTAACCGAGGTTTCCTAATGAAAATCATTAGGAAACCTCGGTTAACACTGTTAAAGTTCATTACTTCCCAAACATTGCGGAACTGTTACGGGTCCATTACCTTAAATTGAAGACTCTGATCAAACTATATATATGCGGATGCACAGGCTGGTAAGAATCTTTGCTTGTCGCTCACTTTAAACTTTGCAATTGTCCCAAACCAGCTCAATTTACATTAAATGTTGTGTAGTTTTTGCAGCTTTAAAAACTGAATCTCTCGCAATTTACATCTTCCGGAAACGTGTTTTAAAACGGACTGAATCCCTAGAATAGTACAAAAAAAGTCTTGTGTAATATTCAATCAAGTAAACCTCCATTCAAAAACCTTTTAATCAAGTGTAAATGACAATAGTTTAAAAGTTTTTATGGGTTTAAAGGACAGAATAAAAGTTGTTTTGTGATTTCAGACGGGCTATAGGGTCACCTCGACCCCAACCTTAGGTGATACGTGATTAAGACAATGTCCAAAGAAAGTTAAATTGTCCAAAAAGATTTAGATTAATAATGGTCTTTATGTAAGAATTATCAATATGTCAAAGTGCTTTAGAAAAAGAAAGTGTTTGCGAAAATATAATTAGTCCGACAGGAAAATGATGGCCCAAAATCGTAAGCTGGTTACATTTCGTTAAAAAATTGCTTCGGATTACATGTAATTCATGTTTTTATTTTATTTTACTAGTATCGACTACACTTACAATGACGACACAGGTATTGGAAAGAATTAAAAAAAAAACATCAAAAATAAAAACAAAAGAAAAAAAACAAACAAAAAAAAAAAAAAAAAAAAAAAAACAAACGACGTCTAACTTTAAAATAGAGTACTGTAAAGAATTAAACTTCAAGTTATTAACAGCCGGACTTAGTTTAAAACCATCGGACTTAAAAGTCTATTTCATTCGATCTAAATAGATAAATAACAAAATAACTTGTTGCGTTATGACAAACACCAGCATTGATAACCATGTTTTGAAGGATCAACGCATTATTTTTAAACCATGTTTAAAGGCTTCAAAGATCATCTCATTTAAATTGATGTATGATCAGCTTTATGGACCTACCGAAAGTATGGCACGAGTTATCAACTGGCAGTAGGAAATACAAAGGCGTAACTAGGATAATGAAATTTATACGCACTCACAAGGCGATAGAAAATATAGGATAAATGCGACATGAAGATTGTGACAAGAGATAATATGTCCTCCGTCCGCTCCCCTTTTCTATCAATTGATCATTGGTGAATAATCAAAGCAGCATACTTAGAGCTTAATCATTCATTAACAACACTTTTCGAAAGAGGGTTTATTTCTAACATTGTTACGCACTTGCGTAATGTGCGTAATGGTAGTTACGACCGTGATTAATATGACCCAAGAAATGCTGAGACACACGGTGTAATTCAGAGAACGAGAGAACTTTTTCATATTAATTCACGGAGATATGAAACCAAAACCTTTTCATATGTTTTTGATTTACATACTTGTATAAGTATCATCATTCAAAAGCTTACTGTTAGTTAAATGATCCTTTTTTAAAGGCCGAAACATATGAAATGGGTCTGCGCGTAACATTTCCAACAATTTTATATGTGCGCAAATGAAGACTCTGGTCAGTCTGTGCATCTGCACAGTCTGACCAGAGTCTTCACTATGCGATTTGTAGATAAATTAGGTATCAAAGAGTCTGTATACGGTTAGACAAACTTGCAATTAAACCATGTTGCTGTCTGCGATTCTAAATGTTTGTACCTCAAGAAGATGTCAAATTGTTGAAAATGGCACACAAAGGCTCCATTGAAATCATGATAAAATTGGACAAGAAAATTTGAATAAATGAAAAATATTATAAGAAAGAATCTCTTACCATGTATAGTTTTAATCCACCAGTGATCAAAGATGCTACAATGTGCGAAAGATTAACATCCCTCCGTGAACACGTTCTTCGTGAGGTGAATTGTTCAAAGCCGGCACATGTTGTGAAAGTGCTGGTTGATCTTTGGCTACATAAATCAAAGGTACACGGAGGTTTTACCTAATTAAAATTTCCCCATAGAACCTTTTAAACTGATTTTCATTTGTCATTATACGCTTCGATTTTCTTTCAAAAATCCGACTTTCTTATACTATACATCCGTATTTCATAGCTACTTTCATTTTGACTAGCCACATTTTTCATCACCTGATAAGACGACAATCCCTTTCAAAATTCCTATTCTTCCTTTCTCCGATTGGCGTATTTAATAATGTAAAAGACACGCCTGAGGGGGGGGGGGGTTAAATTGATTCCTTTAAAAAGAGAAATTAAATGAAAATTTGCTGGTATATATTAAGTTGTGCGCATTCTAATAAGCTAAAAATATGATCCATGTTTTCAAAAAAAAAAAAAAAAAAAAAGGGATTCGCACGGGTTCATTTTTCTACCTTGAACATAAACTTGTTCCCTTAAAAGGGTATCTAAAAGTGGCAAAATCGTTTCTTTTCTGCCTGCTGATATTCGAGTATTCGATATTCGCAGGAGTTAATGCTTTTAGTTAAATCATATCCCCAATATTTCGAGAAATATTCTGTTCATCACTTAAATGTTCAATCAGCACTAGTTATATCGTCTTGTCTGCAGCGTGTTTTGACTTGGACCGTCTGTTGAAAGATTTAACCTTTTCCAAGAAAGTACATGTGCTACTTCTTACGCGCCTGAAGAAAAGGCCATGAAAAACATAATGGACAATGAAGAAATGGCTCAATACAAGCCATTTCTTGATTGTCCGCATTGTTTCTAATCAATAAAAAAATTGTCATTTGTAGCTTCTTTGAAAAAAAGATATTGTCCTCTGATTAAAACTTTTCAGAGAGTTAACCACATTTGTTTATTTCATCCCATTTGTATGTTTGCACATAACCCTCTTATCTAATACCATGCATATTAATGCTGCAGTCAATTGGGTTCAATATCACATATGGACGTCTAAAACATAGTAACTATATCTTTATCAAGCTAAAGTTACGAGGTTTTGATCGTATTGACACTATATGCACCACACAGGTTTCTAGCTTTTTCCCTCTTTTATCTTTAAAATACATTTACAAACAAAATTTAAACCTATTACAATATAAAAACGCTCCGATTTTCCTGTATCAAGAAAACGAGACTTTTTTGTAGAAATTTTGGAGAATCATTTAAAGATCATTTCCAAATAGGAATGGTTTATTGATTACAGCGGATGTACTCCAGCCCTGCGTTTAGGATGTAAACGTTAGCGAAGCGCTTTCGAAATGATACCTCGCTTTGCTCGTATTTGCACGTGAAAAGCGGGGTATCATTTCATAGCGCTCGCGAAACGCTTTTACATCCTGAACACAGGGCAGGTAATCCCAACTCTCATGTTTGACCTTGAGCTGTAACCTTGAACTTGGAGCTACCTGAAAAAAAAAATGAAAAAAAAAATCATGTCGCACACCCACTCATGCTGGCACACAATTGTCGCAAATTATTTTTAAAACCATATTTAAATGAGGTGGCTATGATTCTCACGAGCTGAATTTTACATTAAAGCTATGACATTAACCTTATAGCTTTCTCAAAATTTCCTTTAAACTGCACATCTACATATAATTTGGAGTAATTTTAATCCAGTTATTGTAAATCCATTCATAACTGTAAAAGATATGCCCCAGACAGGCACAATTTTACCCGAGTTGTGACCTTGACTTTGGAGCCATCGGGAAATTTCTTTTAAATGAAACATTACTATGGAATAAAACTGTACCATGATATTTTGAAAACTTTTCATAATTTTTTGGAGATATGTTCCGGAGAAGCTCATTTTAATGTTGTTACCTTGACGCTACCCGAACATTCCTTTCTAATGGCACAACTACTTATGGCGGAGAATAATTGAGGGCTCGACAAAGATTACTTCCCCCTTGAAAGTTTTGTATCAATATTTAGTGTCATGCATGAATCATGAAAACAAATCACTGTTTGCACAAACGATTTAATGTCCTGTTTACAAAATTCATGAAAATAGAAGTATCTTTGATTGGTTTTGATAAACTTTAAAATCTCTAACTTTCGCTTAGAATCATCGTTGAAAGTTAAAATGGTAGTGTTAAGGAAGAAGAACCTTAAGGTAGTAGACCCGTAAGGGTTCCGCAACGTTTCTGAATTAATGAACTTACACAGTTTTAACCGATATTTCCTAATGATTTTCATGAAAGCCAAAATGTTGCAGACCCGTATCGTTCAGATCTATCATCATGCCAAATATGAGGCTAGTATTTTGAATAGGCTTGAAAATATTGACATTGTCAAGTTTTTTGGTTAAGTTATGCAGAGACAGACGGGCAACGTCAAACCAATATGCCCCTAATTTTTCGTTGCAGGGGCATAAAAATATATAAAGTGTGTTTCAAGAGATAATCCAGGGAGGTACTTGTTCATACTCTAGTTTTTTTTTTTTTTTTTTTAGTTAAAAAAATTCTAACCAACATTGCCTTTTGAAGAATATAAAATGCATTTCCTAAAAGACAATTGCGATCACTTTGTTAACCCTAAAGCCAGGGTAGTGCTGTGGATACAATGCAAGCTAAGATTATCATTCAAAATTCATCTAGTCTTTTTTTAATGGATGATTAATAGTAACTCAGTCAATTTGCGACGATAAGAACACCTAGCCATGGGTTTCTGGTATTTATCAAACCAGCCCTGCGTACAGGATGTTAAAACAGTATAAACCCTTTACCAATTTTACCCCCCTTTTGCATGCAAAGTCTTGTAAAATTGGCAAATAGTTCATGTGTAAAGCTAATATTTTTTTTAAACATAAATTTTCGATAGTTTATGGTCAAATGGATCTGATGTGCTACTCAAATTAAATTTCGTAAATTCTGACTTTCTGAAATTTGCAAAATACTAAAATTTACATTCAGGCCCCTTATTCCATGATGCAGCCTTGAATTGAGAAAATTGAAAAAAAAAATGTCTTGGTAATCCCCCTAGGAATATTAGATATAAAATTTCATCTAATTTGGCCCAGGACGATATGACGTTGGACAGACAGACAGATGGACACATGCACAAGCAAGCGACAATATGCTCCCCAAAAATGTTTCAGGGAGCAGCGAAACAAGTTATTTAGCTGAAATTATCCCACCATACTGATTGAAGCGATTTCGCATTATGAAAGTTAAAACAAATCATCTGTAGGCAACAAAAATACAGTAACTGCAGTTTACATAACGTGGAAGTTCAGATATTAAATCACCTATCCATGTGTGACTATGAAGTCAGTAGTCTTATCCCATTCTCATCATCTCAAATTTTGGACTGGTCTAAATTGAGAAAGGTTGCAGGTCTACCACAATGTTTTCTGTAAGTTGATGAATTTGAGAGGGTATGTAATCTATGGAAGAAAATGTTGTGGAGAAAGCAGACATTCCTTGTTAAGGTAGTGAACCCATCATAGATCCACAACGTTTTGGCAGTAATAAATTTTGACAGTGTTAACTAAGGTTTCCTAATGATTTTCATTAGGAAACTATGGTTAACATTGTGAGAGAACATGAGTTCTGAAATATTGTGGAACTTTTACAGTTTCACTACCTTAAAAGGAATTTCTTCATTCCACATTTTTTTAGCAGTTTGAAATCATACAAACATAAAAAAAAGCACCGCCTACGAGTGCAAGGCTCGGCTGCAGGTGGTAGATGGTGCAAAAATTCAAGGTAAAAAAGGGACATAACTCTTACAAAAATGCTTCTTCAGCTACCCCCCTTGATAATATGGATATCTCTT
Source organism: Fragum whitleyi (assembly GCA_948146395.1). Taxonomy (NCBI): domain Eukaryota; kingdom Metazoa; phylum Mollusca; class Bivalvia; order Cardiida; family Cardiidae; genus Fragum; species Fragum whitleyi. The sequence continues at coordinate 39,013,780 of OX411544.1, forward strand.
GAGATTGTGAACACAAATGCCAAAATTCATAAAGATATCTTCAAAAACAACAGAGATATGACCAAGGTTAGAGTTTGTCAAATCAATGCCAACAACAACACCAACGCCAAGGTGATCACTATACCTAAAGTTTTCTCCATTACAACAGTACAGGAAAAGGATAAGAATACAATCTTATTTAATTTGTTGTTTTTTTTGTTTCGTTTTAAAAAATAAAACAAACACTGTCAATTCACATCTTAAACATGTCTATTTATTTATCACAAATAGTAAAACTGAAGCTTGGTGTAAATACAAATTATAACACAGTATAAAAACTTGCAAAAACAAATCTGTACATGAATGTGAACTATTTTGACAAATGGAGAAAAAATCCTCTTATTTTGAGAAATTCAACAATATATCTGAACTACGGCCTATAATGATTAAAAAATTATGTAAACATTTACAAAATCAAATTGAATTTTAACTTAAGGTAGTGGAACTGTAATAGTTCTGCAACATTTTGGAAGTAATAAACTTTAACAGTATTAACGGAGGTTTCCCAATGATTTTCATTCGGAAACCTAAGTCAACATTTTGAAAGATCATAAGTTCACAAATGCTGTGGAACTATTACAGGTCCACTACCTTAATCACATGTATCTTTGCTATTTTGTCTAAAAGTCTACAGAAAGAGCACTACTATGCCAGCATCAACAATAGACTACTAGGTGCTGCGTAAGATTTAAATACTCTGAAAAGGGGAAGTAAATCTAACAAATATCCATTAAGTTATACCCCTTGAAAGTATTGTCTGATTTTTAAAATAAAATTGGTTAGTTTGAACTTGGTAAATGCCACTTTCAATGTTATTGCAGTAATAAAATGATAGCTAGTGGAACTACCCAAAGTTTCTTGTCATTCCTAACGCCAGTACAACTACAACATTTTCACAGAGCCATAAGCTGCCCTTTTTCTATGTAAACACAGAAGGGGCTTACATATTTCTATAATTTTTATTTTTCACCAAAACCCTATGTTGTAGGTACTAATTTGAATTGTCTCGATGAGACAATTGTTATGAGTACCTATAACATAGGGTTTATGTCAGTGTTATAAAGAATTTGACTCATTCATTTTTACCCCTCTATTTGTAGATGAGTAAATATATATTCCAAGTTTCAAGTGAATCCCTGCAGTAATCCTAGAGATATCACTAGAAATATCACAAAATACCAATGACAATGTTCTGGGACAATTATGACAAAAACTACACAACTGCTATTGCAAAAGCTCTGTTATTCGTCCAAAGAAACACAGCTTGCAAGCACAGCTTGAAATTCAACAATACACTTTTTAACTTGTGCTAAGCGACCACCTAGGGTCCCACAAAAAAGGTTGTATATAGGAGTGGTAGCTTAAAGTATTTGAAATAGATATGGTGTATCAATTAGATACTTGGATTTTCACATAATTCTTACAAAATCCTTTGATGTTTGAACCCATTAGAATCGTCTCATTGAGATAATTCTAATGGGTTCCAACATTATTAGATTCAAAGACGAACACTTTTTCATTTAGGAATGTCCAATTTTCAAAATTTTGCTTATGGTGCAGGGACTTTTTATGATAGTTGCTTAATAAAAGTGGTAACTTGTTAGAGGTGGTCACTCAAGCATTATCCACTGTTTCTGAATTACAATATCTTAAAAGAATTTTAAAACTCTGTCAACAAAATTTCGTCTAGTCCGAATCGAAAGAAGTAGCACACAAAGTAGGAACTAGGAAAACAATATGCCCCGTAATCTATTGATGCATGGTTTAAAATTAAATGCGAGGAAAATAAAAGACCAGTGATGGTTACGTTATAGAGGTGATCATTTGAGCTAAATTGATACTTAGATTTTTAAATCATTTTACAAATTATTTATTGGCACAACACTCTGTGTCCTACTTTTCCAACAACTTAACTGAAGTGTTGATTTTCGTCCATACGGAAATTAACACTCCAGTTAAGTTGTTGGAAAAGTAGGACACAGATTTGCTAATTTCTGTATAGACGAAAATCAGTCTGCAAATCTGCACCATCTTAGAATTATCAAAATATATAGGTGCTAGAAGGTTGTAAGAGCCTTCATCTTGTATAAGCATTTTGGCTTTTAACAACTGGGATGACTGAATGTAATACATGGTTCTTACAAGCTATTCCTTTATTTTTCCACCGTGTTTTCCAATTTCCATATTCTCTAAGGGGAAAGGTTTAGAGAAAATTGGTTTTACGATCATTCAGCAGTGACAAAAACACTTGAAAAAGTGTGTATATTGATAAATAAAAGGACTATAAATTATGCAGGTGCTAATGCCGAGTTATAGGTGCTTGATAAGTCATAAAATTGGCAACATTCTCATAGAAATGCATTTGATTTTGATTTATTCAACATGAAATCATATTTTGTTCTTTTGATAGTCAACCTAGAACGTTAGAATTTTAGAATGAACATCTTAAGAAGTTAAGAGACACACAAAATAACAGTTTTCATGTGACAATGACAATAATTCTTTCCATGTTCGAATGTTTTTTTTACACAGTTTATAACAATCTTTCAGTCATATGGCTGGATTACTTAACAATGGGTTCATAGTGCTTCTCAAACCAGTACTACCATTACATCATTTCCTAGCCTCATGCTGTTATCTCTCATAGGGTATGACTATCAACCCATTGGTGGGAGACAAATAGTCAAAAAGGTTGAGTGCCGCATAGGGGATCCAAACCTTGAACCTTAAGATTGACATTGAGACTGAGCTGGGCTTTGATGGAGGCATGACAATTATAAAAACAGTGAGGATTGACAGCAAATTTATAGCAATTTATCATGCAATGAAGCCAGTATTGATCTTTTATCACCTGCCCAATAACATAAAATAATATTAGGCAATGCATTTTTAGAAACACTTAACATGTTAAAATTTTATGTTCTTTACTAGGAAATCTTTCACCTAAATTCAATTTGATGTTCAAGATTTGTAAAAATTTAAACACTGCAAAATGGTTGTAAGGTAAAAAGAATAATACATAAATAGCTTAAAATATCAATGATATCAGGTCTAGGCTTTCAGAAATTATTATGAAGAGGCAGAGCCTTGTCGTGATAAATTGTCAACCCATTACCGGACAACATTGATATTTCAAGACACTATTATTCTCTAAATTTCTCCCAAAACAGCAGAGCGAAAAATGACAGTACAAAGGTACATTTGATTATATCTTTGTGAAATTATTGGACAATGACTACCATATTTCTCCTAATAAAAGCTCTCAAGAGCTATACATAACATGGTCCTGGAGCTTTCATTCAGTATGCATTTGCTGATTTAAAAAATTATTAAACATGTTTTTTTAGGCTCATTTCCCTTTAATTTGAGGTGAATTTATTTCCCTTTAAATTGAGGTGAATTTTCTCTAAACAATCATATAAATGATTGTTTAGAGAAAATTTATCTCAAATAACAGTCTATAAAAGTTCTTAAAATTCAGGCACTTGAATATTGGTTTTCTAAGTAAAAAATGTAGGGGTGCTACTATTAGGGCAGGAGCTATTATTAGAAGAAATAAGGTAAATAATTATGTAATGAAACATATCTGTGAGTGTAGGCCAGGATAGCAGATGAAATGGGGAGAGGAAATACCAGCCTAAAATCTTTATTTCTAAATATAAAACCCTATGTTGTTGATACTTATTAGAATATCATCAATGAGGCCATTCTAACAAGAGATGTTTGTAAAACATTCATGCCCCACCTGAAAGGAGGTCAAAGCCTTTTCTTTGTCAATCAACAAAAGGCAATACCTCACAAAATAAGATGAATAGAGGTATAGTTCTTTAGCACTGCACTTCTCCTAATTGAGATATATCCACCTGTGAAGTTTCATGATTCTAGCTTGCATACCTTTTAAGATATGGTCTGGACAAAAAAGTTCTACTGACGGACCAACGGAGGACTGACCTACTGACTGAAAAGTGCAAAGCAATGTACCCCCTCTTCCTCGAAGGGGGGCATAATAAGTACCCACAACAAAGGGTTTGTCCATGTGTCATTAGAGAATTTCATTTAAAATCCAAGACATCCTTCATTTGTCTATACCTGTATAATTGTACAATGGAATATATCTGTGGGCATAAGGTACAGATTAGAGTGGGTATGCCAGTCTAAAATTTTCATTTCTCAATGAAACCCTATGTTGTTGATAATCATTTGAATCACCTTGGCAAGATGCTTCCAATTAAAGCCTACAATATAGTGTTTATGCATGTTCTTTTAAGGTATTTTGATCTAAAATCTAAAATACCCCCTCCATCTGTCGATCTGCTAGTGTATTATTACAATGGAATATATCTGTTGCCATGAGGTACAGATCAAGGGGTTTAAAGCCAGTATAAAATCTTCATTTCTTAATGAAACCCTATGTTGTTGGTACTCATTAGAATCGTCTCAGTGAGACGATTCAATGAGTTCTAACAACATTGAGTTAACCCCTGTAATTTTTTTTCAATTCTTTGATCTAAAATCTGAAATACCCCCTATATCTATAACTATATGAGCTAATATTTGGTTTGGAATCAATCTTCATCTTTATCTAGGACTTCATCATCATTGGACCTGGAATCTAGGTCTTCATTTCTCTGATTGCTGTCTATCAAGGGAGCATCTGTAACAGTTCAAGAAAAGATGTCTTAAGTTATGAGTGAGAACTTCAGACATCAACGAGATAAGACTATGGAACACTTATGTCCGTGAAATGACCTTGTTCAGAGGTGCGTTTCTTACATTAAGATTCTTAAGATTTTTAAGATGTAGCGTTTTTTAGATTAAGATTTTTAAGCAACTTAAGAATCTTAGGATATCTTATTTAGGAAATGAAGATGGTTTTGCATTGACTTTAAATTAATCAGTAGCCTTGATGACGTCGAATGTTTTCACTCAAAATATTGATTATCGTTTCTTATGACGTCTTAAAAGTCTTATTAAGTGGAAATTTTCATCTTAATGTAAAAAATGCACCTCAGGGCTTAAAGGGGCTCAGTTTTTGCAAATAAGTAATCAGGACTCTCAAAACTATCTGGAATGAGCTATTTAGGCCCTTAAAAAAAGAATTGAAGACTGATCTTAACAGTATTCTTCAATTCTAACCAGAAGTTGATCCTCAAAGGTGTATATCTATCCAGTATCCGATTCCTGATCAGAGGTTTTTGTTGCAAGTTTTAAGCCTTTGACCAAATATGAGTATTATAACTAAATCGTGTTAAAGTGACTGGGCACTGTTTGGTCCACAGGTTAGCTTTTCAGTGCGCATAAAGCCAGAGTGACAGACAGAAGAACACTGGCAAAGTAATTTTCAATGAAACATACAGGTATCTATCATCTGCAACCTATCTTATTTCAATTAATTCTAAAATTTCGAGGTCTGAAAAAGGTATAATGCCATTTTTTTGTGTGTTATCTCCCTTGTTTGTTCTAAGGATCAAATCAGAGGTGCTCCAAAATCAACAGCGGTCTTTTTACAAGTTTTCTATGGATTTTATCCCTGTTTTCTTTGGAGAAGTTGGCAACAATGTTTTTGTATATAAAAGGTACTTATTTACTTAATTTGTAAGTAAGATAAAGTTTTCAAAAGTAAAGTTGAAAATAAATAGTTATTTTGTTTCAAGTACATTTTTTTTAAATGGTATTGTATTTAATTTAGAACTTATTTATAAATCTTATCTTTAAATCTTATAGTGCTAGGGCAATAAGGATAAAAGCCAAGGTGACCACTGAATAGGACCCTTCCTCCATTTAGAGAATTTCAAAGTAGATAAATACTCAAGTGATAACCCTCATTGAAAATGTTTTCTTTCATTTCTTTCAATTTTCTGTGTGTAAGAATCTCAATAATACCTTGAATAATCTTACACAAAGGTTTAGAAATGGGAAAGATAACTCTCTCAAAACTTTATTTCTTACTAGAACCCTATGTTGTGGGTACTCATTAGATTTTTCTTTATAAGATAATTGCAAGACAAGACAATTCCAATGCGTAACACAGTTATTTGCGGTATTGAAAAATTTTGACATGAAGTCAATTCTACAAGGGTTGGCAAGTATTGACCATCCCAGTTTTAGCTAACTGTCACTACTCTGACTTTTATCCCCCACCAGCGCTTTGTCAAAATGTAAGTGCTATTAGAGCAGAATGTGTTTGTAAAACATATTGCGGTCATAAGCAGTATAAACATGAAGTTTCATAATTCTAGATCGCTTGGTTCTCGAAAAATCAAAACGAAAATTGAACAAAAATTTACTGTGACCTTGACCTTTGAGCTATGTGACCCCAAAACAAAAGGGCACTTCCATGGGTAATTAGCAGCATTTGCATGAAGTTTCATGATTCTAGGTTGCTTGGTTCTCGAGTTAGAGTCTGGAAACAAAAATTAAACAAAGACTGTCTATGACCTTGACCTTTGACCTATGTGATAGGACACTTCCATAGGTCTCAAGCAGCAGTTGTATTAAGTTTCATGATTATAGGTTGCTTGGTTCTCCAGTTAGAGTCCGGAAACGAAAATGTCTACAGACGGACAGATGGAGGGACAGACAGACAGAAATGGTGAAACCAATATAAACCCTTCTACTTCGTAGGTGGGGAGTATAATAACCTGTTAAAACCAACCTAGAGGGTCCATACTGGTTGTCTATAAAAAGCATGTGGTCAAATACTGGTTGATTTAACAAGAGCTGTCAGAGGACAGCGAAGCTCGACTATTCCTAGTGCTGGATAGTAACAGCAAATCAATATCAACATTGGAAATTCAATAAAATGAAAGTCAAGAGAAAAGAATCTTTGTCTAGAGGCTGATATTATGGTCACAGAAGCATGTGCAGAGTTTCAAAGCAATAGCTTTAGTAGGAACAGATATACAACTAACATAAAACATTTGCACGTAAAAACTTAACCAAGATTTTCTAAGGCCAAAAAGGGTTAAAATTCCACTAAATAAAATATCAGAGTAATGAATCTTTTTCTGTGGGCTAATATTATGCTCAAAGAAGCGTGTGTAAAGTTTCCAAGCAACAGCTGTAGTAGAAATAGAGATATTACACAAATACAACATTTGCACGTAAAAACTTAACCAAGAATTTCTAAGTCCATAAAGGGTTAAAAATCCACTAAATTCTATACCAGAGAATTGAATCTTTATTAAGAGGCTGTTGTTATGAACATTGAAGCATGTGCAAAGTTTGAAAGCAATAGCCTTAATAGAATTAGAGATATAACTGATGTACATTTGCACGTAAAAACTTAACCAAGAATTTCTGAGTCTGAAAAAGGTTAAAATTCCACTAGATTCAATATCAGAGTAATAAATCTTTGTCAAGAGGGTGATATCATGGTAACAGAAGCATGTGTAGAGTTTCCAAGCAAAAGCCTATGTAGAAATAGAGCTATAACTGATGTACAACATTTGCACGTAAAAACTTAACCAAGAATTTCTAAGTCCGAAAAGGGTTAAAATTCCATTAAATTCAATATCAGAGTAATGAATCTTTGTCAAGAGGCTGATATTATGGTCACAGAAGCATGTGTAAAGTTTCGAAGCAATAGGTTTAATAGAAACAGAAATATTACAGATTAACAACATTTGCACGTAAAAACTTAACCAAGATTTTCTAAGTCCGAAAAGGGTTAAAATTCCATTAAATTCAATATCAGAGTAATGAATCTTTGTCAAGAGGCTGATATTATGGTCACAGAAGCATGTGTAAAGTTCCAAAGCAATAGCTTTAATAGAAACAGAAATATTACAGATAAACAACATTTGCACGTAAAAACTTAACCAAGATTTCTAAGTCCGAAAAGGGTTAAAATTCCACTAAATTCAATATCAGAGTAATGAATCTTTGTCTAGATGCTGATATCATGGTCACAGAAGCATGTGCAAAGTTTCAAAGCAATAGCTTTAATAGAAACAGAGATTTTAAACACTTGCACGTAAAAACTTAACCACAGCATTACGCCGACGCCGACGCCAACGCCGACGCCCGGGTGACTGGAATAGCCCCCCTATTCTTCGAATAGTCGAGCTAAAAATTCATTCGGTAAATTGAAAGCAAATGATTTTTTGAAATGCACCAAAGCCACAGAAAAAGGGGTAAAACTAATATAGCCCCATTTCCATGGCTTTGGTTATGCATAACAGTGGAATCCTAATAATCACAACATAAATCTATAAATCACCTCTGTTACTATATATTTACTTAAACTTGCTGTTAAAAGGAAATATCTCTTTTACCTACTGTTGTTTGAACACAGTCATTTGCAATTAAGCAATGCATTGCTATTACCAGAATTGCAATAAATAAGATTCCACTGTATATACACTAACCTTCAGTAGCCAAACTATTGTTTGAGGAGTTAATACTGCCAGCAGTAGCTCTCCTTGACACATTGGAATGGTGGGACGATGCACTATCAAACGTTTCTATTGTAACTGCCGTAGACGCATCACTCATACTAACATTCACCGTGTCTATAGACCCGAATATTTCTGACACACCATCACGATTAATCGTACTGGTTGTGATCACTGAATGTCTATTTGAATTATCTCCACTTTGAGATTGGTTTCCACGGAGATTAGAAGGAATGCTGGGTAAAGGACGATACTCTCCTACTTGACCTGACCCTGATCTCGGACCAAAATGACTCGTATGTGATTGACTTCTCATGGCTTCCTCATATGAGGGCAGCGGCACTTGTCCAACAGGGTTATTTTCATATCCGATTAATAAAACTCGATCATGTTCATCAAGGGGATTACTATGAACCCTGGAATATGGCGGTGGAGTGGATGAAGGGCGACACAATCGAGGTGGGTGGGGTTTCCGTCTTCTAAAAACCATGATGACCATAATAAGAAGTAGGACACCCAACACACTGCAGGCTGTAGCAACAACAATGGCTAATGTACTCATATGGGACTGCCTGGTTGAGGAGGAGTCAGATTTTGAGTTAATCTCAACTTCTGGAAAAGAACAAATTGAGGGATCAGCGCAATACTATTGTAAGGGCTTATATATTCATAGGCACTTACAATAGTATTGTGCAGACCTGTTGAAATGGGTAATAGATACAGTAAAACTTGTGTTAAGCAACCACTAAGAGGACCACTAAAAAGCAGTCATTTATGAGAATGGTCACTTAATACAAAATATCATGATAAATAGCATTTACAGTTTTGGTCAAGATGGTCTGAGCTGAATCCTATAATGTTCAAGCTCATTAGAAATTGTCTTATTGAGAGGATTCTAATGGGCTCTGACAACATAAGATTCAATAATAACCAGTTTTTTGGCAAGGATGTTCTCTTTTTCAGATATTTTGCTAAAGGTAAGGGACTTTTTATGGTGGTCGCCTAACAAAATTGGTTGCTTAGTGCACATGGTCACTCGAACAATATCGACTGTACAGGTTTTTTCTCATCCTAAAATTCAGGGTTTCAACCCATTAAAAATCTTAGAATTCGTTGCTGCATTTTGATACATTTTACTGACAATAAATAAGACTAGAATACTTTATATAATATCATAATACATATCTATGATTTGCCATGAGATTTTCTTTCAGATAAAATGACCTTACCTGGTCTTGAAACGAAAATTAATTTAGCAAGCTTTGACCATAGGGGCCAGAAATAACACCCCCACCATATAGACTAATAAAATTAACTATATTATTAGTCTATATGGTTGGGGGTGGGGGGGTGGGGGTATTTTGGACCGCTATGGCCTTGACTATTTAAAGTCAAAGTTTAAATTATAAAATTCGAAAATTAAATACAACATAATGCAGGAAGAATTTTGCCCTTATAAATCTTGATAACATCTATTGGACTGACCTTTAACACAAGTTGGCATCCTGTAGTCCCAGCTCCCGTGTCTACCACATGTGACTATAGATTGACCAATCAGCTTAAAGCCCTCATTACACACACATTCCACGTGTAATCCAGAGAAGAACGGCTCACAATCTTGTAAATCACTCTTGCTCTCGCAGAAACAGTTACCATTAGAGATGGTTGAGATACTGGGACAGTATACTGATGAGTCTGGAATACAGAGAATAATGTGTTAGTGTCTTAAAATAACAATGATATCTGGTCAAGGTTGGGAGAATTTATCATGAAGAGGCTTTACCTAGTCATGATAATTTCTCACAACCCAGACCAGATAACATTGATATTCTAAGACACTTATCATCTTATCTACTTTTCATGCAATCAATTTCAGCACTTAATTATAGTGAACTCTAAAAAATCGAAGAAATTTAGGTGACAGTGTATGCAAATTGTTTCGCAAAATAGACTACCTGATATCATGTTATGTTAACAGACAGGTGATATTGGCCCTACCCTGCCACACCTATATTAATAGGCAAATCAAAATTTCACAAACAATTTTTGAAGGTTTCATTGTAATCAGCCCTTTGTTTCAGGAGATGTCATTCAAAGATTTCAGAGTGAAACAATGCCCTGCCCTGCCCATATTAATGGGCCAATCAGAATTTTGAAAACAATTTTTGAAGAAAAACATTTTGGCAATCTTTCATTAAAATCGGCCTACTGGTTCAAGACAAGAAGATGGTTTTAAGATTGTTGACAACATACAATCCTAAAAGAATAAAGCTCCCCTTAAGCATGCTGTGCTAAGGTGAGCCAATAACATAATGATTAGAGTAATGTTTCTTGTGCACCTCTCTCATTGAGATCTATCCACATGTGAAGTTTCATGTTTGCATACTTTTGAGATATGCTCATGACTAAAGAAGGTCTATGGACAGATCAACCGATCAACCCAGCTACCAACCAACAAGTGCAATGCAAAATACCCAATCTTCTTCAAATGCAGGCATAACAACACATACCTTCAATAGGGATACATTTAGGGGGATAGTGGGACCACTTGGTCATGAATATGATATGCTCATGACTAAAGAAGGTCTATGGACAGATCAACAGATCAACCCAGCTACCAACCAACAAGTGCAATGCAAAATACCCAATCTTCTTCAAATGCAGGCATAACAACACATACCTTCAATAGGGATACATTTAGGGGGATAGTGGGACCACTTGGGGCCCTGTAAGCAGACCAAGGTTGCTGGCCCCTCAAGTTTGTAGCCCCTGTTACATTTGTAGGTGACCTCTGACCCTAGTCTGTAGGCATCTTCCATATGTGGCAAATAAAACATTCCATATTCTATCTTTTGTGGAGCACTGCATTTCTCCATTACCACTGCAACACAAACACAATATATTAACCCTTATCCTTCAGGGGCCTGTTTTACTAAACATCTTACGATCATTTTTGTGTAAATCAAAAATTAAATTTGCATCTACAGTAGTTACTAAGTATCTAAAATCTACCATGCATCATCTCATTTGAATCGTCTTAAAAGACGATTCAAATGAGATATTGCTAGGCAGAATCTAGCAACTAATGAAAAGACCAGGTATGCTTTATGATTTTGACTTTATATTAATTTTTTCCAAGAGACGTTGATATTCCAACCAGTTTGGCTCAAATGGATTTCCATTATAATTTAGAAGAAAGCAGGAATAGTAGGCTAAGATCAAACTGCATATCTATGCAAGCTGACTTTTTAAAATAGGAAAATGCTGTGAACAGTAGCATAATGGATAAGCTTTATGGAATTTTCTATGTTCTAAATGAAAAAGAAAATACTTAAGCTTACAAAATCGAAATTACTGCTACAATGGATATCATGAGTTATCAAATTCTTTTGACAATCCATACCCATAGGAATAAGGGCTAATAGGGACCTACATCCTTTGATTATTTTGTATTAACTAGAGTGGTTGTCCAAACAAAAAATACTTTGATTATAATCTTTGACAATGAAATCAAACTAATTTTGTTTTTCTTCTTTTAAATATTTACCCATACTAGAGAATAACTTTTCCTGCTAAAATTTCTCAGACATTATTGCATGAATGCATGTTTGAAATGAATGTTTATATAGAGCCTAAATAAAGACATTGATCTTATTCCCGCGTTAAATTAATTGACATTATCAATTTACCAAGAAAGGCAAGAATAGATGGCTTATTTTTGAGTTTGGGGCTAATTTCAAGTACTACAATTAATCATTTTGCAATCTCTGTTTGAATAAATACATTTGTCTGTCTTTTTATGCAATAATAGCGTCAATTCACTTTTTATGGATGTTAATATTTGCAGACACCCTCAATAAATTTTAAGGCTTAAGTGCATCAAACCATTTTTCGGGTAACTGCAAATGTTAACGCCCTCAAAAACGTAAAATAACTCTGAAATTATCAATTGATAGCAGGTGACAAAGGTCAATACCAGACTGCTTGTTTGTGTATGTTTATCTTATTCTAAACTATTTAACCCTTTGCTGTTTAATCCCTGATTTTTACCTGCCTGTGATTTTATGATTGAGAAAACATTGTGAAAAAAGAAGAAATTGCTTCTGACAAGCAATTTCTTCTTTTTCTACCCTAATTTCTACCCTACAGAATGATTATTCTTCAAGTTAAATCCACTTTAAATTTTCGTCTGCAAAACCTTCGAATTTGGACTGGTCCAAAGTTTTATAATACAGGAAAGTGTTAAAAGCTTTATAGATAGCAAGAAAAGACTTAACATTACACCTTTATTAGTAGTATTGACATTGAAGTTATTTGAGTGTTGCCGACACCAAAAGTTACTTTACTTACGACAAGAGGGCAGTGTTCCTTCCCACTCTGCATTTGTACAAGTCAGACCTCTCACATTGGAATCGACAAGTGTGTAGCCATTTTGACACTGGTAATATACAGACTGGCCTTCTAGAAACATCCCATCAGTGTCCCGTAACATACTTATACTATCAACACTGACATGGCTATGTGGAATGTCAGGGGGATTACTGCAAACTTTCACTGAAAAAGGTGGATATATAGAGGATTTATTAGGGCTTGTGTTTGACCCTTAAACAGACTGGCCTTCTGAATACATACTGCCATACTGCACACTTTCAATGAAAACATATCTTAACCCCTTTCCTGCTTGATTTAGATTTTATTTTAAACAAATGCTAATTTTTCTAGGTTTGTCCTCAAGTGGGGCTCAAGTTTTTACCACATTATGTAAGTAGAAAGCAAGTAGTGTTGGCCAAGATCAGTTGATCTCAGTCTATACTTTCTGCCAAAGCGTTGTCTCTACAACTGATATTCAATATGGCCAGCCTGTGCATATGCAGTCTGAACAGAGCTGTGGATTTGCGTTTTGTAGAAAGATCAGGTCTAGAAGAGTCTTTTTACAGACAGCTAATATTCCTATTGTACTGTGGAACTGTGGAGGCTGCTTAATGTTTGCACCTCATGCCTGTTGCAAATTGTTGAAATTATTCACAGGCTAATATGCAGTAATAAGAGGACTATGATGATCATATATCGCTCACCTGAGTAAGTCAACTCATAACTTGGCAACCATGTTACAAATACCAGAGTTTGTTTGATGTACATTTATTGTGGTTTTGAAAGAAACAGACTTTAATTTTGTCCAACTGCAATTTGATTCTTTTTTCAAACTTTCAACCTTTCTGTTACCATAACCAGAGTTATTGATGGAATTAAATTCTCTTACCAACTTTAGTAGAGCTACAACCTAAGAACGTCCATGTCAAGTTTAATATTGATTGACCAAATGGTTTAGGAGAAGATGAATTTTTTAAAAGCTTTGCAGCCTTTGTAAATTTTTGCCATTCCATTACTCTGGAAATCTGGGTTTTTGAAAAAATTAAATTCTTTTAACACCTTTAGAAAACGTTTACCTCAGGATTATCCCTGCCAAGTTTTAGCTTGATTCTCACAATGGTTTAGGAGGAGAAAGTTTTGTGTTTTTTTAAATTTTTGGCAATGTTATCATAAAAACCAGAGTTTTTGATGAAATTGAATTTGTTTAACACTTACTGTAGAGCTTCAACAATGGAACATCCCTGCCATGTTTCGCTTGATTGGCCCAGTAGTTTGGAGCAGTAGATTTTTTTCTAAGATTTTTGACAATTTTTCGTCCAATTTTCAGTGACCATGGAAATAACAGTTTTTAATTAAATTAAATTCTTTAAATCACTATTGAAGAGCTTTACCAAAGGGATACCCCTGCGAAGTTTCAGCTTGATTGGCCAAGCTATTCTGGAGAAGATTTTTTTCTAAGATTTTACATAATTTTTCAGCCTATATGTTACTATGGAAACAAGAGTTTTTGATGAAATTAAATTCTTTGAACACCTTTTGAAGAGCTTCACAGTAGGAACATCTTTTCCATGTTTCAGCTTGATTGGCCCAGTGGTTAGAGTTTTTGATGAAATTAATTTCTTTTCAAAACTTTTGAAAAGCATCACCCAAGGAACATCCTTGCCAAGTTGAAACCATAGTTTTTGAAAGAATTAAATTCTTTTAACACCTTCTGAAGAGCTTCACCCAAGGAAAAGCCCAATCAAGTTTCAGCTTCATTGGCCCGATGGCTTAGAAGTAGAAGATAATTATTTAAAGAAATTGTTGACAGACTGACAGACAGATGGACAGACAGAGGGATGGATGATGGACAGACACAGACAATCAGCGATCACAATAGCTCACCTTGAACACTTTGTGCTCAGGTGAGCTCAAAAGCAGAAGGTTTTATTCTTTGATGATTTTCGTAGATTACACATATGTTTAAGCTTTAATCACTTCGTAATTTCCTCCCAAGACCAGTTAAATTACCAAAATTGATTACAAAGTTATCAGTCTACTAGAAGGATTAAACCCTTCTTTTGTTCATTTCACCCTATTTAATGTTATCTAAGCAGGGACAGTATCAGAGGTACAGATAAGAAACCCTATGTTGGTGGTCCTCATTTGAATTGTCTAGACAAGACGATTCTAATGAGTAACCACAACATAGAATTTGTAGCAAACAGATGTGACTTTATGAAATATTATAATTTATTGATTTTTGAAAAATGTCCCTGTATGGCATTTTTTTTTCAATCTTTTGACCTTGACAGATGACATTGATCTTGTCACATGACCTTAGCATCTGTTGATGCACATGATCAAAATTTATCATGAAACCAACTATGTGCCTTGTATTTTAATTAGCCTTGAATTAATTGGAATTGTTTAGTATTTTGTTTAAGTTTTGCAGACAGTCAAAAAGACAGGCAGACGGACATTGGTTAATCCCCCAATCTTTTGATGCGGGGGCATAAAACAATATCAAAAGGCTCTCTTTTGTGAGAGAAGTAAAAATAAGACATTGTTTGGGAATGGGTTTACCCTTTTGTGTACAATCCTGTCAGATACACCCCCAACCACGGAACTTAGGAAAATTTTATGGAAAATGAAGGAATTGCTTGTAACAAAGAAGGTACGTACAAATTTTTTTAGTTGATGAAAATTTTAAATCTGAATGTTGTCTTGATATGAAGAAAACATTTTTGACAATGAAGTGCGTCATTTTGCACATGATTGCTATGCAAAGCTTATTGTGACATCTCTTATTTCGCCCCTCATAGATGACATCCAATAGGATGAAATGCACAAAAGCAGGGTATAAGTTTTTAATAATTTCACTGCTTTTGCGGTGAGATTATCAAGTGATAATCTACGGTTATTTCTCAATAAACCACCGAAAAGCATTTCAGAAGGTGGTTTTATACCTGAGCATTCTGGTTGAACATGGAGAGTATTCCCATAATACCAGCTTCCATCAGCCTCACAATGCAGTACTATACTCCGTACATAAGTTCCGTCTATCTCCATGGCAAATTTATCTTTACACTGTATTGTTATACTCTCTCCAGATTTAAACTGTGTGCCGTATTTATAATGGATATTTCCATTTGCTATAAAAGGCTTATCACATTTTTTATCTGAAACAGAACAAAGAGATATCATTTGCTTGAGACTCAAGCCATGATAAACCTCTAAGTATTAACCCTTATCATGCTGAACCTGGAATATTCCTGCTTTGGCAGGAGCTAAAGACCAACATCAGCCTGTGCATATGTGCAGTCTGATGTTAGTCTACACCACCAGTTTCTCACTTTCAAACCAGAATTGTTTATAGATTTATAGTTTTTCAAATAGAAATTGACCTACAGTTTGTGTTTTCAGTACTTTTTGCCCTTTGATTTTGATGGAAATTTTAGCCAAAATTTATTCAGCATGACAAGGGTTAATCTTGTAACAGTAGTAAGAATATATAATACATTTTTTACAAAGTAGTTATGATTCAAAGTAGTCTTGGGAATTTCATAACAAATTTAGTCTTAATAATAACCCATTCCTCTACCTTAAATATAACGTGAGTTAGATCCTTAATTGCAAGAAATGTGGTTTCCGAAGGACCTGCAGCTTGGCAACTTCTACCAGTCCTCCTTAAAAACCACAGGTCTCAGGCTCAAAAACTGATGTTAATATCGATTCCTAGGGTTCTTATGCACTGTGCTTCTTTTGCATGAGAAAGCTGTGTGCCCATTGGTTTCAGAAAAGAAGATTTTTAAAGATTTTTGCTCTTTGAATCTACGTAAAAAGGGTTGCACCTGGGTGGAGCCCAAATATGATCCCAAGGTCCTGATATGAAACTTGGTCTAGGTCTTCTAGATGATGCTACATACCAAATATGAAAGCTGTCTGCCTTCTGGTTTCAAAGAAGAAGATTTTTGAAAATTTTATCATTTTCACCCCTTTTTTTAAGGGTAAAGGGAGAGTTAAGGGTTGAATGCATTCATTTGAACAACTTTGGTAGAGCTTGACCCCAGGAACATCCCTGCCAAGTTTCATCAAGATTGGCCCACTGATTTAGGAGGAGAAGATGTTTTAAGAAATTGTGGACGAAATACGACGGAACATTGGAAGATCACAATAGCTCACCTTGAGCATTTCGTACTCAGGTGAGCTAAAAAAGGTCATGTTATGTACCTGCATTATAATTTTCTTCAATGCAAGATGGTTGTTCGGGAGGATCCCAAGTTCCATTACGCGTACATTCCTGTTTAAAAGGCCCTTTTAAAATGAACCCAGGATTACACGCATAATGGACTATCTTTGGATTGTGTTCAACAGTGATGTAACCTGAGTTGAAGTCTATAGGGTTCACACATAAATCACTGTAATCTGAAATTATACCAAGGGGTTATGTTTGACCCATAAATCAGGTTTTTGGTACTCAATAAATGGGAAAATGTTCTACTTTGACTCATTGAAAATTATTATCAAGGGGTCATTTTGACCTGACAAACCTTGTTACGCTGAAGCTGGAACATTCCTGCTCTAGCAGGAGGTAAAGACAAAGATCAGCCTGCACATATGTGCAGTCTGATCTTTGACTATACCACCTGTTTTTCATATTTTGAAACCAGAAAAGTTAACAAAAAAAGTATTTTAAAAATGAATACACTTAGGATAAATGCATCCAGTTCACTCAGCACTTTGATTTTAATGCAATTTTGCCATTTTTTTTTTTTTCAATTCAGCATTCACTTAACTTTTCAAAAGTACAATACTATTGTGACCACTCATTCAATATCCTCTCAATAATTAATCATGAATAAGCATGATCACTTGGTCAATGTTTCACACATTTGAAAAACTAGCACTGGCTTAGTCAAGACTTATACTTCATTATAAGAATTTATTTGTGAAAAAATGTGTTATAAAGTCATTCTAAAGAGATTTCTTTCATAACTCTGTAAGTGTATCAAATTGTAATGATAACACAAACAATTGCATGCACTTAAAGAATAAATCTCGAAAAACATAATGGATCTTGTCTGTCATCTTAAAACAAGAGGACCATTTGCCCTTAAGCACTCACCTGAGGCATTTAGTTGATATAGGTGGCAAAGTGTCAAAACTACTAACTTGAAATTCATGACTGGCTCAACATAAGTCAGAGATATCAAGAAGACAACATTTTGATTGTATTTCAAGACATTTGATTCAAATATGTTGCCTCAAAACTGCCAAATGTGGCCTCTAGAGTGCAAACAAGGTTTTTCTAAGATTTGACCCGAGGATCCCATTTTTGACCAAACTTCGAGCTTGACCAAGATTTTATGAAGACAAACATTCTGCCCTAGTTTCAAGACATATGGGCAAAAAATGAGGCCTCTAGATTGCACACAAGGTTTTTCTAATATTAGACCCCTTGATCCAATTTTTGACACCCACTTGACCCAACTTTCACCTTGACTGAGATTTGATGGAGACAACATTCTGACCAAATTTCAAGGCATTTGGGCCAAAATGTGGCCTCTAGAGTACACACAAGATGTTGACAGACAACCGGATACTGGACACAGCTCAATCAAAATAGCTCACAAGTGCACTTTGTGCTCAGATGAGCTAAACAGGTTCATATAAGAAAGGGTTAAGCCTGTCTTAATTCTTTTCTTCTCACTGAAACACTTTGTTTCGGTTACTCAATCAAATTGTTTCAGTGTGACAAAACTTATCAATACCCACAATAAAGATTTCAATAGAAATAAACAAATAAAATTCATAGTTCTTCCTCTACCTATAAGGGTTTGACACTAACTTTTAAGGCTAAGGAGTCCAATGGACCCCCAAAATATGAATCAAGTAGTTCAAGGTCAAAGTAATGAGTCCAAATATCATAATGGGGAGAAATGTGTGGAAAAGAAGAAATTGCTTGTTAAAAGCAATTTATTCTTTTTTCCACAAGTTTCTTTTAAAAAGAGATGGTTTTCTTTCAAAATACTATTAGATGTAAACAAGTGTTATCTTCAACACTTAAATAGTGAAAAGATGCACAGTTTTGACAAGGATTGAAAAAGAAACTGTCCTAAGTTTTGATTAATAATTATATTTGTTGAAATCATCTTGTATTAACCAGGGAGTCCATGGGACTCCTTACTTACAAAATAAAGGAGCCCTATTAGGTAAACAAGGAGTCTCAGACTCCCTGACTCCCCTAAGTTAGGCTAAGTATCAAACCCTGCCTACAGCCTGTCTTACCTTCTGTCATATAACAGCTGTGTGATCCAAAAAGGCCAATTAAAGTACAGATCACTAACTCTGACATCATATGATTTTCCATGATTTTCCCAGCCTTTACGATTGTTCATCTGCTTTAGTATAGTGATGTCATATCTGAAAACATTTACAAAATAAGTTGTCAATAGCAACCAAAAGCTAGTGACTGATAGAGCTTTACTGTCAAACCAGTCCCTCCTCAAACAGGCTCCCCCTCAAACATACCGGCCCGAAAACTTTAAATAGGTCCCAATATTGATTTTCAAAAGTCAAACCTACCCTTAAAACAGGTCCAAAAGTTTTATTTGAGAATTTTTACACAATAGCTTAAAAGCAACTCTAAAATACGAAAAAAAATAGCATAGAACTTTTTTCAAACAAAAAACATATTTCATGTGTTTTACCCTGTACACAGATAACACTGCCTATTTATCATACCCAATGTCATCTTTAACAGGAATGTGGATGCTTTTGATGTCATATAACCCATGTTAAACGATGTTCTTCGCTTTTTTGCAGGGATGTGGAAATACACATGACAGCGTTCCTCCATTTGTCCCTGGACAAGTAAAAGCTGATTTTTTTATTTGTCCAAGATTGACATGAACTTGTCCACAAAAAAGTAGGTAAATATATATTGAGAAAATATTATTTCTAATGGAGAAAAAGCTGTATTTTCTTCATAAAAAAAACCAACAATTTTTTCCTCCCTTTAATACAACAAAAGGATGACTTTTCTTGTAGATCTTTTTTTAAACTGTATCAATATTTGCTCTAGTATTTTCTTGTCCCTAGACAAGTGGCCTAGAAAAATATACCTGCCTGCAAATGATAAAGCCTGTGTCGACCAAGTCGGGCATGGGAATTCCACACCCCTGTTTTTTTTTTAATTCTCCCAATTTCAATATAATTACTTGTTCAAAACTTTAACTTCTATCAGACATTATCTACGGACCCATTAATGTGAAAATGAAATTATCTCCATTATAACAAGATTACAATTCTGAAATGAGTTTTATAAACATTTTATGGTTGTAAAATAGTTAAAACTTTTTTTCTGGATGTAAATGTATTCAACTCAGCACCAACACATATGTATACCCTATAGTGACTTGAACTATATTGCATGAATTATTATGACTGTATGAGTTTTGTACAAATAATGCAGTTATACCTTACCAAAAATGTATATTTGTCTATGATAATACAATATCTATTCATTGTGTGAATATGTGTGATTCTTTGAATTATTCTTAAAATTTAATTTAACCTATATTTAAAGGCCGATGCATACATAAATTGCCTCACAACTGAATGAAAATCGAATAATATTGTATTTGTACTAATCATGCTTATTAAATAATCAATAAGATAATATTTTTGGCATTAAACAATTTTGGGCAGAGTAATTTATTGGGACGGGTTGAAAATGGGCCAAGTTGACTGGTCACCTCTTAATTACCTGATCATTCATGATTGTGTTATGCTGACAACAATTTCTTTTTGTCAGAAAATAATTTGTTGTATACTCAAACCACACTGTATCCATTTATCCACTGTATCGATCTATTAACAAATCTTTGGATATTTTCGTAGAAATGCAACAATTCCAGTCTTAACATAGATAACTAGGTCAAGGACTTAGATGTAAAGAAATATTAGAAAGGTGTTACATTCTTGCCTACAATTGCAAACAGAATGATAAAAAAGTTCTTGTTGAAATGTAAGAGCTAGTGGTAGTAATTTGTAAAAGTGAAAAAAATTACTATATTCCAAAAAAAGGAACATCTGGCAACCCTGAATAACATAGCATTCAATTCTAATTTTATAATCTTGGTACTAATTGGGCTCCATATTGTAAGTTTTGACATCATTTCCAACGATGTGTTGATACAGTGGATCGACTTCAAAATTCCCTGAATTTGATATAGATGCCTATTGATGGCATTTTTTAAGCCAAATTACTGTGTTAGTACTACAATTTTGTGCTTTGTGGTAAGTTAAAGCGTTTGGAAATATTCTTGAATTTAGGAACGATTGATTCATTATCATTGCTTTTGCTAAATACCGTATTTGCCCGATATATTCGGACGGAAAAAAATAATTATTATTTTTTGTGTCCGAATATTTATAAAATTATTTTCCTCTGTGTCTGAAAATTTGGGGTCTTTGCACAATTTCATGGTGAAAATCGATCTTTAATATTTGTAAAGGCTTTTAAACAATAATGAAGAATATACGGACAGGGCTAGTAATAAGGTAAAGTGCCGACAAAATTAATGCGTCAAATATATGTTTACGGAGCTAGGAAGAAGGTAAAGTCCCGACGAATGCATAAAAAAATATGCGTACCTCATTTAAGAAACTTAAAAAAGATAATCCTTAACGAAAATCCGGAGCAGTAACGATCCTAAACGTATGTTCCTCTTTACACATTTTCACTAAAACAATAATGCAGCATAGAATCAGTTCTACGCAAACGAGTTTGAGGATGACGCAATAATTCACGTTTTTTAATTCAACCATTTTAATTTTCTATTTTCAGATAACAAGTCCAAGGCCCAAATGAATTCCGAGCACAGTCAAAAACATAAAATAATTAAAAAAAAAAAAAAAAAAAGACGGAAAAACTTTGTTTATTATAGTTTATCCCTCATCATCGCCATTCTTTTCCAGCTTGGCTCCAAAACCAGCGAAAAGGGGGAGCAAAACGTCGTCCAGCTAATTAAATATCGGAACTCAAGCTTTGTTTAACTGGAGTTACGTTGTTTTTGTCGCCGCTCGTCATTCATAAACAAATAGACGAAGAGTGGCTGAAATATCGGAAGTAAGGTTACCGAAAGCCGTAGTTAGGATATATTGCTCACAGATCGACAATTATAAAATAAATAATATTGGTAGTCTTAGTAGTTACGATATTTCGATGGTGAACTGCAGATGTTCCAAATATTGAAAATTGGTTGACCGTTAGATTTTTGCTGGCGGACGAGTGAAAGCGCATAACTGCAGCTTAACAAAGTCGTCTCTCTTTCTCTCTCTCTCTCTCTCTCTCTCTCTCTCTCTCTCTCTCTCTCTCTCTCTCTCTCTCTCTCTCTCTCTCTCTTCCTTCGGATAAAAAATAATCTTCCGATCTGAAGAGACAATTCTTTACCGACATATTTTTTTTTTTTTCATCGCACTGCCACAGACTTTTATACATGTACATAGACGGTTTGTGTTTCGGGTCGGTGAATGTCGGTCATTACATAATTTGAGACGGTCTCGACACACGAACCGGGGCGTCTCCTTGTTTACGTGTTTAGCTTTCAACTCTATTATGTTTCGCATACAACTGTATCACTAGACGCTTATGGATAAGATTTACGCCATTACTGCATCGCCTCGTTTGATATCACGTGTTTTATTCAACTGTTCCGGGTATCTTGATTTTTCGCAGTAATGGATCGGTCTAATTTGTTTGACGCTAAAATTCACACGTTACATATAAATAATAATAAAAAGAATTTCGAAACCAGCTTTTGTTTCTGACCGGATATTGTTACCATTAGGCCTATATTCTCGATTACGGCGAATCTGATATTGTTACGACCAGATTGAAAATTAAAAAGCCTATCAACCCGAATTTCTTGTTTGAACTATCCCTAAAGGCTTACTAATGCGTCGCAAGTCAGTTTATACGTAACGTATCGCAGCAGACGAAAGATCGCTGTGCATAAACCCGTATCTCCCGATGTAGATAGCTATTACTTAAACCTTTTCTGTAGCGATTATTACAAATAATATTATTGGGTGTGAATAGCCACGCGGCTATCAAATTAACAAGGGTTATCGGATGTCAAACAATGGATTACACCTTACGGGGATTATCGGCGATACTGTAAATTGAACAAAAGGTAAGCGTGGGTACTTTGCCTTTCAACTCGATCCATATTACGTAAATTTGTGTCCGAAAACTAAGGGACAGCAATTACTCTTGTGTCCGATTTTAGGGACAAAAAATAAATTATTTTTGAAAATAATTAATAGTGTCCGAATTTTAAGGGTGTCCGAATACTTTGGGTAAATACAGTAGATCGATACAGTGGGGTTCCAGGCTAAATGAATATTGCCTCTTTACTGTGAAATGGTCAGTTAGTGAGAACAGGTTCTCTGCGAGAATTGGTCTCAAACCAGTAGGTTCTGACAGAGACATAAATGTAATTCTATGGGCCAACTTATTTCTGACCCTGGGAGGGTATTGTTGCCCGCTATACCAGAGTATCTCTCAGACAGCAGGCCACCAGCTCTAGACTGGTCCAAATATTGACTATAACAATAGCCTAGAAAAGGCTATTCTGATATTTGACAGTGGGTCAACTTATTTCTGGCCCGCTTTCGGGTAGGGTGTAGACTGGTCTCACTGTCAAATATCAGATTAGCCTATTCTAATAGTCAATATTTGGACCAATCTACTGACAGCACACTGTCTGAGAGATACTCTGATGATGCGACAAGTAGGCCAAGTGAGACCAGTCTACTCTACACCCGACCCTAAAGCATGCCAAATATGAAAAATAAGTTGGCCCTACGTCTGGTCAGCAAATTGAACTGAAACATCAGGCAAAGCACATACACACAAAAAAAATTAAATAAAACAAATGGTTACCAGTCAACTCGGCCCATCGAATTACTCGGCCAGGTCAACTCAGCCCGAATATATAGTCTATAGTAACATTGATTTTTTTTTTAAAATAAAATATGTACAAGTTCTGTACAGATGATGCTAATTTACCTTAATGGTTTTATCTTTATCATTATTAATATATATTTTTTGTCTTTTTAGATATATTTGATCGATTCCCTCTTTGATTATCCCCAATTTCCATATATCCGTTCCTTGCTACTTTGCCGTCCGCAGCACTTGAGTCTTAATTGTAGGGTGTGAAACCTCATTACGTAATCAAACAAAATGCTAACCGGATGTTTACATTCTTACTATTATATGCTGCCGGGAAAAATGGAAAATTAGGTCATTTGATGGTGCATTTTGGGTATTTTTGTAAGCTGCAAAAATTATTTACGAAACTAATCATTCATGGCTTATTTTTAGCAGTGTCTTAAAACAGGTTGAAACTTAGTCACATGCAAAAAATATTTTTTGTGTTAAAGTTTTCTTAGGTATGCATTATGAATAGCTAAGTTGATGCATTGAAGTTGTGACCAAATTAAATGCAGACAGCTAGTTCAAATGATAAATGACGTCATAAGAATGGGTTAATAGAAAAATGGTGGCCACCGAATTTCGAGTAGGGAGAGTTTAAAATTTAATTTGATTCTCATCAATTGGATTTGTTTACTTAATAAAAGTGCCATGCCTATATGGAATAATGATTTTTCTACACACACATGTTCGAAAATAGTAAGTTTAATCTCAATTTTAAATATTTGATTTTGATTACTTATCAAGAAGAACGGAGATACAGTAAAAGGGTATATGTATGATTCTAAGATTGATCTTGAATGTCAATTGAACTTTTGTTTTGCTAATACATAATTAATTTCTTTATAACTGAATGAAAATCGAATATTGTTGAATATGTAATGTAAAATACTTAATGATTAATCGAAATTAAGAAGGCTTTGGCATAAAATGAAATTGAGGCCGAGTGATTCGTTGGGCCAAGTTGAAAATGGACCGAGTTGACCAGTCACTGAACAAATATTTACCAAAATCAGCCTAAGAAGTTGAGTGAACGGTTGCAGTATATGTACTCCTATCGCATTTATTGTCTCGATTCAAGAAAAAATGTTTGTTGATAAAAAATATTTTAGTCCTTCAACTTTTCTTCCTCTTTGTGCGCATAACCGGAAGAACTCTCTCCAGTACCGGTGCTCATGTAAACAAAGTTCAAGTTGACGAAGAAGAAAATTTCTCTGGTATAAGACACTCGGTTTAAAGCATAATACCTCTCCTATAAAATATAATTTTTTCAATTAAAGATATAATTTTCATTTTTTATATATTACTACCCTATAGTTGTGCAAAGCAACGAGCTTTCACCCATTATTTAGACCTACTTTGAGATCGTGCGAATAGCTTCACTGTAAAATATACTACTTTTAAGCCTCTGCTTTCGGCTATCTCTTCAGTGTTTGTAATTCTTATTTCTTTTGTTCCTCTATGACAATTTGAAAATCTTATTTTTATTTTTTTATCATAAGCTTTGCATATTGGCCAAATTTTTCAGAAATAAGGGGATATGGTGTTAGACCCAAAATATATAAAAAAATGTAATAGGATGAAATATTACTTCAAAAGCTGTTTTCCCATAGAAATTTTAAAAAAAGTTTTAATAATATTGGATGAAAAAATAAAGAGAAATGAATATGTTGCGATTTTTAACCCTTGGTATGTTTGATAGTCTGATGCCTCGTCATTTGCATATCAGAAAGAGGGGTACAAGTTGTACCGTACAACATTTGGCTAGACTGCATTTTACAAGACTACATTAGTTCGATAAACATATGACATATTCTCACTAAGAAAACTCACATGAGTACCCACAATGAAGGGTTTCAATGTGAAATAAAGATTTTAGACTGGCTTTACTCCCTCTTATCTAGACCCCTAGTATGGCTTGTATGGTTACTGGTATCCATTGACTATCCAACACTTAAAGTTGTGGACCAATAATCATAGTTCCATAACATTTCAGAGCTCAAGATCTTTCACAATGGTGACCAAGAATTGAAATGATTAGGGAACCTTGAATAACACTTAAAGTTTATTATACTTCGGAAACTGTTGAAGTTTATCATACTTCGAAAATGCTGCAGAACTATTACGGGTCCACTACCTTAAAAATCATATTAGAGCCATTGAGAATGTACAAAGAAGACTAACCAAAGTATTTAATACCTGTACATTGTGATATCAGACTTTTTTAGCTCACCTGAGCACATCGTGCTCAAGGTGAGCGTTTGTGATCATTGAATGTCAGTCGTGCGTCATGTGTTGTCTGTTGTCCAGCGTCCGGTGTCAACAATCTTAGTGTTTACACTCTAAGGCCACAAATATGGCCCAATCTTCATGGAACTTAGTCAGAATGTTGACCAGGTCAATAGGATGAACCCTATTGAAAATGGGAAGGATCCATGCCATATCACGGGAAAAGGGGCCTTAGAGACAATTTTCATGTTTACACTCCAGAGGCCACAAATATGGCCCAATCTTCATAAAACTTGATCAGAATGTTGGCCAGGTCACAAGTATTAATCTTATTGAAAATAAGAAAGATCCATATCATATCACAGGAAAAGGGGCCTTAATGACAATTTTCTTGTTGACACTCCAGAGGCCACAAATATAGCCCAATCTTCATAAAACTTGATCAGAATGGTGGCCAGGTCACAAGGATTAATCTTTTTGAAAATAAGAAAGATACATATCATATCACAGGAAAAGGGGCTTTAATGACAATTTTCTTGTTTACACTCAGGGGCCACAGATATAGCCCAATCTTAATGAAACTTGGTCAGAATGTTGGCCATGTCACAAGAATAAACCCTATTGAAATTGAGAAAGATCCATGCCATATCAAGGGTAAAGGGGCCTTAATGACAATTTCCTTATAGGCAATAAATATAGTCCAATATTCATGAAATTTGGTCAGAATGTTGACCAGGTCTCAAGGATGAACCCTATCAAAAATGGGAAGGATCCATGCCATTTCATGGGAAAAGGTGCCTGACAATTTATGTTTCTACTCTAGTCTCTAGAGGCCACAAATATGGCTCAATAGTCATGAAACTTGCTCAGAATGTTGGCCAGGTCACATAAAACTTATTTAGAAAAGGCTAGAAATTTATGCAGGGATCATATGATAGAATGATGTCTTTGTCTGAAAAATTCAATGGTCATATAATGATTTTTAAAGCATTTAATTTTGCTAAGGGAGGAGTAAAAGAGACAAAGATGAGCGATATAGGACCATCATGGTCCTCTTGTTTATCATGAAAGCCTTGAAAAACTAACTTTTTCATCAGAAGAAAACAAGGATATCAATCAAGTCTTCGAAATATCACAAAATATTGATGACATCTCTAAAACTGACTTCTTCATTTCTCTGACACATGCACAGTTTGTGCTCAGTCAACCAGCATAACATAGACTTTCTGCTTAAACCAAGGCTGTAGATACGAGGTTTTAATAAAAAACTGACTATAACCAGAAATATTTAATTTTTTTTAGCCAATTTAACTAATCACATTGTTTTGAGCTTTTCAACACAAATTTTGACTCAAGTCAAAGGGTGAATCACTCCCTAATTCTTAAAGCTAGCAGTAGCCCTGAATCAACAGTGTCAGACACTAACTACTTTTTGACATCAGCCTGAAGGATTGATAAGCCTGTAATCTGACAGGTCCTCCAAGAGAATAACCGATCCTCCATGAAAAAATATTTATTTTTTAGCATTTTAGAATATAAATTCTAAGAAAAACAGTGTAGGAAAAGAAAAAAAATGCTTGTGATAAGCAATTTTTTCTTTTCCACAATGTTTTCCTAGATGAAAATGAAAAAAGGCAACTATTTTTCCAAATCTTTACTGATTAGAAATTATAACAGCAGGTCTGAAGGACCTCTAACATGCCATCTTCTACAAGTCATTCCAAAAATTCACAGGTCTTGGGCTGTAGGGCTGGCCAGTGTTAGTATCAACTCTTGATCAACATAATTTCTTTCTGTATTTCAGAAATAATGATGGCAAGTCTTTGTTAATCCAGTTGACAAGATGCAGGTGACAAGAAGAATGAAGTTGGCTTCCATTCTAAGAAGTATCACTGTAGAACCGGTCCTTTTTCTGTCCTTTTATTCAACATTTGTTGGCTTCATTACAATACAGGCTTTAGTGTTTGACAAAGTGTGTTACGAGAATTTCAATTCAACGGTGTGCAATAATTTGAAAAATGAAACTTTCAAGACCCAAGAGGACACAGTTCAGAAGATGGCCTCACACTGGATCCTGTACATGAATTTGGCAATGGGAATCCCCTCTCTTTTTATGGTTGGGCTATTTTTAGGACCTTGGGGAGACACTGTGGGAAGGAAAATCCCAGTCATCTTTCCTTTGATTGGTCAAATATTATCAGGAATCAGTAATGCTCTAAATTCTTACTTCTTCTCAGCCTCATTACATTATATCTTAATTGGGAACTTTCTAAATGGGCTATTTGGAGGATACATAGCAACCCTGATGGCTAATTATAGTTACATCGCACATGTTTCAACTCCAGACAACAAAACAGTGAAAATAGGAATCCTAGAAGCAATGATATTTTTATCAGGAACAATTGGCACAGCGTTAGCAGGAGTTATGTTAGACAGAACGAGCTATGTTTTTGTATTCATATTTCTAACAGCAGTTACATTGATAGCATTAATCTATACATTAGTTAGAGTAGAAAATATCAAGCCTGAAAGGAGAGATTCGGAGGCAAAGCAATCCTGTTGTAAGGGAATTATTCTAGGATCAATCAAGGATGTGATATACTGTGTGTACAACAAGAGAAAAAGTAAAGAGTTTCCGCTGTTGGCTGTGCTCATTTTTGTCCTCTTCCTAGTGATGCTCAATACTGTAGGTAGGTTAACCCTTTTAACCCTTTGCTGTTAAATCCCTGCTTTTTACGTGCCTGTGATTTTATTATTGAGAAAACATTGTGAAAAAAGAAGAAATTGCTTCTCACAAGCAATTTCTTCTATTTTCACACTATTTTCTACCCT
The DNA here is from genome assembly GCA_948146395.1 of Fragum whitleyi. Lineage (NCBI taxonomy): Eukaryota > Metazoa > Mollusca > Bivalvia > Cardiida > Cardiidae > Fragum > Fragum whitleyi. Next base: position 39,042,634 of record OX411544.1, read on the forward strand.
ACTGAATGGTCATTTTTCAAATTAAATCCACTTTAAATTTTCGTCTGCAAAACCTTTGAATTTGGACAGGTCCAAAATTTTGAAAAACAGGAAAGGGTTAAATACAGTTTTAGATTGACTATTTTAGAAAAAAAAGTTGAGCTATTGTCATTACCTTGGCATTGTTGTTGTGTTCATTGGCATGTTTGTTGGCATTGGTGTGACATCTTTTGACCTTGGTGATATCTCTGTAATTATTGAAGATCTCTTTTTTCAAATTTGGTATACATGTACATTGTGTGTTCACTGTAATCAGAGCTCTCCATACCATTAAGGGGGATAACTTTGGAAAAACAGTTATGTAAGAATAATGACCTTTTTTCAGATGTAGATTTTTGGATTTTAGGGTCAGGGCAAAACTTATGTAAGTGCCTATGAAATCATGGGCACTTACAATAGTTTTGCCCTAGCCTCTTAATATGCAAAGAAGAGATTCAGACACAAATCAGTCAATTTTGTTGTAAGGGAAATTAGTTCTTTGATCAATCAAGGATGTGATAAACTGTGTATATAGCAAGAGAAAGAGTAAAGAGTTTCCGTTATTGGCTGTGCTCATTTTTGTCCTCTTCCTGGTTATGCTCAACACTGTTGGTAGGTTAACTCTTAAGGAAGTGGACCCCTAATAGCTCTGCATCATTTCGGAAGTATTAAACTTTAACAGTGTTAACTGAGGTTTCCTTATGAACTCATTAGGATATCTCGGTTAACATTGTGAAAGATCACAATGTTGTGGAGCTATTAGGGGACAACTACCTTAACAGTTTTTGGCTCCACTTGCCTAAGACCAGCAAGCTATTGTCATGGAGGAGTGTCCAACATACGTCCATGCATGCAAGCTTCTGTGTGTAAACTTTCTTTTAAACATCTCCTCCTAAACCAATGGGTGGATTTTGATGAAACTTGGCCACAATGGTCCTTGGGTGACTCTCTTCTAAAGTTGTTCAAGAAGTTTGGATTGATCCCCAAATATGGGCATGGTAGAGTGGGGCTTATTTTGAGCCTAAAATCTTTGAACGACATCTCCTCCTGAACCACTGGGCTAATTTAAATGAAACTTTACCAGAATGTACTTTGGATTACCCCTGCTAAAGTTGTTTAAAAAATTAGATTGACCCCCAAATAAGGGCGTGGCAGGACAGGGCTTATTTTGAGCCCGAAATTTTTCAACAACTAATCTTCCTGAACCATTGTCCCAATTTCAATGTAACTTTACCAGAATTTACTTTGGATTAACCTCTTCTTAAGTTGTTCAAGAAATTTGGATTGACCCCCAAATATGTACGTGGCAGGTCAGGGCTTATTTTGAGCTCAAAATCTTAGAAAGACATCTCCTCCTTAACCATTGTGCCGATTTCAATGTAACTTTGCCAGGATGTTCCTTGGATGACCCTCTTCTAAAGTTTTTCAAGTAATTTGGATTGACCCCAAAATATGGACCTGGCAGGGTGGGGCTTATTTTGAGCCTGAAATATTTGAATGACATCTCCTCCTGAACCATTGTGCTGATTTCAATGTTACTTTACCAGAATGTTCCTTGAATGACCCTTTTTAAAATTTTTCTAGTGAAATTTTGATTGGCCCATGAATATTGGAGAGGCAGGGCAGGGGCTTATTTTGAGCCAAAAATCTTTGAACAACATCTCCTCCTGAACCACCAGGCCGATTTCAATTAAACTTAACCAGAATGTTCCTTGGGTGATCCTTTTTAAAAATTGCTCACAAAATTTGTATTGGCCCATAAAAATTGGCGTAGCATGGAGGCGCTTATTTTGAGCCTTTTGAGCTTTGAATGATATTTCCTCCTGAACCACCAGGCTGATTTCAATGAAACTTTTCCAGAATGTTTGTTTCATGTCTCTTTTGAAAAAATGTTTGTAAAATTTTGTTAGGCCAATAAATATAGGCCTGGCAGGGCAGGACTCAGGGCTTGTGCTACCTTTTAAAATCTGGGAGTCATTGACTTCTTGAACATAAAATCCTGGGGGTCAAAGCTGTTTTTGTAGGGGTCAAAAAAGAGCAAAAGGTGAAAACTTATCTGTCTTTAAAGTAATCTATATAACTGAAACAACATAAACAATAAAGTGTAGACACACTTTATTGTTTATAATGTGTATTTTCAAAACTAACCTCTGACGTAGGTGTTGAGTCATTATTACCATAGGTATATCAGGTATATTTAAAAAAGCATAATGATAGGATTTGAACGTGATACCTCCTTTTCGACTTTGAAAGTACATGAATGAGTAAACTTTACTATCTTAGACAAGCAATTACTTTCATTTGAAAGGTAATTTGTATCATCTTTATGTACTGTTTAAACCTGTTTTATCTTTTTTGAAAGAATAGCACAGGGTTTAACGGTTGAAAGAAGATTTCACAGCTCACCATGCAAAATCTACCTATTGTGAAAATAAAGCTTTTGTATTTCACTCGAAGATAGACAAATTGATCTTACACTGAAACAAACAATTGAGCCAGTGCATGACATTTCCAACAATTTCAAATATGTGTAGAGCAAAGGCTCTGGTCAGTCTGTGCATCGGCACAGTCTGACCAGAGTCTTAACTTTGCATTTTGCAGATAGATAAGGCCTCAAAGTATCTAAGACAAACAGCTAATTTTACATTTACAGTATATGGCTGTCAATGTTTGCAACTCACACACATTCCAAATTGAAAGAAATTTCACACACAGGCTCAATCATCCTCGAATTTCATTTGCAGGTGAAAATGACATCGTCCTTATCTTCACTCGTCATCCACCACTCAGCTGGTCTCAGACAACTATCGGATTATTCAAGGGATCAGAAACTTTTCTACGTGGCTTATCAGTTCTTACTTTACTGCCTATATTTAAATGGAAGCTGAAACTAAGAGACACAACTCTTGCCATAGTGGGGCTGGTCTCAAAGTCTATTAGTTTTGTCATCATGGGTGTTGGAAAAAGTACTGCAGTTTTCTTCTTAGGTAAGGTGATTAAAGCGACAAGTTTCTAAAATTTGGTATTTCATCAAAGTCAAATGCAATGAACAAGTTGATGACTTGCATCTAGGTCTTGCTAGAAAATGTTTTAGAAAGGAAGTTAAAAGTAAATCTGGTTTGTTTGGTGACAGATTTATTTTCATCATAAGTGATTTTTATGTCTCTGTCATGGAATTGCAATGAGCATAAAGAGTAAGCTCTGTGTGAGTAGGTGCATGTTTGTGTGTGTATTCCATTCTTGTCTGAAGCATAACTTCCACATTTTCAGATGACTTTGAAAATTACTTGTTCCTCTGTGTGGGTACTTGTGTCATGGGAAGACTCTGTACTGATACGCTCAAGGTCAAGGTCATCGCTGAAGGTCAAATAGGTCAGGGGTTAAAATCAAGTATATGCAGGGGCTTGACTGTGTCTGTAACATATATCCAGTCTTGTTTGATTTAATTGAAGAACATTGAAATAAAAATAAATAAGCCTGTGTGTGACATTTCCAACAATTTCACATGTGCGTGATGACCAACTTTTGATTAGCCTAGTAAACAACACAATGCAATAAGAATAACTGCTGATCACCTTAGAAGCAATTAAGACTGTATCTATCTATATAGTGCATAGTGAAGAGTCTTTTCAGACTATGCAGCTGTACAGGCTGGCCTCAGTGAGAGGCTCTACTTTGCGCACATATATGATTGTTGGAAATGTCACACACAAGCTCAAATATAAAATTCAAATTTCCAAGTTCTCTTTTTCACTCTTGACAAGTGTACATTGAGAAGAAAATGATTGTTTAATATATAAATTTCCTTTTTACCTCACCTGTTTTCGGAGTAAACACGAGGTATTGCTAAAGCCTTTGGGTTTTCGTTGTTGTTGTGCGAAAACTTTTACATTTTGTGATATCTCTGGTTCTAATGATGGCATTTACTCAATGCTTGGTTCACATATTCAAAAGAGCAACCTATAACAAGGGGATTACTCTAGCGTCCAACAGCTTAGCCTAGTCACCCTCAGGCAGTAATATTGTTGGCATTTATCATTTTGCGCATATATTTATGCAGGACAGAAAAGTTATGTGTCATTTTCCCAAAAAATTTCTACATAAAGAAAAAATATCTGCTCTTTTAAAAGTCATGTTTATGTAAATTTTGAAGAACTGTATATAGTTTACTTTTGCAGATTTTCACATATTTTCTTTGTTTTGTCTGTAGTTTGAAAATGAATGTTGAAATCTGATCAAGGGTTAATTAAAAATGGTGCAATTTATTTAAATAATTAATTTACTGTCAATCAATCACTTACATTCAAAGTCAAATCCTTTAAACCTATTTATTTTACATTGATTGGAAAACAAATTCTTCCAACTACCTTTAATCCCTTTCCATTCTACTTCCTGTAAAATCCACCAGTCTTTGGGTGGTTTGTGTGTGGGGCAAAGAACTAAGATCACTTGCCTCTGCAGGGAATAAAACTCAGGACCATTGGGTCAAGAGGCTAACGCTCTACCACTAGACCATGGACACCGCATTCAGGTTTTTCACAGTCAAATACATGTACCAGTATCAGATCACAATAACTAAATGTTCTTCTGTATCTTAAACAGCACCAGTGGTTGGCATGCTTCAAGGATTTTCATCCGCAGCTATTAGATCTATGTGTTCCAGTCTTGTGGATGCACAGGAACAAGGTAATGGATTGAGGCGTTGTCAGTGGTCAAAAAGTTTAAGGTAGTGGACCCATAATAGATCTGCAACATTTAGGAACTCATGATCTTTCACAATGTTGACCAAGGTTTCCTAATGAAAATTATTCGATAACTTTGGTTAACACTCTTAAAGCTTATTACTCCAGAAACATTGTATAACTAATACGGGTCCACTATCTATACAACGTTTACTGAGGTTTCCTAATGATTTCACCAGGAATCTTCAATTAGCATTGTGGAAGATCATGAGTTTTGAAATTTTGAATTGTTACCTGTCCATGACCGTAATTAAAAAAAGAGTTTACATTATTAGAAAGATCTACATTACATTTAAGATGCAATTATGTTGAAAGATAAAATTATAAGTAAAATGATCAATCTCATTTCAAATTTACAATTAGCTATACATTGGTGTATTGATAATTTAAATATAGGCAATAAATCAGCGGACGGTGGATGTGAGCTAGCAGCAACCTCAAGATGTAAGTCTGCCTGGAAAAAGTTCAGGGAACTCCTACCAATCTTAACCTGCAGGAGCCTTCCAATCACAACCAGAGGCAGACTATACTCAAGCTATATACGGCCAGTACTGCTCTATGGGTCTGAGACATGGGCAGTTACATCCAGCACTCAAAAGAAGCTGATACGTAACGACAAGGCCATGATTAGGTGGATCTGTGGAACAAAGCCTGAAGACAGCGTGACACTAGAGACCCTTACCTCCCGGCTACGTATCAGGAACCTAACAGAAATCCTTAGGGCAAACAGGCTTAGATGGTTTGGCCATGTGGAGCGGAGTAATGGATGTGTGTCAACGGTTCGATCCATAAACATTGAAGAACGCAGAGGACGCGGCAGACCCAAACTAACATGGGAAGAGTTGGTAAAAAGAGATCGGGAAGCCGTAGGACTGACCAACATTAACCCCTTCGACCGCCAGATGTGGAGAGGGAGGCTACGATCGCGACTGGGCAGCCAGGCCCCACCCTTAGTAGAGGACTAATAAATGGCCTGGATAATCAAAACAGGATAGTGAGTGAGTGAGTGTGATAATTATAGACCTAGAAAACATTTTTAACAGTGAAAAAAGGAGTCTTCAGTCTTGATGATTCTGCGTCGTAAAAACACGAAATGTTTAGTTTTGTCTATTTCAAGCTAATGAATATCATCTTAGTAGGGCTGTTATATAAATGATGTAATCAGGTTACAAGTCAATTTACAGATGTTAAAAGGCATTCTTTTATAGATTTTATGCTAAGATTGTGTCTCATTTTGCATAAAAGAAATAGAATAAATGTTGTTGTTGTTGTTTTTTGTGTGCAAGATAGATCATTTTATCATTTGTGATCAAGCAAAGCTATATTTTCACTCGAGGCCTTACCATTGGTGAAGGGGTCTTGTGTGGCTAGGGTGACAAACTTAACATCTGAAAGAAGTAGAAGGTCGTAGGTTTGAATCTTGGCCACGCCACTTGTCATGCAGGTATTTCAGAACTCCAGCCTAGTAGTGATCATAGGGGTCTGAATTCATCCCCCTACTACCATATATACCAATAATATAAACGTTTATATTATTTGTCTATATGGTGGTAGAAGGGTAAATTTGGACACCTATGATAGTGGTGATACCAAGAAAACACATCAATAAGTAAATTTCATTCCAATAGAACTGAAAGATTGTGAAAAGTGGGGTTAAACACCAACTCAAATCAAGTCAGTACAGATGAAATTATAGCTTTTGTTTTATACTCAGTAAGCCACTGTCATAGTGCAGTTAGAAGCACCTCGGACTGTCAATCTAGTGGTCCGTGGTTCGATCCCGGACGGCAGCACTCATTCTTTTAAACTATTTGTCTCTCACCAATGGGTTAATAATTGTAGATAGCAGCTGGAGACTAGGAAGGCTGTCATAGTAGTACTGGTGAAAGAAATACCAGGAGTCCATTGTTAGGTGCTCCAGCCGCCTCAATATAACTGAAATAAATGTTGAAAGTGGCGTAAAACTCCAATCAATCAATCAATCAATCAATCAATCAATCACTCAATCAATCAATCAATCAATCAATCAATCAATCAATCATTTATACTCAGTAAATGATAAATACATCTTGCACTGAAACAAATAATTATCCTCTATTTATTCATATTTTCAGCCAAAGTATTCAGCATGGTAGCTATCTTTGAGAGTGTAGCATCCCTTGCAGCCACAAGTCTATTTAACAACGTTTACAATGCAACTTTAGAATTTTATCCAGGGTTTAGTTTCCTAATGGCAGCTGGGATTGGCCTTTTATGCATAATAATTATGAGGTAAGTGTGGTAGTATTGACAATCTTAACCTATAAAACAAAACTGTAGACTGGTCCCAAATTCAAAGAATGTGCCCTGTGCAGACAACAATTTTATGCGGACTTTTCAAAATCTTCAGTTTTTGCGAAAAACATTGTGGAAAATGAAGAAATTGCTTGTAACAAGTAATTACTTCATTGTCCACAATCTGTTTTCTTAAGCTTTTTTAAGCTCAGCTGTTTTCTGAGAAAACCCGAGGTATTATGATCATCATGGCGTCTTTCAATTTGGTGTTGGCCTTGGTGTTGATGTTGGCCTTGATATGTCAAACTTTAACATAGGTCATATCTCTGTTGTTATTGAAGTTATCTTCATGAAACTTGGCATGTGTGGTCACAATCACAAGAGCTATCCAGACTATCAAGGGTGCTATGCCCCTTTTTTGACTTATATTTTATGCATCATTGAGCACGTTCAGGGGAGTGTTGCATCCCTAGGCCATACTCTTATTTTCGCTGCATCAAAAATTGGAATTGTCTGGAACTGGATAAATGTGTTGAAATACTATTGGTGTAAAGTGAAGCATATTGTATAATTGTACTTAGAATTGCAATGAAAAAAACAAACAAGTTTTACACAGAGAAACTTCCGAACTACCAAATACCTTCTCATGCAGATGATTCTTTCAAAGTTTCCAAGGTTCTCAACAACTTGTAGAAAAAAAAATGCTTAATTTTATATTATATATTATCTTCCCAGACCCTATCTTATGAGGGGGGGGGGGTGTCATTTAGTGGGGGTGGGGCTTGGGGGGGGGGGGTGTTCATTTAGAACATTGCAAGTCATTACCAATTTGAGTACTCATAACATGACAAATGATAAAACTTTACATTTTCAAAATTTAATGAAGTCTACTTATCAATTTTATGGATTTGTCTGTGTTCTGGTTTAGATGAGTGTATTTACTACAAAGGATGTGCTTTTAGAAATAAGTATCAGAGCTACAGATATAGGGGGTACATGTATTTTGGATTTCAAATTAAAACATTTCAATAATTCTTTCACAAATTCTATATTGTGGATACTCTTTGAATCGTCTTGCCAAGACGATTCAAATGAGTACGCACAACATAGGTTTTCATTGATAAACGAAGATTTTAGACTGGCTTTAGACCCTTTTCCTATGAAATATCAAATAAAAGTACATTCATCTGATCACATAAAAGTACATCTCATTGAAATACATGTAAATCGTTTACTAACAAAGTCAAAGGACTTAGGACAACATCAAGGAAGTCAATACAAGCCAAACTCGAAAAAATATTTTCATTTTGCAGGCATTAGTGTTTAACATGTTTTTAATTAAAAGTAGTTTCTGTCTGTGCAATGGTCAAACTTGCCTATCTAGGTAAAGGTCAAATGCATGTATCAAGGTCTGTTCAACCTGTAGTAAATTGGCCACTTAAGGGTGTATTTTTTGTTTTAAAAACACAATTTGTTTAATTCCAGTATTGTTCACCTTAACCTGCCAGCACAACAGTTTTATGGACCTTTACATGAAGATCACGAGAGAGAAGTTGAAACGGCTAGAAGACAGCATGTGGAAATTAATGACGAAGATAGTATATCGTGCTAGTCAATTCCTTTATCTTAGTATGAGAGAAAAGTTGAGGCAACTAGACGAGAGAAAGTTGAAATTAATGACAAAGATAGTTTATCATGCTAGTCTTTTCCTTTTTGTTTGATAGTATGGATAATTATCCCACTTTCAAGTTTAATGCAGTTACATCGTGCAAGTTTGTGCACCCAACTGTTGTTTTTCAAGCCAGTACATATACAGCCCTGAGATTTCACCCTAGCTGCAAGCTGCTCATCCTACATAAGCATACTAATCATTGGCTCTCTGGCAGGAGACAAATGCAACAAGTCACAATGACTTTTGCCAAATGTAGGATGAAAGTTAGCAGAACCAGGCATCGTACTTGTGATCTGAATTGACCAATCTATAATGGACTGGGTAATAGAGCTCTGTCCTTTGTTCTAGCGGAGACCCTTGTGGGATAGTAGCTGGAGGCTAGGAAAGGATGTAATGGTAGTACTGGTGTGAGAAATACCAGGAATCCATTGTTAGGTGCTCCAGAGGCTGTAATATAACTGAAAAATTGTTGAAAGCGGCGTAAAACTCCATTCAATCAAATCAAATTGTTTTGGTCTAGACCTCACAAAACATTTTTATGATGATTTGTTAAGTTATATCAACTTAAAATTGTGATCTGTAATTTCTTTGAATTTGGACCCTTGTAAAGACCTGTCCTGTGTTTAGGATGACATCAAACTGCAAACTGTTTGTCAATTATACCCTGCTTTGCATGCTAGAGTATATGCAAAGCAGGGTAAAGGTGGCAAACAGTTTGAACCATTTTGTCATCCTGACAGCAAGGCTGTTTAGTATTGGATAAAACTCATTATAGGAAGAAAATCATTAGAATGAGTTGATAAAAAAAAAATGGTAATTGTTTGTCATCATGTGGAAAGTAGCAATGGCAAATGAGCTTGTGCGTGACATTTCCAACAATTTGACATCTGTGCGATGTGCAAACATTTAGCAGCCAAGTCAGTTACTAAGTGTAAGTAGAGGATTGCCTAACTTTCTACAGATACTTCAAGACCCAATCTATCAACAAATCACAAAGTGAAGACTCTGGTCAGACTGTGCGGAAGCACAGACTGGCCAGAGTCTTTGCATTGTGCACCTTTGAAATTGATGGAAATGAGCACAGGCTCAAATATATGTCCCTTCTGACAATATTTTTGTGATGCGGTTATTTATTTTACACATAAGGATTAGACGAAATGGACTAACAATACTTTGATGTAAAAAAAAAAACCCCAAAAAACCACCAATCCCTGGAACTAACTAGAATGATACTCTTTTACATATGTAGCTGGTTGATGTTCATTCTTATCTCAGGTTATTTTGGCTGTGCATGTTTCAATAATCATAAAGAAAAAAAATATTTTATAAAAAAACGATTTCGAGTTCTTAGCCTGCATGTGACAATCACAATTACTTCAACATTCCTTTTTTTTTCAAATCAAAATCTGCAAAAATGATAGACGTCATCCACATATAAATGTGTACTTTGATTAGCCAACCAACTTGTCAATTGATAGCCACTATCAGTACATTCAATATTTAGTGGATATTGAATGAGTGGTCATTGAATACCAAAATTATTAAACAAGTCATCTATAAACAGGTAAAAACGAGGCTGTACCTAATTTTTATCTGTTTAAGATGATGTTTTTAATAAATACAATATTTTATGAGCACAAATTTGAAATCCTTTTTATTATACGACCCAATTTTTGCGATGAATTGAGGAAATCCAGAAATTTATTGATTTAAGGTATTCTGTGGAACTTATTATGTCATTTGCAAATTGAAGTCATCAAATATATTATATTGTCATTTTCACAAGCAAATATAATGTTGCTTTACCTTCTCAGCTCATCTGCATAGTTATTCCACTAGCGATGATATTTCAGCTAGTTTGAATCAATTTTTTGCCACAGTATTTAAGAACAGAGCATTTAGTGTAGGCTAAGAAGGTCAACATTCACATTTAAACAGGCTCATTTTAGTCTATATTGTATGCCAAAGCTTTGTGTGCATGAGGAAAAAAATGTGAACAACTAGTGATGGGCAGATTAATCGATTGTAATCGATAGTCAGTTGGTTTGGGCTTTTGATTGTGATAATTGACTAAGAAATTTCATTACCGATTAATCAGTTTCTAACACATAAATGAAAGCCATTATATATTGTTTTCGAAACTGACATCTGTTTGATGGCTCAGTGTGAAACAGTTGTAACTGCCTACAGTAACAACTGTTTCATGTTGATCCATGAAGTTAGTAGGAAAATCTGCAGAAAGAGTCTTTAGGTCATTAAACTTTGTCATTCTATTCTTCAAAGGATGATACTGGGAGTGCTGTTACATCAATTTCTAAGAAAATGATTGTACAATTGATCAATAGTTGATTTACTCTTCTTTATACTCAAAACCAACGATTTGAAACTGATTGCCCAACACTAAGAACAACACGAGAAGGTTTAATGTTTTATTTGTTGTTTAGAAGTGCTTGATATTTTTTGTTTTGTTTTGTTTTTCATGTACTTTTGTATAATTTCAATTTAAAATTACATTATACGGTACACAGATTTGATAATAAATGTTTTGAATTAAAATTTTGAGTCTTTGTTTAGAGTTTTAACGCCACTTTCAACAGGAACCGGGTTTTAGGAGGTGGTGCACATTCCCATGGTTTTCTGTTGTTTCTCACACCAATATAACCACCATATTTCAATTGAGTTTTTTTTAAGCTTGCCAGAGCAAAACATGCCTAAAGTAATGGAGCCTAAGTAAGTGATTGTATGATGTCGTGTATCTGTGATGTGAAGTGTGTCATCAATAATACCTTGTAGATACTCTAGAGCCCACGTTTTTGCTTAACCTTAAAATTGGCCAGAATGATTGTCTTGATAGAGTTTTGTGATTTCGTGTAACATTGTGACGCTGTGGCACCAACACTTAACACAATGTTTACATCATGTTTACAAAGGTAATTGTTTAGATTCAGTGTTAACGGATATCTCTGAGAATAAAGAAGCAAAACTAGTAAGAAGATTTCATCATTTCAACCCATACATACAATACATGATGTTATCAAATGAGAATTTTTCACATTTATTGCTTTGATGAACCTCGGACAAGTTTGACATTGAGTCAACTGGGTTCAAAACCATCCGGGCACAGGGTTTATATACTTAGTCCCAAAAGAAAGTGTGCACTTTTGAATTTTGAATATCTCACAAATACACAATATATCATCATTAAACGTTGTATGACAATCCCTCAGAGTTTGTGCAAACAACATTTGAAATGAAAAATTGCGGGAATACCAAAAATTTTCTGCTAAATTGAGACATTTGATTTTGCATGATTTGCATGTGCATCACTTGTTAGATGTACAATTGGTCTAAAAATGCATTCAGTTAAATGTTTGCAGCTTTGCTAAGCATAAAATCACATATTCAATACAATTGTGCATGATGCTTCAGCGTGGTTTGACTACCAATAAGCGTCGTTGAACAAAATTGACCCTTGTCAGATTTAGAACGTCAGTAAAATTGATTAAGCATTCATATTCCAATAGATTTTGAGGTCATCATTTTGTAAGGCATTTAATAGGCAGATCGAGATGTCATAGATCGCCATTCAATCACTAGCTACTGGCCTAACAACGTAGCAATGTCTAACGTTAACGTACACGTAAAAATTTTGTTTGGAAATGGCTTCGAATGGCTTCTTTAACACTATAATGAAACATCAACATATAGCTCTTACCAAAGAAAAAGTTGTAAGGACGTCAAATCTCAACAGTTTAAGTAATGCCATCACATTTGCAGCATACGATACTTTAACCAAATCCGATTTGACTTTAAATTTCAAAAGGTCTTGCCTAAAGTATGGTATCAAATTTACCCCATAATTTTGCTCCAACTTTGTAAAAATAAAGAGAATTGCAAAAAATGCAAGTGCACACTTTTTTATTGAACTCAGTATATTTGGAAAGCATTCAAAATTTTGTTATAAAGATTAGCTCAATTAGATCATGAATTTGAAAACCTTAAGGAGTGGACAACTTTTGCCATTCTTTTTCCAAACAAATACCAAGGGATGTTCCTTTTCATGTTAATACTCTTCAAAAAAAGTTCTCTGGCTCGAAGGCCAGCGAGCTATTGTCATGGCGAGGTGTCCATCGTGCATCTGTGCGTGCGTGCATAAACTTTTCTTTAAACATCTTCTTCTCCTAAACCAATGGGTGGATTTTGACGAAACTTTACCAGAATGTTCCTTGGGTGACCCTCTTCTAAAGTTGTTCAAGAAATTTGGATTGACCCCCAAATATGGGCGTGGCAGGGCGGGGCTTATTTTGACCCTGAAATCTTTGAATGACATCTCCTCCTGAACCATTGGGCCGGTTTCAATGAAACTTTACCAGAATGTTCCTTGGGTGACCCTCTTTTAAAGTTGTTTAAGAAATTTTGATTGACCCCGAAATATGGGCGTGGCAGGGCAAGGCTGATTTTGACCCCGAAATCTCTGAACGACATCTCCTGAACAATTGGGCCAATTTCAATGAAACTATACCAGAATGTTCCTTGGGTGACCCTCTTCTAAAGTTGTTCAAGAAATTTGGATTGACCCCCAAATATGGGCGTGGCTTATTTTGACCCCAAAATCTTTGAACAACATTTCTTTCTGAACTATGAGGCCAATTTCAATGAAACTTAACCAGAATGTTCCTTGGATGACCCTCTTCTAAAGTTGTTCAAGAAATTTGGATTGACCCCCAAATATGGGTTTGGCAAGGCTGGGCTTATTTTGACTTCAAAAGTTTTGAATGACATCTCCTCCTGAACCATTAGGCTGATTTCAATGAAACTTTACCAGAATGTTCCTTGGGTGACCCTCATCTAAAGTTGTTCAAGAAATTAGGATTGGATGAGATCCTCTGGATCAATAAAATTCAGGTGAGCGGTTTAGGGCCATTCTGGTCCTCTTGTTTCAAAGTGATATCTAAATAGTTTTCTTCCCTGTAATTTTACATAAAAATTTAAAAATTTTATAAAGTTAAATAAGTTCATTTCTTCATAAGTCAGTTTCAACCTAGAAAAAGTCTGAATTCATTCTGAATGCTGTTCACTTTCATTACCTTCTATTTTCAATATCTTTCTTTCAAATCTTGAGATTTTTAAGCCAGTGGAGCAATACAGGCCCTCTTGGGCCTCTTGTTTGATAAATATGACAAAAAAATTGATGACTGGTGGTTGCTTTGTGGGCAGTTATTGTAATTCAAGAAAATCACGCGTATTGCAATGGATTACTTGATTGCATTTCTGCATTATGAGGTCAACATTAAATTACAACAAAATCTGTCCTCAATAAGCAGCATGTGCACTTTCAAGTTCATTGGATGGTCTCTAAAGTTCTTCATTATGTTGTTAATGAAATGATATTCCTTAATTATTTTTTTAATTAAATGTCTTTGCAGAGATTTGAAAGGCAGGCTTCTCAAGACAACCGGATTACTTTTTTTGTTTTAGGACAGACTAATCTCCAACCTCTGGCACCACTTAAACTTGATTCACTGCTTCTGACATGTTAAAATAAGTTTGTTCAGCATGGTGAATATGGTAATGATATTTTGATTATTTCACTCATACAGCAACTTTAAAGACAGTTTTAGTCTCTAGACGGCATAAAATCTCTGGTCAGAAAGTATGGAAACAAATTCAAGAGGTCAGACTTTCTACTACAAGCTTCTTTCGAAGTAAAGATCTTAATCGACATCACCATTGCAAATCTTTAATAAAAATTGGTTATCCTGTTTTCAATTCAGCGAAAAGATACCCTAACTTTATGTTCCTTGATTTACTTTACATATGTTTAGACAATTTTATTGTAGTTAAAATATGTATCAATGTCAAAGAACTTTTTTTGAAGAGTATATTCTGATTGCATTATCATAGGACTTGAAGTTTAACATGTATTGACTATTCTCAAAACTATAGGAACACACCTTGCTCAATGATTTAGTTTAAAAAGAGGACCATAATGGCCCTATATGGTTCACCTTCATCTTCTTCACTCACTCCTAAGGAAATTGAAATGTCTGTAAAGATCATTCAATGACCATTAAATGCTAATTTTCAGCAAAAGTTGTTATTGTGGTATTGTCAATATAAAGGGATGATACATTTTTCAATAGGTTTCATCATTGTGACAAGACATTATATTCTGACTAAGTTTTATTAACATTGAACCATAATTGTGACTTATAGAATGTGAACACAAAAATTACTATTAGTCCTCTTTTCCAGTGATTTCAAATGGATCCTTCAAAACTTCAATAGGGTACATCCTTGTGATCAGTCAATCATTTTGACCAAGTTTCAAGAAGATTAGGCCATATATGTTGCCCCTTGAGTGCTCACAATAGAATTGTCATTAAGGCCCCCTTTCCCATCATATTGCATGGATCCTTCCCAGATTCAATAGGGTTCATCCTTCTGACAAGTCAAACATTCTAACTAAGTTCAATGATGATTGGTTCATACTCTTGGCATCTAGAATGTAAACAAGACAAGATGTGTTTGTGAAACACTAATGCCCAAGAAAAGCAGGTTTTTTTTTTTTTATAATTTTTGACATTGACAGATGGCATTGTTACATGACCTTAAACAAGGTATCTGTAGATGAACATTATCCAGATATATAATCATACCAAATATGAGCATTGTATCTTGAATAGCCTTAAGTAAAACAGACAATCAGACAACGTTAAAACAATATGCCCTAAGCTTTAGCTGCCAGGGTATAAAATTGTCAATAAGGCCTCTTTTCCCATGATATCACATTGTTGCTTCTAGAGTGTAAACACTTAAATGATTTACGATGGACAATGCACAACACATGACAGACAACAGACATTCAATTATCTCGAAAGCTCAACTTGGGTATGTTGTGCTAAGGTAAGCTAAACTAGAGCAGCTTGAGCAACTGATTCACTCCACAGGCCTGAGTCTACTGATATGATAAGATGAGAATTTCTAAGTGTTTTTCCCCTTTTCTTTTTTCTAAAAGAAAGATAAGTCACACAAATTACATTTTAGAAAATTGACCTCCACCTGTTAAATACATATTTTACATCCAATCACTTTACTTTTATGCAGACTAATAAGAGGTGACCATAGAATCATTCCAGTGAAATTTGGTTAGATTCTGAGAAAAAAGTTTTCAACTCGAACTGTCGCAGAGCGGACTAATACCCCCCACAAGCGCTTTGTCAGAATGTAAGTGCTATTAGTGCAGGATGTGTTTGTAACTAATATTGAGGTCATATGAAGCATTTGCATGAAGTTTCAAGATTCTAGGTCTCTTGGTTTTTGAGTTAAGAGTCAAGAAATGAAAATTGAACAAAAAATGACTGTGACCTTGACCTTTGACCTATATGACCCAAAAACAATAGGGCATTTCCTTGGATCATAAGCAACATTTGCATAAAGTTTCATGCATGTAGGTCACTTGGTTCTCGAGTTAGAGTCCGGAAACGAAAATTGAACAAAAATTGACTGTGACCTTGACCTTTTACCTATGTAACCTAAAAACAATAGGGCACTTCGTTGGGTCATAAGGAACATTTGTATAAAGTTTCATGATTGTAGGCCACTTGGTTCTTGAGTTAGAGTCCGGAAACAAAATTTGAACAAAGGCTGACTGTGACCTTGACCTTTGACCTATATGACCCAAAAACAATAGGGCACTTTCTTGGGTCATAAGGAACATTTGTATAAAGTTTCATGATTGTAGGTCATTTGGTTCTTGAGTTAGAGTCCGGAAACGAAAAGGTCTACAGACGGACAGATGGATGGACGGACGGATGGACAGACAGACAGACAGACATGGTGAAACCAATATACCCCCCTCTACTGCGTAGGTGGGGGGTATAATGAATCTATTAAATAACACATAGAGAAATGACCTCCGCCAATAAAAGACATGTTTTTCATCTGATCACAATAATTTTTTGTAGTCTGATAGAGGATTACTTAAGGTCCATTCCGATGAAATTTGGTTCATATCTCATTATTTTTATGCCCCCGCATCGATAGATCGGGGGCATATTGTTTTACTTGTGTCCGTCTGTCTGTCTGTCTGTCCGTCCGTCTGTCTGTCCGTCCGTCTGTCCGAAAACCTAACCTTGCCAATATCTTCAAGCCTATTCAAGATACAAAGCTAATATTTGGCATGATGATAGATCTCAATGATCCGCATCCGCTGGTACCAAAGTCAAGGTCATGTGACAAGGTCAAGGTCATCTGTCAAGGTCAAACGTCCGAAAACTTAACCCGAAAACTTAACCTTGACAATATCTTCAAGCCTATTCAAGATTCAAAGCTAATATTTGGCATGATGATAGATCTCAATGATCTGCATCCGCTGGGATCAAAGTCAAGGTCATGTGACAAGGTCAAGGTCATCCGTCATGGTCAAACTTTAACCCAAAAACTTAACCTTGCCAATATCTTCAAGCCTATTCAAGATACAAAGCTAATATTTGGCATGATGATAGATCTCAATGATCCGCATCCGCTGGTACCAAAGTCAAGGTCATGTGACAAGGTCAAGGTCATCTGTCAATGTCAAACTTTGAAAAAAAATGCCGTTACGGGGGCATTCGTGTTTCACAAACACATCTTGTTGGATTCAGCGAAGTCACATACAGTCTACCTTGCTTGAGTGACCAAGTCTATTAGGCGACCAATTTTATTAAGTGACCATTTTCAAAAATCCCTAATCAACGGACCTTAAATTCTATGTTGTTTAAACTCATTAGGATGGTCTCAATGAGACTTTTCTATTTTGTTTTCAGAACATAAAATTATTGAGAAATTCCCAATAACATGAAAATTAATTTAAAATACTGTTTCTAATTTGTAAACAAAACATGCACTAAGTGACCATTCTCTTAAACGTCTGCTTCTTAATGGTCCCATTAGTGGTTGCTTAATACACATTTTACTACATTACCAAAATAGAAACTCGCCATGCCCATTAAAGCCTTGTTTTTCAGTGGATCAAAAATCCTTGAACAACTTTGTAAAAGTCACACAAAGATCATTCCTGTGAAGTTTGGTTAAAATTCATCCAGTAGTTTCTGAGTAGATTTTTTTAAGAAAAGAAAGTTTACTACCAGATGGATGACGGACACAGCGCCCCGACAATAGCCCGAGCAAGTGGTCTTTGGCTAGTGAAGCTTTAAACTAAACACAAGAAATATTATGTGATGATACTAATTTATTTATGATAAACATGAACAACTCTGTAAATAAATTAAATAAATCTATCAGAAACTGCATATATATATTCCCTAAAATTTCAATTATTTTTTAAAATTGCATAATGGTTAATGTACTACCTTTTTGTCCTTCTTATCATAGGGGTCCAAAATTTTATATTATTAGTCATTATGGTGGTATGGGGTTATTTCGGACCCTATGCTTCTTATAAGCATGGTCTAACTTGTAGGCACATATCAATGGCTTAGTGTGATATAGTCATAACTGCCTATATGATTATAGACCGAGCCATCTACATTGAATTCATGTAACAGTACATAGAACTTTTGTATTCTAAACCTTCACATCATAAACGCTTTCAATATTTCTAGTGAAGTCTATACAAGGCACACAGCTAAAATAAAACTCGACAGAAACTAGAAATGTTGCAAGGTAGACTAACACCCCCCCAATTTTTTCAGAGAAAGTATATTTGTGACCTTGGACTTTGACCTTCTTGACCCTGAAACAATTGGTTACCTCCTTGTGTCATCAGCAACAATTGTATCAAGTTTCATGATTCTAGGTCACTTCGGTCTTGGGTTTAAGTCAAGACTGAAAAAGGTCTACAAACAAACAGATGGAAAGACAGGGTGAAAATAACACAACCCCTCTTCTTTGTTGGTCGTGGGTACTCACAACAGTTTTGCACTGACCAGCTTTACACATAAGAGGGGGTAAAGCCAGTCTAAAATCTTTATATAATGGAAGCCTATATTGTGGGTACTCATTGGAATTGTCTTGACAAGACGATTCCAATGAGTACCCACAACATAGGGTTTGTGCTTTTATATTTAAAAATACTTTGACCCAAAATAAAGAACATCCCCTCTACCTGTAGTTCTGACTGACCCCTTGATGTATTACTGTTTTGATAAAATATGACCTTGTCATTATCCCTACACATAAAATATACCTGATATATAGTATGTGAAACCGTTAAAGAAATGGCCAGTAGCTAAATTGCTTAAAATCAGTGCATGTCTAATACAAAGGGCTATGGCTTGGTTTTAGAAAAGATACATAAAGGTGAAATATATTATGGTAAAGACCCATAAAAGTCTGACACATTTCAGAAGTTTTGAACTTAAACAGTGTTAACTGAGGTTTCCTAATGATTTCATTAGGAAACCTCAGTTAACATTGTGAAAAATCATGAGTTCCAAAATGTTGCAGAACTATTACAGGTCCACTACTTTAAGTGAAATCTTATAACTTTTTAAGACTCTGAGAACCTTGAAATCATTTGTTGGAAGAAGCAATCTGCTAAATTGTAAAATTTTGTGGTGTTTGAAAATACAATGTATATGGACTCCACATTTGGCAATTAAAACCTCTTAACTCCTGGAGCTACAAGGTTTTCGTCACCAAACAATGAACTGATTTGCTGTAACTATTCTAAAAGGCAAGAAAAATATACTACCCTACATAATCAACATTGCATCTGCACAGATGCATTCACAGGGCCTAAAAATCTAAGAATGAAATCAACATCTGACATTTTTTGGAAATGTACAGAGCCCATCTTTCCAGCTTGCAAATCGTTGCCATGGAAACTAGCACTAGTCATAAGCACCTCAGCAGAATCATCTTTCACACTGGCAATAAAACTTGTGTTAAAGTCCTTCATTGGATATATGATAGAGGAATAGATTTTATATTCTAAAAACATTTGGTCCTTTGCATCAAACTTGGTAAGAACTTTTTGTTTTACTTCAAAGATTGAAAGCTTCGGATCACACTTCTGATGTACATAGAAAGCGTCCAAATTTGCTGAAAGTCGATGCTCTAAAATGATGTGACATATGTCTTCTAGATGCTGAATGTCAAGTGAAGGTGTTACTATATACAGTTTCCGTGACTGATCAGAGAACCAATAATTGAGGAGGGATTTCCAGAGCTTGTAAGTGTAAGTTCCCCCATCTTTCACAGCCGGAGTTAGTAATCTGTCTAGTTGGGCTTGAATGACGTCTTCTGACCACTACAATGACAGAAATAACCAATGAGAGATGTAAAATAAACTTAGGCAGAGTTACAGTTCTTATGCACTGTACTCTGTAACCATGAGAGGAACATTACTGCCAAGTTCAAAGTCATTCGGATATAAGGTGACTGCTCCTGACAAAGAAGTGGACGCCATCTGGTCACTGGACGCAATCTTTTGATGAGCATATAAATAATACACTTGATCCCTTAAATAAATAGTTATAAAGAGAATAATCATTTGTTGCAGTGCTGGGTCAATTTATTTTTCATTGAGCTATATCTACACAAGTGGAAGAGCTACGAGTGAAAATATAGCTTTTGTGGTACACTCATTAAAATAAAAATCAAACTTTCTCTGGAATCAAACAATTATTCTATGTCTTAAATGCAAAAATGAGACAAAATTTGAAAATTAAAGGACACATTTTCTTATCCAGTGTCATATTGCATGTGATTGCTATGCAACATTCATGATATCACTTTTTTGGGCTCTGCTTAGATAACGTCAGATAGGTTGAAATTAATGAAGCAGGGTTTAAATGTTTGATAATTTAAATGGTTGGGCAATGTGTTTATCAATTGATTATCTGTTATTTCTTAACTGTTATTTCATTACAAGGATAAATTACCCCAGGTGAGGCCAACAGCTCCAGTTCTTCAGCTGCCTCTGCAGACATTAGATCCGCTGCCAGTTTCATTTTCTCTGACTCTGAAATACTGCTTGTCTTCTCTGTAATGTCTGCGAATAATACAGAAAACTAAATCCAGAAGTACAAGTAGTGTTTTGCTATCAAGTTCATATTGTTCAGACCATACATATATAGGCACTAACAATGGTCCTGCACTGAACCTCCAATTTCATTAGACAGAACATATATAGGCACTAACAATGGTCCTGCACTGATCCTCCGATTTCATTAGACAGAACTTTTAGAGATAGAGAATAGTATAGCTACAAGAGCATGAAATTTTGAATTTTATGTGTGCATGATGGAAAGACATTGAGTAGCCTGGACAACAATGCAGTGCATAAAAGATAATCTGTGATGGTGAACAGAAGCTATAGATCTGTAGGTATTAATTAACCCTGGTCATGCTGAATAAATTTTGGCTAAAAATTTTCCTCAAAATCAAAGTGCAAAAAGCACTGAAAGTACCAACTGTAGGTCAATTTTTATTTGAAAAACTAAATCTATTGACAATTGTGGTTTGAAAGTGAGAAACAGGTGATGTAGACTAACATCAGACTGCACATATGTGCAGACTGATATTTGTCTGTAGCTCCTGCCAAAGCAGGAATATTCTGGGTTCAGTATGACAAGGGTTAGGATAGTTGACTTGTAATAGTTCTGCATGATTTCAGAATTCGTGATCTTTCAAAATGTTAACCAAGATTTCCTAATGAAACCATTAGGAAACCTCGGTTAACTTTAAAAGTTCATGACTTCCAAAACATTGGGGAACTTTTACAGGTCCACTACCTTAAGTGCACATTGATGACTCTGATCAAACTGTGTGTATGCACAGGTTGATTTGAGTCTTAAGGTAGAGGAACCATAATAGCTCCGCAACATTTGGGAACCCATGAGCTTTCACAATGTTGACCGACGTTTCAAAATGAAAATCATTAGGAAACCTCGGGTTAACACTGTTAAAGTTCAATACTTCCAAAAATGTGGAACTATTACGGGTCTACTACCTTAACATTGTGCTTATAATGAAATTGCAAAATTGTTGGAAATGTCATAAATAGGCTCAAATAAAAATATCAATGTCACATTCATGATATTATTCAGGCTAATAATTACCTGGGATCCTTACCTATTTCATCTGCCTTTTCAATTTTACTTTTCTCCCCACAAAGTCTAGAAATAATGGCAGCTCTGTCTTCAACCACTGACAATGAAATGTCCTCTTTGGCCCTTACGTCAGATAAAAATACATCTGAAAACAGAAAAACTAAATTGTCGTAAACTAAATTGAGCGAAATTGTCGTAGCACATGTGACGCTGGTTGTCCGATGTGTGATATAGTGATAGGTAACCAGGTCATGGATACTACGGCTAATAGAATATACAACGTGCCATCACATACTTCTTGCAGAGATAGGAACGTGGTGTATGCAATAAGTTGTGTACGATGTGATAAGGTGGTATATGTGGGAGAGACAGTTGAATGAAAGGATGAAAGAACATCTCAGGGATGTACGCTTTCAGCGCGAGAAACCGATAAATCTCCATTTTAAAGAGGGCGAGCATTCAAGCTCTGATGTGAGATTTACGGTTTTAAAGAAGATGTACTCCGCAGACCGGACAGAGCGCAAAATCCATGAGTCAGCATGGATCAAAAGGCTACAAACTGTACAGCCATTGGGTTGCAACGTAAAAGACGCGCAGTTCCATATAACGTTAGTTGACGTCTAATTATGCGCCAGAACGTCAACGTCGCCTGAACGTGGAAAACGACGTTGATTTCATATCCTTTGTGAGATAAATTTAAAATGGCTGTATCGGTTAAAATTATTATGTAGTAGTGTTAGAATATTTTCCGTTTTCTTGAAAAAGGCAATTTTTGCCGAAATATTGAATACTGAGTGTTTTATTAAATGTTTATTCTATTCCCTTCGGAAAAAATTTGCGATATTAAATTAATTAGAGTTGAGCTTTACGGCAAACTCATTGGCTCTCATCTTAGTGCATGAAAACTTAATGAATCTCTAATCATGTTATACATTCAATTAAATTCATTTTGCATTTGTAATGTCATTGCTTTCTATATAGTTTTTTTACTCTTAACAGAAGGATTTTAATTTCATTTTACTGTCTGTTATCAAACCAAAGTTAACTCAACAACTTCACAATACTAAGTACACAATCATTGAGTCAAAATTCAGCTTTCAAGAGATTGCAAACATACTACCACAACATATTTACTCATAATTCTCCAATCCAGGGGCCCATTTTACTAAAAACACATTACAATAATTTTTTGCGCAAGTCAAATACCAAATTTGCTTCTACAGAAGTAACTAAATATGTCTTCTAAAGACGATTCCAATGAGATGATGCATGGTAGAATCTAACAATAAATAAAAAAACCAGGTACAATTCGTGATTTTGAATTACAATTAATTTTTTCATAAGAAGTTTAGTTAAACGGGACCCAGAACCCTTGGCACTTCTTCTGAATAGACCTCAGGATAAATTAGGGTGCAGCCATGAAAGTGCTATTTCGCACAATTGGTTTTTTTAGATGTCACAAATATCATGATGTCTTTAAGTAAAGTAAAATCAAAGAAAGATAAGAACTGGGCTGGGCAAATAACAATTTGATAACAAAACGCAGTGATGGAGCAGGTAGGATGCAAAGCAGGGACCCTATGATTCCAAGACTGTGTCTTAATCACTAGTCCACAGACTTTATGATGACTAATATTATCACAAAATCTTTATTATACTTTCCTGTGTTCATGCTCAAAAAGACTATTTTCTTATTGGAGCAAAAATTCCTATTTAAAAACATTTTTTCTCCCTTGGACAAGATAAGAGTCAAAGCTCCAAATTCAAACCTTTTTGTTGCTTATCTTGTTCACTCATCTTTTTCCAGTTTTCTGTATACTGTCTGTAGATTGCTGTATCTGGCCTCGGGTCAGTTACAGGGGCATCATACGCATCCATGATGGTTTGGAATGTGTTCAAGAACCATTCAAGAACAAACGTCCCTTGTATCATAAGAGTACCAGAGGCCATAAATGTGATCAATGTGACACTGTCTACCTTCAAAATTACCTGGAAAAAAATCAAGAGAAATTCTGTATATATCGAGGGTTTAGTGCAGGACTGTACTAAGTGTATATACAGTGTATATACACTTAGTACAGTCTTGCACTAAACACTCGATATATTTATCATAATTCTCAACATTCAGTGTAAATATTGTATGAAAAATTTTGCACAAAGAGACTATTATGCACCATCAAGAAATGTTAGTATATCAGCTTGTCATAAGGTTAGAAAATTTAAGTATTAAAGTCACATTGAAAATATTAGCCAAGTAGTGTAGAATCATTGAGAGAAAAGTAGAAATTGGTAGCTTTTAACATTGTTTTCCCACAAGCTGTTAGATAAGTATTCTTTAATGTATAAAGTATGAGTGAAAATGGAGTAAAAGTAAATTTTCTGAATCAGACAGTTTGGCGCGTTATGAAACATTCTGTGAATAAATTGTCATTTACAATGTTACTTATAATACTCAAAGAAAGGAAGGAGAAACAAGAACATTGCCCATGGGTGCCAACATTGAGCTTCAGTTGCCGGATAATGCAAAAAAAAACTAAGTAAAAAAGGGGCATAACTCTTATGAATATTCTTTCTGACTTACCCCCTTGAGAATCTTGATAGCTCTTATGATGGTAAACGCAAATTCCAAGTTTCATGAAAATATCTTCAATAACAACAGAGATATGACCAACTCTAGGTCAATTTTTATTTGAAAAACTAAATCTATTGACAATTCTGGTTTGAAAGTGAGAAACAGGTGGTGTAGACTAACATCAGACTGCACATATGTGCAGGCTGATGTTTGTCTATAGCTCCTGCCAAAGCAGGAACATTCCAGGTTCAGCATGACAAGGGTTAAGAATATTCTCCTGATTCAGTTTCACTCTACTGACCTTGTTGTTTCCTTTCTTATCATAAACATCCTTATATGGATATTTTGGTACCGGATAGTTATTCTGGTGTCGTAGAACCCTCAGCCAAAACATTGCCAGAGCTATAGAGCCATGCTGGGATCTGTGTTTGATGCATATTGTGTTACTTTTGGCCACGTCTAGATACACTTGTTCCTGTATCTTGGTGAAAACAAAGCTCTTAATGGACTTTTCTATCACAGTATCCTCATCCATTTTAACTTTGCAACTTGGATTTCATCTGAAAAAGGACAAAGGCTAAAACTTACATTTAGAAACAGCACATGACCTATAAGATATAAACCTGTGTTTAGATTTAATGATAATGTTTTGCTAAGTATATTAAGTGCTATAATCTTCTTTAATGTTTCCTGGTGGATAATCAAGAAATAATGGTGGATAATCATTTGATAAACTCAATGCCTTACCAGGGAAATTATCAAAAACTTATACCCTACTTTTGTTCATTTCACCCTATCTTACGTTATCTTAGTGGAGCCCAAAAAGTCATGTCATCTTGAATGCTGTATAACAAACACATGCAAAATCACTCGCTTAAAGAAAACTAATTGCCCTAAAATTTTGACATTTTGTCTCATTTTTGCATCAAAGAAATTGAATAAAAGTTTTTTTTAGAAAGACAGATTGATATATCATTTTCTGAACAACAAAAGCTATATTTTTACTCATGGCTCTGCCACTTGCAAAAATATAGCTTTTGTTATTCACTCAATAAAATATAAATTGATCTTACGCTTAAAAAAAAGATAATCCTTTATATAAAAATTTACTTGGATGGTCTCACACATATTTCAATACATCTGGATTTTTTCCAAAGGAATTGGGGTTACCAACCAAAAATGTCCTCATGCAAAAAAAGTAAAAGGAACCTAGTTGCCAAGGACCCCATGATTTTCGTCTCAACCCCTGTATTTTATTTTAGGTAATACCCAATAACTCTAATATCAAATATGGTTGATATGCCTTTACATTTTTTAAAGTCCAAGTTTAAGGACGAGGCTTAAGACATATACTCCAACTCCTTATTTTTGCGGACATCATATTTTTCGCTGTAATCGAATTTTAGCGTACTGCTTGCTCTCTTGGCTGTGAATTGGTGCATACTTTGAAAACAAACCTTACACATATCTACCAAGTTAAATAGTTCAACAATGCCTTAAGTTTTGGACATTAATTGAATTGAAATATTCATACATTCAAAATTGGCGTCATGTTCCATCATTCAGCAACCCCCTTTCCAAATCACCTCCATTTTCTTGTTTGAAAGACGTAAACACAATGCAATTTTGACCAATACAGGGCGTTTGTCATCAAGGAATGTACAAGAACATGAAAATCTAATGCTTGGTCCTTGCCAAAATATTTCAAAATAGATTTTGTGAACTACCATGGAAATATGACGTCCTGGCTCAATATGGTTATCATGACGGTGGCCACCTTTCGGAAGCATTTACAGGTAATATTTTCGTAACAAGATCCCTAAAATTTTGCTGATTGACATATTAGGGAACAAGCTTGTAATGCATAATATATTTGCTCTTGATTTGTTTTTTATTTGAAGCCTGTTCATAATTGACTAGTTTGTAACGTGAAAATACGAAGAGCAATGGTTCTATGCATGTGTAGCATCCAATTTCTTCAGGAATCATCCCAGTATTGTTCTTAATTTAACCAACTGATTTGACATGCCACGGATAAGGGAAAACCAAGTAAAACCAAGTTTTTCATATGTTATATATAGTTCCTCGTCAAAATATTCAATTATTCCTAAAACAAGGAAGTCACACATGAGAAGACTGTGTCAATACAAACACAAAATGAGCAAGTTATTTTCTAGCTCAAAATTTCTTTGTTTTGATGACATCATCACAGTTGTCTAGAGCTATTTTTAGAAATACCAACGGAATAAGGCAAATATAGCATATAACCTTGAGTTTTCCCTATTTGAGCAGGCCCCCATAATCGATCACTATGATTTCTAGAAATATTCCAATGTCTCCATATTTTTAACTAGTAGTAAATTGTTAGAAATCATTGTCAAAAAAACTTTGATGCTAATCGGATGATAAAAAAGTGCTAAACTTTCCAAATATAAGGATTTTTTCTTCCCTACTATTTTTATATCTTCCATTTCTAAATTTTATCTGGGCCTTCAATTGAAATTGTTCTTGCTTGATAGGCGTCATGTGAATGACTTTCGAAATAATTGTAAGTCAATAGAAAGAGGTCTCTTTGATTTTGTAAGTCTGTTACAATATTGTGTTTGTGTTGTGTTTTCTTTGGGTTTGTAATTTTGATGTCAGGGTGAAAATTATCATGGAGCTTGGATATTGGAGACTGTTTTTAAACCTTATAGTCAGTCTGTGTGCACATGCAACCATCACACCCTGTCACTTTAAATTAATGTAACCAATCTAATTCTTCTTCACATTGATAAATCAGAAATAAGTTAATGCAACTTTTGGTCTAATTTACAGGTAAAATTTGCATTGTTCGAGTGTGCCAGTGCAAATTTCATAGCTAAAGGTGCTCGAAAATGGGAGACTACAGGCTTTCCACGGGTCTCGAGGACTGGTGTTTGTGCCAATCCCTGGATTTACATGAAAAACAAAGTGACAGCTTTAGAGCCTTTAACTAGTACGGGAAAAGTAACGCAAAGCGCCCGAAGGGCGCTTTGCGGCTTTTCCCGCTTCTAGATAACGCGTGTATAACATTTAAATAATCAAAATCAAAATGAAATACATATACCATCAAAGTTTAAATTTGTGTCGTAATGGCGGCCTACATGGAGGAAGGTGATCTCGCGAGATTTCGCCATTTTGTTTTATCATTTATTTTAATTCATCTACTTTTTTGTTCGAACTTATTTCTGTCGATCATTATCAAAATATAGATTGTAGTGAACTTAAAATTAGGATAAAAATCAGCATAACAGGAAAAAAGTTGCTCATCTTTGCTTAGAATCTCGTGTGGATGACGTTTTCTTTTTACCCTCCGCAAATGACGTCACTCTACACTTTGGGGAAATACGACGCTATATTTTCCCGCCAAAGCAACGTCATTGTTGTTGCGTTTTTACGTCGGGGTAAAAAGCGGGATACGACTTGAGAGAGATGAACGCTGCTGCAATATTCCCGGTTAAGACCTGAAAAAGATGAAATCTTTAAGAAAATTCGCAGTTTGATTTTCAAAAAATTTCGAATACACCTTTTTTAGTTAAAGCTATGCCAGCCAACATCTTGTCGGAATCGCATCCTTTAGGACTTAGACCTGGAGCAGTTTCTATGATACTTCCGCCCATATTCAAAGTACCCCCTTACATTCTTTACGAAGAAAAACCAATTAGAATTGTATTGAGTATCTTTCACTCATATTAGGTTTATTTCTTCCGATTTAGCACTTATCCAAATTACTGTGACTGAGGAAATCAAACTAGAAATAAATGAGAAAAAGCAAATAACTATCGATTTGATAAATAGCCTCTTTTGGTCTCCGGAAAATTAATTATTATGTGCATGTTCTGTACAGCACTTGGGTAAGTTTATTTCACATTACAACTGCACTTATTTTTTCCAGTGACAATATCTTCGGAGTAGAAAAATATGACTTAAAAATGACAAAAGGTGGCTAAAACCCCATTCAAGCGGAAAAAGAAAAGAGCGGTCGAAACAGACAGACACATAACATTGGATTTGATACATCATTCACACGCGCCGATACAGCAAACGGTTGGGGTGCAGGTGCTTTAATTTTAAATTCGGTAGCTTAAGTAGAGTAAATTAGGAAATCAAGAATGGTTCTTTCTTCAAATTACTTTTCCCGTCTATAGGTTAAACCTATAATTATATTACATTTGTTCATCTTGCACAGTGAATTTTAATTATCTTACATAAAATTAAGTGATTTTATCTGTGATTAATCTTGGCTAGCAACTGTTTTGTTTACACCGGAAATGATAATCAAGGGGTTTGGTGCGGGAAACCAGCCAATATGCCAGGGCTTCCGGTCTCATGACTACTGACAGACTTTCTTTTAAGGTTGTATTTGAGTATTGACAGATATATTTTCAACGTTTTGTTATCAAATTTATATGAAGTATATCGATTTAAACTTTCAGGTAAAACTTAATTGAAGATTTGAAGGATGACATAGTTGCTTTAATTTCGTCCCAAACGAGTTTCGCACCCATTTCTTGGTTGTCAGATATTTAATATTAAATCTTCCGCTGTATAAAAGCCTTTTAATGGTTCTACAACGTACACATACAGATACAGTTAAATCATTTGTTTCTCTTCATTGAGCCCTGCAAAATGTTCAAAGAATTCTTGCGCAATGAAGGAAGATAAAGCCCGACATTAAGGGCTCAGTCTAAAATGCGGACCACTTTAGCAGACCATATTGTTAAAGAAGGAAAATGCGGATGATATATGATGAAAAAGAAAATTGCCATATGATTAAATGTGTAATCTGCAGTTAACTGATTACACGAGAGGAACCTTTTAAATGTGTCTTTTATTGATTGACAACCTGAAATTTCGATCGTCATTTGATTAGAAATTTGACTTTGAAGTTGAAATCGGCAGAGCCATTGTAAATAAGATATTTTTTTTTCAACCAGTTGAGACCTCTTTAATCTTATTCAAAAATATGTTTGTTTGAACATTTGATTTATTTCAATCGTGGACCCTGCATTTGCAGTGTAAATTGCGAGTCCCTGCTTAAAAGTATTAAAAATGGCAAAAATAATATATTTATATATTTATGGGAAAAACCTATCAAGGTTGTTGAATTGATGAAACACATATAATTCAAATAATATTAATTGGTGACTGTACTTGCTTTTGCCCATCTTATAATCGGAAAAATGTACCCTAAAAGTAGCTGTAATAACAACTTACAACGGCTTAGAACTGCCCGCAGCCCTCATCAATGGGCGATTTATTAATATAGGAACAAACTTGGTAACCAAACGTCCAAACTAAGAAAAAAGGTTTCAATTGAAAAACTTTTATTTTGGGTATAGAAAGAAAATACGGACCATACCCTGAAGAAATAATTCGGTTCAATTGGACATGGTACACGGGCAATTGTTTCATTATCCGATTTTTGTCAAATGTGCTATTTCAAATGACAAGGTATCGAACTTTTTTATTTCAAATACTCCCATCAGTCATTCAATTTACTATAACGATTGATTATCAATGCATTTATTGAACGAACAACGGACTATGTAGCACTGGAAAAGGCTGGCGACATAAGATAAAGAGAGAAAATGCGGACCAATTGAATACAGACGGAAATAGCAGACCATATGAAATGAAGCAGGGGTGCAGACCATATGGCTTTCCTTTACACTTGAACAACCCTTCAAAATTCTTAATTACTAACGATCAATATTATATAATATGTATACGTGTAAGAATAGAAATTGTTAATTTATCCTTAGTAATTTATCATAATTATTCACAGGATAAAGTTAAAAGAATCCAATATAATTGAGAATGAAAAGCTAAAGCTGCTTACGAAACATTTTGGCTTTGCATGTGTGCATTAATGTGTAAAGCAGGTATCATAAGTCTTGCAAAACGTTCGCAAATACATTGCATCCTTAACGCAGGGCTGGTTTTGGCTGACAACCTCATCGACCTTCATATCATCAATTCATCAAGGTTGGTTGCTTGACCATTTTGTTAATTCTTTCACTAATTGCAATCCATTACAATGAACAAGATGTAAGTTTACTAAGAAATTAAGATGCACCCAAAAAATCTTAAGACCTTTGCAAGTTTTTACTTGTACACATAAGTTGTCATGTACAAAATTGATTTATTCAATAAACAAAATTGATTAGTAGAAGGATCGTAAACGCAATAAAATGAACTTCTTTTATCTATGCGCTCTTAACGCGTAAATGGTCCACAATTTCCTTCTTTATCGTATAGCGTCCACATTTTCCTTCTTTATCTATATGGTCCGCTAAACTGGTCCACATTTTAGACACACCCGACATTAAGGATATCAAAACTGTACAAATTGTTTGCACATGTGCAAAGCAGTCTATAACAGGTTGGTGAGATGGCCCAATCTGGCAATATTGTGAGGTCCCAGGGGTCAAAGAGACTCAGGTGAGCGATTTAGGACCATCTTGGTCCTCTTGTTTACTATATTGATCTGCGGAATTATAGCATTAGGGCTTTAAACAACCATTCTGATTTGTTTGAAAAATGATTGGAATCTTAAGTTTTATGACTTGGTCCAATATTAAAATGTAAGATTTAATTAAGTCAAAGTTTTAAGTTCATTTCTTTGATGTTTGACATAGGTTATCCTTAATGAATTGTTCTATTGCGCTAGAATTTTTAGTATAGGAAAATTAGCTATGAATCTCAAATCTATAAGGTTTTGCTTTTAAAAAAAAGGCAAAAAACTATGTTCATTTAATTTACATTAAACAGTGAGAATAAGTCTGCAAAATCCCTAAAATGAGTGATAGGACAAGATTGCATGACAACACTAATCGTAAAAGAAGACATGAAGATGATCACGAAGATGGTGGAAGGAGCACCGCAGTCAGAAAACATGGTGACAGTGACCTAGCAGGTATCTCAAGGGTTTAGTGCAAGACTGTACTAAATGTATAATTAATTTAATTTAGTCGGATTTTCTTTCCTGAGTTTTTTTTATCTATTATCTTTCAATCTCTAGTTAGTCCTAATAGAACTGAGTTTTAATTTCTGGGACTTTTCAACCAGCCTTTTGGAAGTTTTTTAAAAAATTATTAGATAAAAAATTAAAAATATACTTTTACAGTGAAATAAGGTGAACCTTTCATTTTATTCTTTCAAAGAATTAAAAAAAAAAAAAGATTTAAATTTTTTGGAACTTGATACACTGAAATAATGTAGAATAAATTAGAGTTCGAAAATTCCAATTGTCCACTCATTCTGCATGATGATTTCTTTCTTTGTCCATATGGTCAGGACAGATGGAATTATATAGATAATTGATAATTGGCTGTTTCAGTCTAAAATCAATTTGTATTTCATTGAGTGAACAACAAAAGCTATGTTTTTACAAAAAGCTTGATCCTCTCGTGAAAATATAGCTTTTGTAGTTCACAAAATGAAATAGCAATCTATCTTACTCAAAAAAACAACAATTATCCTATTTCTTTAATGCATAAATAAGACAAATTCTGAAAATTGTATGACAAATTTTCTTAAAGCATGTCATTTTTTACATAATTG
The DNA here is from genome assembly GCA_948146395.1 of Fragum whitleyi. NCBI lineage: Eukaryota > Metazoa > Mollusca > Bivalvia > Cardiida > Cardiidae > Fragum > Fragum whitleyi. The sequence continues at coordinate 39,074,557 of OX411544.1, forward strand.
CTATGGAACGTTCATGATGATTTCACATTTTGGACTCCGCTTAAATGAAGTCAGATATGTTGAAATAAAGGAAAGCTGGGTATGAGTTTTCGATAATTTTACTGGTTGGAGAGCGAGTTTATCAAAATGATCATAATGATTAATCTACTGTTATTTCTCAATAAACAGGTTAAAACCACCAAAAATCATCAAAGAGAGAAATTTAAATATTTATTCATTTCCTTATTGAACAATTCAAGTAAGAATTTCAAGGATTGTTCAAGCCTTGAAGAATAAATGAAACAAATATAAAACTCTACTTTTAGATATACAATTGAAATTAAAAAAAATGAGTCTGTGTGTGAGATTTCCAATAATTTCTAATATGCCCAAAGTAAAGGCTTTGACCAGCCTGTGCATCCGCACAGTCTGACAAGAGTCTTCACTATGCGCTAAGTAGATAGATAGGGTCTCATAGTTTCTGTAGACAATCAGGTGACTCTATATCTACAGTATGTGGCTGTCTACACTACATAGTGTTTGCATCTAATGAAGGTTTCAAATTGTTATAAATGTCACACACACTCTCAGTTATTAATATTTTATCTCTTAAACTTAGGGTATATTTTCAGTCTTTTATAGTAATAGATTATATGTACTTTAATTTTTTCATAAGACACAAGTAGATCAAAGAGAAAGAAAACAAAGAGACACCATTCACCTACATCCTCCAGCTCCAGTTCGTCAGAGTCGTCGTCAGTGTCGGAGTCAACATCAGATTCATCTTCTTCCTCATCGGAATCTTCGTCAGGTAAATCTGCCTGGATTAAAACTGATAAGATATTCAAAGTTTTGGTCCAACAAAGGCAAGTTCAGGCATTCCAAATTAGATGGCACAGTATAAAACAGTTGTAGCTGCCTATTTATTTATAGGCAGTTACAACTGTTTTGTGCTGAACGATCAAAATGATTTCCAAAGTTTTTAAGCTCCACTGGTAGAAAGCCACTGGGACTATTGCCATGGCATTGTGTCTGTCGTGCGTCCTTGTGTCTGGTCGTAAACTTTTCTCTAAAAATCTTCTCCTCAGAAACTACTGGATGAATTTCAACCAAAGTTTCACAGGAATGATCCTTGGGTGACCCTCTTTCAATGTTGTTCAAGAAATTTTGTTCCAATGAAAAACAAGGATTTAATGTTTCTAATCAATGGATACAAATGAAATTTTACATGAATGATTCTTGTGTGACCCTTTATCAGTCTACAAAAAATATTGTGATTGGATGAAAAATATGCATTTTATGGGCAAAGGTCATTTCTCTTTAAGTTATAATGTTGAAACTTTCAACATCATTTTCTCAGAATGTAATTGACGGATACCAACCTCATTTCAATGGAATGATCCTTGAGTGACCCTTTATCAGTCAACCAAATTATTGTGATCGGATGAAAGATATGTATTTTATGGGCGGAGGTGATTTCTCTATGTGTTATTTAGTTGAAACTTTGAAAATTATTTTCTGGGAATGTAACTGATGGATATCAATTAAACTTTTTAGGTATGATCTTAAATTGGGTATGATTTTATCATGCAGCTCAAAAATTATTTTGATTGGATGAAAAATATGTCTTTTATGAGTGGAGAAAAATTTCTCTTTATGTTATATAGTTGAAACTTTGAAAATCATTTTCAACATCAGTAGAATCCAAAATATCTAAAAATCTAGTCAAAACTTTTATTGCTTTACAAGAATTTCAAGCCTGTGGAGGGACTCCAGCCATTCATGGCTTTCTTGGCACTTCATTTTGTCAAAATCAATAGATTTATCAGTTAACCATTTCCTGTACAGTCGATGGATTTAGCAGTCCTTTGATATCATAATCTCTATCTTAACCACTATATTTTCTACAACAAAGTATGGTTTACCTTTGAATTTCATCAACTTTAAATTGTTGTAGGCAACATTTTTCAAATGGATTATAAATTTGCCATTTTAAAAATGGAAAAGGGTTGATTGAGGCTGGTCACAGGCATGATACATATGTTCAAGTGACTCTTGTGTAAAAGAGAATTTACACTTTTTATCTAAATCTTCAAAGACATTACTTTGAATAGAAACTGATGATGAGGCATTAAATTTCCAAACAATAAAAATGAAATTGGTGTTTAAAAGGGTCAATAATGTTTTATTAGTGAAGCATTCTCTTATCCTGGAGGTCATTTTTATCACGTAATGAAGCCTGTATTGTATCACTTTCATAGGATTCGAGCCTTGAAATATATTTCATGATAAATTATTGATATGTTAATGTAATATCAATGTCATCTGATCTTGACTTCAATGAATTATCATGACTTGGCAAAGCCTCATCAAAAGAATTATCCAAACCTCGACCAGATGACATTGATATTTGAAGACACTGACATAATTATCTCTGTATTGTCATTCACATTCTGTTCTTTTTGATTCAGATGGAGAAAGAAGTCATAGAAAGCACAAAGAATCTAAGAAAAGAAAGGTACTTTTCAAAATAACACATTCTTGTTTGAAAAACATTATACTTGTACTCCTTCCCATAAACCCTGTTTGTAATGTACCTCAGGAAATAAGCTTCAAAATCATAGTTGATCAAGGAGAAATGTTCATACATTGTATGACTTAATCTTACCTGAAAAACTTAACATAAACAATTCATTTTAGCCTATTTGAGATACAATACTTTTGTTTGGCGTGGTGATTGATCTCATTAATAAGGGTCTACTTATACATGTACCAAGGTCAAGGTTGATGATTTAGGTCAGTCAAACTTCGGCATAATGTAACCTAGAATATGTCTCAATTACTTCAAGGCTATCTTATTTGCAGTATTCATATTTTGACTGACAAAAGATGGTATTTATATGCCCTTGCTGATGCTTAAGAAAAGATAATCTTTTAATGTAATCTTATAAGGTAAAACTTCTGAAATCGATATTGCTTTTATGGTGAATATTTGTTGAGAAGATTCTAGAATTGAAATATGAAACTCTGTGTTTGATCTTTGATCTTTTAGTTGGACAGTTAAAAAGATGTATCTGATATAAAAACATAGAATTCACACAATTCTTTTTTCAGTCTTTACATTGTTTGTTGTTTTCAATTTCATGGGTTCCAACATTTACAAAAAAATTATCTGCACCACTGTTGGACCTGATTTCTTGAACACTCTTTATGCTTGAAATGGTGGCTAACTGCTGAATGGATGGACAAACAGAAAAAAGAAAAGAAGCACAGAAAAACAAAGAAGAAGAAGCATTCCAATGAAGGACCAGTCCAACTTTCAAAGGTAGTACAGTAACAATTGTCTTGATGTATGAAAGAAAAAGTATTAGTTTTTAGCTCCACTGGCCAGAGGCCTCTAGAACTATTGTCATGGCCTTGTGTCCATAATGCGCCCATCCATCTGTCCGGGTGTGAGTCCAGTCGCAAGCTTTTTCTTTCAAAATCATCTCCTCAGAAACTACTGGATGAATTTCCACCAAACTTCACAGGAATCATCCTTCGGTAACCCTCTTTCAAAGTTGTTCAAGAAATTTTGATCCAATGAAAAACATGGATTTAAAGGGCGTGGCTAATTTCCAAATATGGTAAAAGTGAGTTTTCTCAGATTCTCATTGATGGTTCCATACCAATTAAATTTTACATGAATGATCCTTGGGTGACCCTTTATCAGTCTTCAAAAAATACTTGTGATCGGATGAAAAATATGTATTTTATAGGCAGAGGTCATTTTTCTAAATGTTATATAGTGGAAACTTTGAATATCATTTTCTCAGAATGTAATCGATGGATATCAACAAAATTTCACTGGAATGATACTTGAGTGACCCTTAATCAGTCAAAAAAATTATTGTGATCGGATGAAAAATATGTATTTTATGGGCGGAGGTCCATTCCCCATATTCAGATACATGTATCAGTGTTGTTCACTTTTGTCCATGTGTTTATTCATATCTTAACTATAATACAATTTCATTTAAGTCAAAATACCATGAAAAATTTCGAAAATAATGATAGTTTTTTTTGTCATAAGACAAGTACTGATCGTAAAAGTAAGCTCATGTTTTTAGCTCACCTGAGCACGAAGTGCTCAAGGTGAGATTTTAGGGTTACTTGATGTCTGTTGTCCGCTGTGCGTCGTCCGTCGTCAACATTTACCTTGTGGACACTCTAGAGGCCATATTTTTTGCCCAATCAACCTGAAAATTGGTCAGAATGATTATCTTGATGAAATCTCGGACAAGTTCGAAATTGGGTCCAATGGGGTCAAAAACTAGGTCACAGGGTCAAATCTTAGAAAAACCTGGTGGACACCCTAGAGGCCATATTTTTTCCCAATCAACCTGAAAATTAATCAGAATGATTATCTTGATGAAATCTCGGACAAGTTCGAAAATGGGTCAAATGGGGTCAAAATCCAGGTCACAGGGTCAAATCTTAGAAAAACCTTGTGGACACTCTAGAGGCCATATTTTTAGCCCAATCAACCTGAAAATTGGTCAGAATGAAAACCTTGATGAAATCTCAGACAACTTCGAAATTGGGACAAGTGGGGTCAAAATTAAGGTCACGGGGTCAAATCTTAGAAAAACCTTGTGGACTCATTAGAGGCCATATTTTTTTCCCAATCAACCTGAAAATTGGTCAGAAAGATTATGTTGAAGAAAACTCGGACAAGATCGAAATTGGGTCATGTGGGGTCAAAAACTAGGTCACAGGGTCAAATCTAAGAAAAACCTTGTGGACACCCTAGAGGCCATATTTTTTTCCCAATCAACCTGAAAATTGGTCAGAATGATTATCTTGATGAGTTCTCGGACAAGTTTGAAAATGGGTCAAATGGGGTCAAAAACTAGGTCACAGGGTCAAATCTTAGAAAAACCTTGTGGACACCCTAGAGGCCATAATTTTAGCCCTATCAACCTGAAAATTGGTCAGAATGATTATCTTGATGAAATCTTGGACAAGTTCGAAATTGGGTCAAGTGGGGTCAAAATCCAGGTCACGGGGTCAAATCTTAGAAAAACCTTGTGGACTCATTAGAGGCCATATTTTTTTCCCAATCAACCTGAAAATTGGTCAGAAAGATTATGTTGATAAAATCTCGGTCAAGTTTGAAATTGGGTCATGTGGGGTCAAAAACTAGGTCACAGGGTCAAATCTTAGAAAAACCTTGTGGACGACCTAGAAGCCATATTTTCTGCCCAATCAACCTGAAAATTGGTCAGAATGATAATCTTGATGAAATCTCAGACAAGTTTGAAATTGGGTCAAGTTGGGTAAAAAACTAGGTGACATCTTAGAAAAACCTTTTGGTCATTCTAGAGGCCATATTTTTAGCCTAATCAACCTGAAAATTGGTCAGAATGATTATCTTGATGAAATCTCGGACAAGTTTGAATTTGGGTCTAGTGAGGTCAAAAACTAGGTCACAGGGTCAAAACTTAGAAAAAACTTTTTTAGATTGTTAATTCAGGTGAGCGATTTAGGGCCACTATGGCCCTCTTGTTACCAGAAAATATGCTGTATATCTATTGAATATGAATTGATAGGGAATTTATATCATGTAACAATCCATCATTAGCTCACCTGAGCACAAAGTTCTCAAGGTGAGCTTATGTGATTGTTGAATATATAAGTTATGGATATATAGGCCCTTAAAAAAGTTGTGCTCTGACCACTTGAGATACTTCATGAGATTAACCCTTTCCTGTTTTACAAAATTTTGGACCTGTCCAAATTCAAAGGTTTTGCAGACAAAAAATTAAAGTGGATTTAATTTGAAAAATAACCATTCAGTAGGGTAGAAATATATATAATAGTGTGGAAAACGAAGAAATTGCTTGTCACAATCAATTTCTTCTTTTTTCACAATGTTTTCTCAATCATAAAATCACAGGCACGTAAAAAGCAGGGATTGAACAGCAAAGGGTTAAGCCCTACATTCAGGATAAAAATGTTCACAAAAGTTTTGGAAATTATACCAGGCTATGCAGGTGTACATCCTCGCAAACTGGGTATCATGGCAAAACTTATCAAATGTTTTAGCATCCTGAGTGTAGGTAAGGAACCATTGGAATATATCAGTTTTTCCTATGCTGTACCCTAAGAAGAACTCTTGCTTTCACATTGAGGGATATTGGTTGGTTATCTCCCTTGAAATACATGTACTTCAAAAGAAGAAAGAGCCCTAATCAGTGGAAGCCTTAGATTTTATCTTCTTTGAACTCTTAGATTTAAAGATATGCTCTAAATCATATATTTTACAATTTATAAGATACATTTGATGTAAAATAAATATTCGTTTTCTACTTTACTATTGAGAATTTTGTCACAAATCTGTATTGCTTAAATAAGCATTTTGTATTTACTAAAATAAAATTCACAACTTCCCCGAAGAAACAAAGGAAAAATCTAAGGAAAATTTCTAAAAGGACAGCTAACAATTTCAGAGCACCTCTGATTTAATCTACAGAACAAACAAGGAAGATAACACACAATAGGGTTGTTCCTACTTTGTCTAATCCCATTTGGTCTAAAAGTCAAATTCCCATTTTGTCTTAAACCTTTATTTTGGTAAATTCCCATTTGGTCTAAAAGTTCATTTACTCATTTGTATGAAAAATTATGCTTTGTCTAATGCTTATTAGTTTTAGCTCACCTGAGCACGAAGTGCTCAAGATGAGCTATTGGGATCGTAGAATGTCCGTCGTCCGTCGTCAGTTGTGCGTCGTGTGTCGTGCGTCATCCACAATTTCTTTAAACATCTTCTCCTCCTAAACCAGCAGGCAAATCTTGATGAAACATGGCAGGGATGTTCCCTGGGTCAAGCTCTACCAAAGTTGTTCAAATAAATGAAATCCACCCTTAACTTTCCCTTTACCTTTAACAAAATTGGTGAAAATATGAAAATCTTTAAAAATCTTCTTCTCTGAAACCAGAAGGCAGACAGCTTTCATATTTGGTATGTAGCATCATCTAGTGGACCTCTACCAAGTTTGTTCATATCAAGACCCTGGGGTCATATTTGGGCTTTGCCCGGGCCCAACCCTTTTTACATAGAATCAAAGAGCGAAAATCTTTTAAAATCTTCTTTAATCGAAACCAGAGGGCACACTGCTTTCATTTTTGGTATGTAGCATCAACTTGTGGGCCTCTACCAAGTTTGTTCATATCAAGACCCTTGGGTCATATTTGGGCTTTGCATGGGTGCATCCCTTTACCTCTTATGAGCACGATGAGTGAAAATGGGAAAACCTTCAAAAATCATCTTCTGTAAAACCAGAAGGCAGACAACTTCCATATTTAGAATGTAGCAACATCTAGTGGAACTCTTCCAAGTTTGTTCATATCAAGACCATGGGGTCACTTTTGGGGTCCACCCGGGTGCATCCCTTTTTACATAGAATCAAAGAGCAAAAAGGCATATCTGTCTTGCTCTTCGCTGAAAACGTTCCATGGTATTGATCTTAGGCAATTACCTTCTTTTTGACATCTGTCTATCTAATTAATGAGATGTCCCAGGGGTCATAGAGACTCAGGTGAGCGATATAGGACCATCTTGGTCCTCTTGTTTTTCTTTAAATATCATAAACTAAGTATACCATGTTTTAATGCATAGCAAAAAAGTTTTTTTCACTTATTTCTGGAAAAATTTTATTAGAACCAATAAGATGTTTATTGAAAAAAACATAAACTTTAAATCCTTAAGAGGTTATTATTCAAACTCATAAATTATAATAGTTTTATCTATTTATCAAAAAATACTTTGTATGTGTGTGTGTGGGGGGGGGGGGGGCTGTATATATGTATATTACACCTTTGTGACTTTAACAACTCTATGACACTCATAAATATATCTTGATAAATTCTCATTTGGTCTAAAAGTTCATTTGCTCATTTGTATGAAAAACCACGCAATAGTCTCCCATTGAATTTCTTTAGTTAATTTCCATTTCTGGGTAGATTTTGTTTTTATAATTTCATAAGAAATCAGTGATAACAAAATAGTAAACTTGCCCTATCCATAATTTAAATTCTGCATTGATTTTTCATGCTTTTTTATGTTTTAAGGAGATGGGAGGAAGCACTTTGCCTAAAACATCATCACTTTGTGGTTTAGGTCATAAGCAAAATGACCAGGTAAAAAGAGATTTTATCCAAAGGTTGCCGAATTTTTATCTCTTTTTTCATTTAAGAAATACAATAATCAATTACATTGTATTATGGTGAACAACAAAAGCTATATTTTCACTTGTGGCTTTGCTACATGTGAAATTAAAGCTAATGTTGTCCACTCAATGAAAGATTAATTAAATGATCTTAAACTGAAATTTGTAAACAATCATTCGCTTTATATTTTATTCCAGTTCATGAAAGACAAGAAGAAAAAGAAGAAGAAGAAGCATGGAGAGAGAAGTGTGATTTCTGGCAAAAAAATAAAACTCAAACTTAAGAAGACAAAACAGGACAAAGAGGTAGGCTCTAAATCTGACTAACATAAAGTATATAGAAGATTCAGCGCAAGACTGGACTAACTGTCTTTACAATGTACAGACTATAAGTACAGCCTTGCATTGAAGTTGAATTTTGAATCTTTGATATGACCTGTCACAGCCATAGCCATAGCATTGCTCATAGTCTCACTCCCAATCATGAGGTCCAAGGTTTGATTCCAAGCTGCAGCATATAATCATTTTAGCATTTGTCTGTGGATGTGTGATCATAAATATAAATGGGAAAGAGGCAGCTATAGGAACAGCTTGAGGCTCACAAAGAGATATTGAAGCCCTGTTGTGAGCAATAATAGCAATTAGTTCTTACTTGCTCTGTTAATTATCATCACTATTGTATGATTGAAATATATTTGCAACATATAACCTCATTCAATCAATCATATGTGATAGTGCATGAAAAGGGATGTCTTTGGCTGTACTATATGTGGACTTCACAAGCAAACCAGAGATGAATATTTTCGCAGAATTTTTATAAGCATGTCAAAAGATGGTATTAATTATGTGATCACCGGTGGCATTGCATGTCTGGCATCCAGCAGGCTGGTAGACAGCATCCTCTTCTTCATCAAGAGCATAACTTTGTCACATGAAGTCTGGTTGACTTGAAACTTGGCAGTTATATACGTCTCATGATTAGCGAGTGCAGTGTGCAACCAGTCTTATTTTTGGAGTTATTTCCCTTTGCTGTTTTCCATGACAGGCGATACAATTTGACAATTTGTCCCCTTGTTTTTAAACATTTTCTGAATTTAGTTTGGTTAGTCTACCTTACAAAAGCTTACAAAACTGACATGCAGCAATCTCAAAAACACTTTTATGCTGTCTTTTTTCAGAGGGACAAGAACAGAGCTCAGCTACTAGACTTCCTTAATGCAACAATGTAAAGATGGATAGCAGTATTTTAAACTCGCTGAATTGTAAAAAAGATGTTGTAGAAGACATTTAAAAACAAACATGTGTTATTTGATAAACAATATTATCTAAGATTGAATTATTCCTTCTTTGAAAAAGAAAAAAACATAAGCAAAACCAATGATGGATTTGTGCTAGCTTTTAAAGTTACAGTCATTTATAACCCATCTAAGTTTCTGGCGGTCAAAACTATGATTGAAGAGGTAACAAAAAAATAATAAAAAAGAAAGTATTACAGGTTTATCTAGATTTCTTGATTATTTTGATTGATGCTTTCAATTGTTTGTTCATGTATCTATGAAGAGTATTTATGTAGAGTTTCTTCACAAGAGTCAAGCAAAAAGCAGGCAGTTTGGGCTTAGATAAGTCTCATCTTAGTCTATACTGTCTGCCTAAGCTTTGTGTACAGCAGAAATATGGCACAAACAACATGGAATGGGTTAACCCGTTCCAAGACTACAATATTTTGGATCAGTCTAAGTTGGAAAAAGTTGCATGTTTAAAGTGAAGTACAGTTTTTGGTAAAAACTATAATGAGAACAGGGGAAAGTACCTGTGTCAGTCAATGTTGCCTGTTTAGCTAGACAGATCATAAAATTAGAAAACCCCAGGCCAATTATGTTTAAACTTGGCAGGAATGATAGTTTGGTCAAGGAAGAGATGTGGAAAAAGAATTTAAATCTGTGAAAACTGATCCATTTGTACAAAAATTAAATGAGTAAATTGTGAAATCATTTTCACACAACTCCTAGATTTATAAATGGTTTGCGTTAAACTTTTACACAATACTTTTCATCATTTAAACTTTTGTATATCATCTCTGTTTATTCACATTATGCTGTGTTACAGATAGAGGATGGGAGCTTTTAAGCTGAGTTGGTAAGTCTCTCAATCCTCAGACTGTGAGTTTGATCACCAGCTTATCCAACCTTCATCTGAAATTTCACAAAAGTCATTTTGACATGATTCATAAATTTTGTCTACCACCAATTTTCAAATGATACACCCAAGTGGGATGGGCAGCACATGGCTTGGAAGAAATGTTGTGGCTGTATTGGTGTTAAAAAACCAATGAAAGGTGCCATAATTGAAGTGTAATACTGTTGAAAGTTCTGTTAAACCCCATGCAAATATATACAGTGAATTCAGCATTCATGTCAAGTTTTTTGGTAATATGAATACAACTCTTTGTACATTTCAGTCGGCTATGAGAAATACTGACTTGACAAAGCCTCGCCATGATAAATTCTCCCAACCTCGACCACATGGCATTGATGTTGTAAAACCCTAACTAATAAATCTATATTTATTGGTTTCCTCTTCTCCCATCCGAAATACCACTCGGCCAATCTCGCGATCAACCTCGGGTGTACATAGATGGACTATTTTAAAAAAAAAATACGGAAAAACCCTGGAAAAACTCAATGACGGCAGTAAAATTGGCGTTAAACCTTGAAACTTTGAGTGAAAACATTTGACGTTGCCAACGCTACCTGTTTAAGTCACTGACGTAAAACCATTGTATCCATCTATAAATATCATTAGATTCTTAAATAACGGTTGAAAAATCTTAATTTTTGAGAATGACGAATAACTTTAAAAAAATAAGATTTTTCAGCCGTTATTTTCTGTAACAAAACAGCAATCTTAAGATAGAGCCATTTATTTCCGCCCTAGTTTTTAGCTCCACTGGCTGAAAGCCACCGGGGTTATTGTCATGGCATTGTGTCCGTCCTTGCATCCAGTCGTAAACTTTTTCTTTAAAAATCTCCTCAGAAACTACTGGATGAATTTCAACCTAACCTCACAGGAATGATCCTTGGGTGACCCTCTTTCAAAGTTGTTTAAGATATTTTGATCTCTTAAAAAACATGGATTTAATGGGCGTGGCTAATTTCCAAATATGGTAAAAAGTGAGTTTTCTCAGATTCTAATTGATGGATACCAATCAAATTTTACATGAATGATCCTTGGGTGACCATTTATCAGTCTACAAAAAATTATTGTGATACGATGGAAAATATGCATTTTGTGGGCGGAGGTCATTACTCTATATGTTATATAGTGAAAACTTTCAAAATCATTTTCTCAGAATCTAATTGATGGATATCATCTAAATTTTAATTGAATGATCCTCGAGTGACCCTTTATCAGTCTTTTAAAATAATTGTGATGGGATGAAAAATATATGCATTTTATGGGCGGAGGTCATTTCTCTATATGTTATATAGTGGAAATTTTGAAAATCTTTTCTCAGAATATAATTGATGGTTATCAACCAAATTTCACTGGAATCTTCCCTGGGTGACCCTTTATCAGTCTACAAAAAAATATTGTGATCAGATGAAAAATATATGTTTTATGGGCAGAGGTCATTTCTCAATATGTTATATAGTGGAAACTTTGAAAATAATTTTCTCAGAATGTAACTGTTGGATTTCAATCAAACATTTTTTGGAATGATCTTTGGGTGACCCATTATCATTCAGCCAAAAAATATTTTGATTGGATGAAAAATATGTCCTTTATTGGCAGAGGTCATTTCTCTATATTTTATATAGTTGAAACTTTGAAAATCATTTTCAACATCAGTAGAACCCAAAATATCTAAAAATCTAGTCAAAACTTTTATGTGCTTTTACAAGAATTTCAAGTCTGTGGAGCGACATAAGCCATTCATGACTTTCTAGTTTAGCTCACCTGAGCACAAAGTGGTTAATGAAGCTATTGTGATCGGGTGCTGTCTGTTGTCCATCTTCCGTCGTCAACTTTTATCTTTTGTGCACTCTAGAGGTCACATTTTTGGACCAAATGTCTTCAAACTTGGTCAGAATGTTTGTCGTCATCAAACCTCGATCACGTCTTAAATTGTATCAAGTGGAGTCAAAAACGGAACATTCTTGTGTGTACTCTTAGGGGCCATATTTTGGCCCAAATGTCTTGAATCTTAGTCAGAATGTTTGTCTTCATCAGATCTCGATCTATTTGAAATTGGGTCAAGTGGGGTCAAAAATGGGTTTAAAGGGTCAAATTTTAGAAAAACCTTGTGTGCAGTCTAGAGGCCACATTTTGGAATCAAATGATTGGATTCCTTGTCAGATTTTTTTTGTCTTCATGAAATCTATTTCCATTTTAAATTAGTTCAAGTGGGGTAAAACTAGGGTCAAGGGGTCAAATTTTAGAAAAAAACCCTGTGAGCAATCTGGAGGCCACATTTTTACTCCAATTTGGACAGAATGTTTATTTCTATGCAAACCAGGTCAAGTGGGGTCAAAAAAGAGGTCAAGGGGTCAAATTTATGAAAATCCTTGTGTGCAGTCTTTTATTGAAAGTTCTGCATCTTGGTTAGAATGTTTGTCTTGAAATCTTGTACAATTTTGAAAAAGGGTCAAAAGATAGGACACCTTCAAATCTAAAAAAATCTTTTTAGTATATTAGAGTCAACATATTTGACTCTAATATTTGTGTTCTTGATATCTTTGATTATTGTTAAGCCAATGATGATTTTCAAATAAGAAGTGTTGAGACTTTACCACCTTTGTCAACTATACGCATCAGGTGAGCGCTTAAGGGTCAATGGTCATTTTGTTATTATTATTGATTTACGTAAATTTTCAAAGAGTATAAGCTGATACCTATCATCCCAAGCCTACCCTCACACGTAGAGGGTCCGTCATTTAACCCTCATCCACAAACTAGGCTTATGCCGGTATTAATTAATGGCTTACAATATGCTTGTATGGCATTGTATGTTATCAAACAAGAGATCCCATTTTCTTTCGAACTAACAATTATTAAGAAATTAAAAACAAACAAAAAACGATTTCTATAAAAAGCAATGTTCTCATAAATCTTCGCTCGGAACCATAACCTGAAAAAAAACTCGGACTTAAGAAAAGTAATTTTGGTCATTTTTAGGTAATTTGGTTTCTGGTAGTAGGCTACTTTAGTCAAAACGCTTAAAAATCATTAATGCTCTAAGATCGACCATGGCGAACTTTTTTTCATATTATATTTTGATGTAAATACGCAGCGTTTGTGACCGAATGAAAATATATACGAGTAAGTTTAGTTTTAACCTTTCGTTGATTTTGGTTTACTCAAAGACACCTAGATCTTTGTGACGTCATGTAGATCTACAACCCACATGGGAAACGACAAGCTTCGTGGCTGGGGTAATATGCGTAACTAGGATTTTAGAATTTATACGCAATTAGAAGGCGACCGTCATAGAATATATAGAATAAAGGCGATATGTGAACTTTGACAAAAGATGCATGTCCTCCGTGCGCTCCCCTTTTCTCATCTTCACGATTCAAGGGGTATCGAATCGATAGCTTCTTCTCTAATACCACTTGAGATAAGTAAAACGTTCGTAACCCTTGGTTTGACAAGATGCCCTTTTCTATGATTTGAGCCGGTTGGTGAATAATCAAAAAGATCGTAATTACAGCTTGTAGTTTCGATGTTATGATCATTCATCAACGGCATTTTTTCGAAAGAGGATTTATTTATATTACGCACTTGCGTATTGTGCGTAATGGTAGTTATGCCATTTGTGACCTCATTGTTCCCGAGGTCTTTCCCGTATAATCGCCGAGATTTCCCGATTTAGAACAAGTTGTTAGTATGTTTAGGTCATGTTATTCTCGGCGAATTATAATCGTATAAGTGTTCTAAAGACAAATATTTGATACGGAGTATTTAGTTTACTTCAAAACCATTTCTCCTGTAAATCGTTTTAAATGTGGGGAAGTCAACGGGACATTATTTCGCTTGAACGTGAACGTTTCACACTGTATTTTCCTAGTAGCAAAAGAGAAAGTAGAATTTGGAAAATCGTATGCGGACGAACTATTTAGAATTATCATTACTCACTCCGGGAAAGGAATATTGATCTTTAAACGTATTTTTGAATATGTGCCTTTGCACCAGTTTAACTGAAGACCGTTATTTTCAACCAACTTGATGAGTGATGAAATGCGTTTAATCCATCATGGCAGAAAAATTAACAGACGTGGAATATTCTCGTTTGTGTCCAATATGTATAGAAACATTTAAATCACCGAGAGTTATTCCAGCTTGTAAACACAGTTTTTGTGAACAGTGCTTATTTACATACGTTTCAACATTAAAGGAAAAGAATGAGTTAGGATCGACATTCCCATGTCCGGTATGTAGACAAGAGGTGCTTTCACCATCTGATTCGAATGTGCAATTGTCTTGGATTCAGACATTTCCAGCCTGTAAAGCATTAGAGGATTGTATGTCAATAAATGAGGAAAGGGGATCTGACGGCGACGTTATCGGAATCCTTTGCGATCCATGTTCTGGGGACAACGAGAGAAATGCAGCAGTTAAGTTCTGTGTGGACTGTCAGGAACACCTCTGTAAAACTTGTACTGATGCCCATAGAAAAATAAAAACCCTCAAAAATCACAAATGTACCGACATACTGAAATCTTCGACACCATCTACAGACTGTCTCAAAGAGGTCGTTACATGCCAAAAACACGGCGACAGACCGGTTGAGGCACACTGCTTCAGTCACGACGTTTACTGTTGTCTAATGTGTGTAGCAATCGACCATAAAGAATGTCCTGGGATTGTGGAGATAACAAAACTAGCCTCTATTGCTAGTGAGAAAATGGATTGGCTCAGCCTGAAGTACAAAGCTGCGGAAGCACACCTCGATAGTTTAAAATGCCTATGTGAGGCAATGTGTAAGGAGATCTCCGAAAATGCCGTTTGTTTCGAAGGACAGCTAGATTCGCTGAGAAATAAGATAGTGGGTGATATTGACGTATTGATACTGGGAGTCAAGAAACAGGTGGAATTGAAAAAGAATTCATGTTCAGAAGAAGTAAGAGCTTAAAGTGCAGAACTTGATAAAATTGCAACATCCTGCAAAAGACCCAAAGACGATATGCTTGTGGTTAAGGAATATGGTCTGCCAATTCACATAGTAACAACACATAAAAGAATCAACAGGATTTATACGAAACTAGAGAGCGAGATATCAGAAATTGAATTGAAAATCAAAGGATTTGATTTCCTCTGGCCAGGTATGATGCGGTTAGAAGCATTTCGAAAGGATCTTGACAACTGTGGCAATGAAGAGATAAATGTTGTTGAAAAGAAATACGAGTTTTTTAATTTTAATGACTTGGAAAAAAGGAGAGAGGTCATAAGAGTAGATCAATACAAAGTTAAACCAGTGCAAAAATGTTTACCAATATTTACTGGCATATCCATTCTTGGTTCTCACCTTGTATTCCTAAGCGATAACTGTGGACAAGTTTCACATGTTTGGTCTTGTAATATTTATGGTCAGCAATGTTATCAAGGAAGCAAAATGTGTGGCCATTTATGTATGTTTAATCCAAAAACTAAGAACATGTTTAAACTTAAATTAAATCAGCCTTTTAGTGTTATTATTACGAAATCACAACAGTTAGCTCTCAGTGTACCAAATGACAAACAGATTCTCCTTCTATCGTTTGGCGAACAATCAATAGAAATTAGCCGAACATTTAAAACCAAAACAGAGCCCTATAGCCTCGTAAGTTTCGAAAATGGGCATTTAGGCGTGACATCAAATTCAACAGCATCATTTGACATTTTTGATATCGAGGGTAAAGAACTAAAAATGCTGAAAACATACACTAAAGACAGTTCAGGCAGAAAGTTCAAGTCCTTCATGTATGTCGCCGTAGACGAATTTCGGTCACACATTATACAGCCTTGCCAAACAGAGCGAAAAGTGCTTTGCTTTGATTTTGATGGAATCCCGTTTTCGAATACAAAGACAGTGAGCTTCGTTCACTCGGAGGTGTTGCTCTAGACATCAATGGAAACATATAATATGTTCACAAGCGCACATACACGTCCTGACGCCGACTAGTCGTAAAGCTAGAGTTATAAAAGAAGGTGTTCCCAAAAACCCTTTTGCTATAAGCTTTGACGAAACAGGAGAAAGGTTCCTACTTACAAGCGGGGATGGTGCTAGGGATACGATCTTTGAATACAAACTGATATAAATGATTTGAACAGTGGGAAATGACTTGATATAGCACGGTTTTATTGACCCGAATCTGACCCCTGCTATTTAGATGAATAATAATCTGATTATTCCTTCTCGAATTTGCACGTGCTTTCATGGGAACGAATAACAAACAATTTTGAATGTAATACATATTTTGTTAATTGATAAAATAATATGTCGGTAATAGCTATTCAAGCATTTTCCACAGAGGTCAAATTAGGTTCAAATAAACCAATTTAAACATAATTGGACAGTTTCATTTAAGTTTGGTTTTAGTTTGTTTGTTTGTTTGTTTGAATGGGGTTTTACGCCACTTTTAACATTATTTCAGTCATATCGCGATGGCATGGGCACCTAACTATGGATTCCTGGTATTTCTCATCACATCCTTTCCTAGCCCCCAGCTTCTATCCCATTTTGGTCTACGATTATCAACCCATTGGTGGTAGACAAATAGTCGGAAAGGATGAGTGCCGCCGTCGAGTTTTGAACCTGGGACCTCTAGATTGACACATTCGAAACATCACTCGGCTATTCCGTAAACTGCAACAGACCTCAGATGTATATAAGGCGGATTGGTATGTTACAAAATTGTACTTTTTGTTAGGCGGAAACAATGTAAGAAAAACTAGCGCTGAAACAACCGGCCTTTCTCAAGTTCTTCACGACAAATTCTTGCAGCAAATACACAATGATTTGGCAGACGGTACAAACTAAGACCAGCCTGCACAAACGTGAGCCTGATATTGACATACACGGCATGCTTTCTCCTTAATTATTGTTAAAAGAAACTTGAGTCTAACTAGTTGAGATGACCCCGAAATTTGCAATTTGTTTAAAACAAAATTTAGATTTTGCACCCTAAGGAATCAATTTAGAGGTATATTTCAATTACGGATGGGGCAGATGACAGGTTATCATGATTTCGATATCGTTTTGTTGTTTTTTTTGAATGGAGTTTTACGCCGCTTTCAACATTATTTCAGTTATATCGCGGCGGCTGGAGCACCTAACAATGGATTCCTGGTATTTCTCACACCGGTACTACCATTACATTCTTTCATAGCCTCCAGCTACTATCTCACATAGGTCTACGATTATCGACCCATTGGTGAGAGACAAATAGTCGGAAAGAAGTGGTGCAGCCGTCGGGGGATCGAACCCGGGGCCTCTAGATTGACAGTCCGACGCGCTACCAACTGCGCTATGACGGCGGCTGATTTCGATATCGAATGTGATTTTGAAATTCCCTGCATATAAATCTTCGACCTAGATTGTATGTTTATCTTATAACTATAAAAATATCCGTGTGATAACACCCCATATGATATTTCTATGTTACCACATGGATATTTTTAGAACAGTGACATAATGCGATAATTTTTTTAAACATGACAAAAACACTTGCATTTTCTAAGAACATTTGAAGAAACCAAAGCTAACAAAATTATAAGATAAATATAATACGAAGTTAGTGTATTGTATGAAAAAAATATCCAAATCGGTTGTAGGAATTGATAATTGTCTCGGCATAGCCTCGACAATTGTCAATTCTCCTAAACTCGATTGATATTTTTTATGCAATACACTAAGTATGTATTACATATGTATGAGACCGTAACGCATTAAGGGACCATCTTAAACTCCGTGAAGTAAAAAAAAATTGACTCGTTCTACTAGATCTTATTCAGGGAGATAGAATTGTCATACTAGATTCAGAAATTAGGCAAGAGATAAAGGTTTCGATCCAAGTCAGTCTATGCAGTCTGACTAGGATCGATCGCTTAAATGCACTGCACAGATGGTCCCTTTACTCCATACGGGTGTCGTATATGGATACTTAAAATGAATATTAAGAGGTTATTTAACATGATAGTGTACAATACTGAATTCTATTAGATGAGTATCCTGCAGAACCAGTCTATATTTGACGAGGCGATAGCCGAGTCAAAATATAGACTGGTACTGCAGGGTACGAATCATGGCCAATGAATTCAGTATTGTACTCGATCATGTTAAATGACACCTTTATTTCACACCATACCCTGAAAGTTCCACAATAAACGATTTTCAGCATTTGAGACAGACATAGGGAATAGATCCAAAATGATCCCGAAAGGGCCATCAAATGCAAGTCACTATGAACATGATGAAATTGAAACAAACATATGTTCTAAAAATAGAATTCCACGTGAAATGTTCATTTCATGTGTCAAGTCGATAAGTTCCTACTGATTATAATATGTAATTAAAATAAAACAGGTTGACTTCCCGTCGTCGCTTGAAATGTACATTTTCATGTGAACAAATGGTATTCTAAAATCAAGAAACAACAATAATTTTGTGTCCCTTTATGTCACTGAATTCTTCTTTTACTTGCTATACAATGTAACAAATGAAGAAATCAAGAATCTTCTCAAGATCAAACTTGTTTCAATACCTCCGAACAGAGGGTTTGATACATTGAAAAGGCCGCGAAAAGTGGTGATACCTATATTCGGGACTACAGTCTCGCTTTCATCGTACAAAATAGCTTGCCTCGCTTTCATCGTACAAAATAGCTTGCCTCACTTTCATCGTACAATATAGGTTGTCTCGTTTTGGAATAAAATCCGTATTCCACAGTAGCCTCGTTCTGGTTGTACAATATGGATCTAGATATTTCACTCTCACGTGATGCAAAATAAGCAATGTCATTGGTTTAAATTGTTTAGGTGTGAAATAAACAAGTATATGAAATTAAAGTGAAATGTGTCTAATTATTGGTGTTTGGCTAACCAATCTGCATTTTTGTCGCTGAATTATTGTGTGTTTTATATATTGACAATTCCATTACAAATACAAAAACAGATGTTTTCAATTGTTCTTGATATATATGATGAAGTTTACAACATCGTGACATTGACACAGTGAATGATTTTGGAATGAAATTTAATGAGTGTGATGATTGAGTTTGAGAGAAACAATAGGGAGGTAGTTCAATATAGTTGATTTTGTTCAGGATAAACAAACTTTGTGATATTGTTACCCCCCTTCAATAAAATATGCATACAACTTCTTCAAATAGCTTCCTATGTATTCAAGAAACAATCAGACGTTTACGCTTTGAAATATGTCAGTGAAATCGTGGATTTTCTAGCTATTTCCATTTTGAATATAGTTGTTGATCTCATATTTTACGTGATTTTGGGTCGTTTTAATGGTTTGAGGGACCGTTAAGAATGAATCAAAGGAGCGCTGAGTGAGTAATTTAGAATTTGTCAGATTGAGGTAAATTTCAATTTCACACTTATCCTGCTGAATTGAATACTGAGTGTTTTATTAAATGTATCGGAATACATTTCTAAATTCATGTTTAACACTAACATGAACAAGTAGTTTATTTACACGATTTTCGGAAAATCCAAATCGTACTTTCAGTTTCGTCTTTCTAAATGAGCGTCCTGGTTGTTCGATAATAAGTTTATACCCATCCCTGCGTTCAGGTTTTAAGCATCTTTAAGATCGTTTGCAATTTGTATCCCAATTTGCACATGAGTACACGTGCAAAGCCAGATAAATATTGCCAATCTTTTCGCGAACGTTTTCATTCTGAAAGAAGGGCTAGTGTCGCAATTTTAGTACGCAACTCTATTGAACCCCTATGCAAAAAAGTAGATTCATTTCGTGTTTCAAAATTATAATCATTGTATTGTATTCAATCGGCTGATGTCATAATGCAAATTGAAAAGAACCAAAATTAATTTTTCATGGAGATATAAAACGAAAGCCTTGAATCCGGTTCACGTATTCAAAGTTTGATTAGTTCTCCCATTTTATATCTGTGCGAATAAAATTAAAGGAATATCGGATACATTCAGAATAAAAAAATAGGTTTTCAAACATTCAGAAATAATATCTCACTTTTTCGTGAGTGCACGGACAACGGGGTAACATTTCAAAAAAGTTTCCCGAAAGTTCTCAGCTTGAACTCAGAAATTAATTACCGTCAAAACTCTAAGTAGACCGGGTTCTATTAGAATCATCGCGTTTCCATTAGAATGGGATCGGCTTTTATTAGAGACTAAGCTACATATCTATTGCTCAGTGCGAAACAGCTGAAAGAGCCTATAATAAAGACAGTTACAACTATTTCGACAAATGCCGAAGATACATATTTGTTCCGAACTATTTTCATCCCTTTTTTATAAAGATAAAAAAATCTAACACAAAATTACTAGTTAACTTTGACATTGTTTTCCAAAAAAGCAATATCTTATTATAATTCAGTGGCTTTTATTATGGAAAATTTGACAGTAGGCCCTAGTTAAGAAATATATCGTTGTCTGTCGTAATTTCAATTACTAATATTTGCATCAGAAATTGTTTTGGAAAGATTTTTCTCTTTAATCTTTGAACAAGATAGTCCTAAAAGCAAAAGTTCAAGTATATATCTTAACGACAAGAAAAGGAGGATAGACAGAATATGGATACATTTATAGCGTTGATAGAAGAAAGTGTGACAAAGTCTTCTGGAAATGTACAATGTCTGGCTGTAAGGAATTGAATAGTATAGAAAACAACGTCCCAACGGGCGTTGGAAAAAAATGCCATAATCATCCAGTCTATCACGCCGCATTGTTGCTGAACAATTATGAACTTTGTAACAAGAAAGTGCTCTAAAAACGTAAGACCTGTTACAGCAAAATATACAGAAGAACTCAACTGAGCGAATACAATTGAGATGACAACGTCATACTATGTCCAGAAATATATCAACCCAAAGACGAACCATTAAATAATATTATTCGAAAATATTTTTGATGGTCATTTTTGCGAAAACAATATGAGAAAAGTAGATTAACGTATTCCGAATTTTTTCATACTATTTTCATTCTGGATCTTCTGTGAAATTGAATAAATTGAACTAATCTTGTGAATATGTATAAATTGTATGAAGAGAGGATGTATTTAATCAATATAAGTAACATTTTGGGAAAAATTGAAAAGATTTACTTTAGAAAATGGTAAAAAATCTTGAATAAAAATGTGTCTTTTTATCCCATTAGTTTTAATTTTTCATAGGCACTTCATGTTGAACAATAATTGATATTGGTTAAATGTTTAATATGGAAATTTAAGAATGGTCAAGACTGAAATAATAATTAAAAACAAAATCATGGGTTTTAATAATATTGTACAAAAGATGAGATGAAATATACTATTTCCGGTCATAAAATCTTAATCGACATTACATATCTTTTTCTTATCAGTTATCTGTTAATTCTTAATCGACGTTCCCCTACTCGTAACCAATTTTCGCTATATGGAAAGGTGCGACTCGACGTTCAGAGAATAAACCTTTTCACATACCCTTGCTCACATTACTTAATTTTCAAAACACTGTTAAATTCAATCTTTTAAGATATTTTTCCTATTTCTATGACATTTCAACAAGTGTATAATTATAATGTTATTTCACGACGTATGCGTGATGTAACAGTATTTTAATGTATTTAATACAAAAGACGAAAGAAATGGATTTCAATCATTTATGAAATCGATCAAAATTTAAAGTGTCAGTTGAAACGATTTCAAATCAACAAACCACTCCGATATGGCCGACATCAACAAGAATCACATGTGTTCTGAATATTTCCGACGAAAAGACGATAAGGCTTTTATATGGCTTTTCATTACATAAATCCAAATAAAGATACTTCATCAACAACAGTGGACACAACCTCAAATTTTTCCTGAATTTCAAAAAATAAAGATAATAATAAAAACGCCATCAAGTCATTGCCCGTTAATCAATGGAATGAGTGATAAAATGACATTGAATCTAAATATTCTGACTTCCAATTACAGTATACGGAAGTCATTTTGTGCAAAAAACAAATGTAGATCTATCAAAAACTGTCTTAGCAACAAATTATACGAAATTCTTCACTAAATTACATTTGCATTAAGATTATTCTCTAATTAAGTCAGTTTTAAAAGAGATTTCTGACAGAAAAATAACAGAATATCTCAATATCTTACCCAAAAATGATCCCTGCACTCAAACTGAAGATATTACAACGGCTGAATTATTGTTTTCCGCTTTGACAGAAATTTCAAGCAATAAAAATATAGGGGATATCGGACAAATAAAAAAGACTGATGACGTAATTTTCTGAAAGTTTGCAGACCAGCAGACCAGCATAGTAAAATTAAGTCTGCTGGTCTGCCAAGACTCCAGCAGACACTTCCTCGATCATTCTTGCAAAGCAGTATTTCAAAATGTGTATAACCAAAAACAATTGAAACCGGAAAAGAAAACTCACCTTATTTCTAGCCTGCGACTTTGCTGAAACTCTATTAGACCAAGCAAACCTAGCTGGCGGAGATACGAATACTACACCTCCCATATGTTACTTTCACCAATCAGATTGTTGTTTCAATTGACACAACAAAATGATTGGTTGGAAATAACTTCCGGTCTGTTTTCAATAAATAACTATCTTTTATATAACTGGGGGATAGTGAGTTTCGCAAAGAATCAGAATGGCATATTTTCGAATCATGATTCATAAAATGGTAAGATAAAACAACAAAAAACCATGATTCTATATATGCTCGGGGTATTTCCTGTGTCAGCCAACTAGTCTGCTGGCAGCGTAAAATAGCAGACTAACAGATCGCCTTTCTTAAAATGACAGTTTTAGCAGGAAAATACTTTTCAACATTGGTTAACGAACAAACATCACTTAAAACATTAAACAAATGAAAGTGGCCCACTAGGGTCAGTATTGCTCCGTTGGAACAAAGTAGATATATAACCTTTTTGTAAGCAGATAATCATCATTTTAAAAGAAGGTCCTTTTTTCAATGACATGGACAAATTGTCAATAAATGTACAAGTTGTGATAACAAGAAATGTTGCATTACAAGGACCCCCTTTTCCATGACGCACCATCATATCACCCAAAATTGATGAAACTCAACGGGGCATGTCTAAAGGATCATTCATGTGCAGTTTTGTTAACTCGGACAGTAGATAAAGAGAAGAAGATTTGTTTAATAATTCATCATATGGGGCCTTTTTCGGTGACTCGACAGTCCAAAGAGACCATGATGCTAGCCCAATCAGCTTTTAACAAAGAAAACTGAAAGAGCATTATTCTTGTGTAGTATGGCTGAATACTGATCATTAGCTACAGAGTAGAAGATATTATTATTTTCATCTTCTTTTTCATCATAATTACGGTACAATTTCCGGTGACTTAATCCCATAGAGTCCATG
Organism: Fragum whitleyi; assembly: GCA_948146395.1. Lineage (NCBI taxonomy): Eukaryota > Metazoa > Mollusca > Bivalvia > Cardiida > Cardiidae > Fragum > Fragum whitleyi. The sequence goes on from OX411544.1 coordinate 39,098,315, forward strand.
TTATTAACCTGATTAAAAAAAATACAATGAAATCTGAAAGAGCATGTCCAGAGGACCATTCCTGTGAAATTCGGTTGAAATCTAATGGAAAGTTTCAGTGATGAAGAGTTTTTTATGCTTCATCATTTTAGACCATTTTTCAGTGACGCAACGGCCTGTTGAGCCCACGTTATCAACCCGATCAGAATTTAACGAAGAAATCTGAAAAGACGTGTTCTGAGCATCATTCCCCTTGAAATGAATTCTGTATGGGACAATTATTGAGTGACGCGTCAGCCCATAACACCCTTATCGACCTGATCATACTTTCACGAAAAAAATCTGAAACAGCATGTTCTCAGCATCATCCCTGTGAAGTTGGGTTGAATTTTGAACAGAAATTTCAGAGAAGAAATTTTTTTTTAAAAGAAAATATTATATTGTACCATTTTTTAGTTGACGCGACAGCTCATAGCACCCATGAGTTCATCCGATCCGATATTAATGAACACATCTTAAAGAGCATGTCTCAAGAATCATTCTTGTGAAATTGGTTTAATTCTGCCAAGCAGTTTCAGAGAAGAAGAAACAGTTAACGGACGGACGCACTACCGACATCACCAGGCCACGACAATAGCTCCGCTGGGCTTAGTCTAGTTGAGCTTCATTCGGAACTTTTCCATAAACTGGGAGTTAGTGGCCTACCTTGGACGTAGGCTAAGTGTAGCAATTTTGGGTGAAGATTTTTAGTAATTCGGCTTCTGGTGGTACTTCGGTTAATACACTAAAATAAACACGTTGTTTTTCGCAACGTCATCTTCTTTAACCTTTTTGACGTCATATAAACCCACGTTCAATATGACGTGGTTTCATGTCTGCGCCCTCATTATTTACGAGGTCTATTCCGTAGAATTGCCGAAGGTTCCTGATTGGGGATGCTTAAACAGTTCTGTTCCGGATTTCCAGCAGATAGAGGAGAGCGTCGGGGATAGGAATCCTACAATACCCGCTCATTTTGGGTGAACGAACGTTTCGTTCACCAGTATTACTACCGAAGGAACATCAGGTTCTTAATATCTTCGAAATATAGTATTGCCCTTTTAGATTGAATTTATAATTTCTCAAGACTTCTCTTCTCAAAATCACTGTTTATTACGTTTTTTGCGTGGTACTAGAATTCTTTTACATGTGTTGATAGTGCAAAATTCCCTTTTAAAATATAAAATGAAGTTTGAATTTTAAATCGGGCGAATGGACGATCCGCACAAGCTTATCAAGAGTTTAGAGCAAAAACAAAAATCAAATAAAATCAAACTATGTTTCCTGTTTTTGGCCTGGTTTAGCAGGCCATAGGAGACAACCTGGATTAGCAGGCCATAGGAGACAACCATGTACCCTGGAAATCGCTTAGGGAAAATATAATCGAGTCAAAAACCGAACAACATGTGTACTACATAACTTTTTTGTGCTCATGCGCGCCCAAAAAATAGGTCTAGTATACGTCAACAACTTTTGTGCGACACGAAATGCTTAGTGTGTTCAATACAGTGCTTGCATTTCACTCCGCTGTGATAAAATCAAAGTACTGATAATACTGAAAGCAGGGAACTGAATAGACTACTATTCTACTAATTTGCCCACATATTGTATGTAATCTGCAACCCTTTACAATTTAGACCCGTCTAAACATTTGTTGTCTTGTAATTTGTTGGATTTATTTTAATTAGAAAAATTTAAAAGCCTTGTCCCATCCTTTAACAGACGACAAAATTTGGACTGGTTCAACTTGGAACAGGTTGCAGACAATATATCATCATGAGTGTAATTTGAAATATATCTAGGGTAAAAATTAAAAAATAATGGGGTTTGAGTATAAGTTGAACCATATTGTTGGAAAGAGAGAAATTGATTCTATCAATTTCTTGTGTTTCCACAGTAAAAACAATTTCTTAATGGAATTCAATTCATTGTAAAAAAAAAAAAAAAAAAAAAGCCGACGAGCTTGTGCCCCTAGAAAAACAGCATTGCTACGATTGTTAGACAGATTGATCGAATTGATAAATTTACTGACTAGTAGCTAACGAATCAACTCAACTAAAATTACAAAAACTCGAGTTGCGCCTGTCTGCAGAGCGGTATCGGGAGTAGTAATTTTTACCATAGGAATTAGTTGTTTATGGCAGGCTCAGCGCTATATAGTGAGCAAACCATTCGACATTTTTCCTTTGAAGTGAGTTCTGAATGTTGCTTACGATCACTAAAGGTATATGGAACGCTTGGTTTCCTTCCCCAAAAAAGCCTTCCCAAAAAGATTCAAAACTTGGAGTGCATGCCTTCTAATGTCACCTTGCCTCTTTATTTACCAGGCCTTCAGCTCTTTTAGCGCTTTGATTTTTTTTTATTGTAATATTTGAGAACAAATTCGACATGCAAAACAAATTTGAATTTACAGTGAGAATTGCCGAAATTTTGTCGAGACACTAACCCTTAATTATTTTTTACAATGATGATTTCTCTTTTCTCAACGAATTCAATATATCACTCATATATACTGAGGTTAAGCGCCACTAAGTTTTAAGTTAATAAAATTTCTATCGAAAACTTTAATAACGTATCTATGTTGTCAAACGGTTAGATTGATTGAATGGAGTTTAACGCCGCTTTCAACATTATTTCAGTTATATCGCGGCGGCTGGAGCACCTAACAATGGATTCCTGGTATTTCTCTCACCAGTACAACCACCACATTCTTTCATAGCCTCATGCCGCTATCTCGCATAGGTCTACGATTATCAACCCATTGGTGAGAGACAAATAGTCGGAAAGAATGAGTGCCGCCGTCGGGGATCGAACCCGCGAACTCTAGATTGACAGTCCGACGCGCGAACAACTGCGCTATGACGGCGGCTGTCAAACGGTTAGAACAACCTTGTAGCTATTGATTAAAAACGTTTCGGATGCACGTGCATATTCAGCAAGTCTCGTGCAATGACTGTAAAGCCAGGGCTCGTGCAAAGTGGAAATTCAGCATTTCTGTCAGAGATACTTACGTCGTGTAGCTCGTGCAATTGTTTACAATTTGATATGAAACTCAGTCATGGCAAGGCGTAGATTGTCTACAAATGAAAGATTGCGAATAATTGGAATGCGAGATTCTGGAATGTCTTGTAGAGCCATTGCCAGACAGCCGGGGTATCACCACAGTGTCATAACACGTTTGGTACAAAAACACACAGACAAACGACGTTAAGGACCATGTCAGATCTGGACGCCCTAGAGTAACGTCTATTCGAGAGGATTGAGCACTTTTGCGTCACGTCAGACGTCTGCCCTTCACCAGTGCGCCTGTACTAAGGGACAACTTGAATACACACAGACGGGTCTCTATTTCAACAGTGCGAAATCGACTTCGGATGGCTGGGTATAAGGCACGAAGACCCCTCAAACGTCCAAAGTTACAACAGAGACACATCAATGAACGTCTAATATGGTGTAGAGCGAGGGCACGTTGGAACTTGACATCATGGCGTCGGATACATTGGTCAGATGAGTGCAGGATGTTGTTGCATGTCACCGATGGCCGAATTCGTGTTTGGAGACAACCTAACACCCGATTTGCACCAAAGTACGTCCAACCAACCTATCAGGGTGGCGGTGGCTCCGTTATGATATGGGGTTGTGTCTCCTACGACTGTAAACTGGACCTAGTGACAGTTTCAGGAACATTGACTGGCGATAAATATCGCGATAACATCCTTTTTCCTGTGGTAATTCCACATTTTGACAATCACCCTCTTCGAACAAGACCAGTGTACATGGATGATAACGCCAGACCCCACAGAGCAAGAGTCGTGGCGGACGTTATGCAACGTGTCACCACCATTCCATGGCTGGTTTGTAGTCCCGATCTTAACACCATCGAGCACCTGTGGGACATTTTAGGGCGCCGTACATTTCGGAGAGAGCCTCCTGTACAAAATGTGGTTGAGTTAGAAGCAGCACTGCACCAGGAGTGACAGCAAATCCCTCAACACATCATCCAGAGGCTGATTCGTGGCATGCCGAGGAGGGTGCGTGCAGTGATCAATGCTCACGGATCTTACACACGCTACTGACTACGATGTGAATTAATCACATTTGTGTTTCTGACTTCTAAAACCAAGTTTCGTGTCATAGACAACACCGTAAGTCGGCTTTGACAATAGTTTTTCATGTTTTAAAAAAAGGTGAAAATACGTCATTTACATTTCAAGGTACGAAGTCAATCAAATTTATCACCACCCATGTATTGTTGTGAAATTGTTAAGTCAACATACCATTTTCATCATTGGAACTCAATATTTACATCTCTGTTATTTTGAATTAATGCAGCTCCCTGCCTTTAAAAATCTTCTGTCTAAAACTGGTGGCGTTTAACTTCTTGTTATGAGTATATCAAGAATGCCATCAGAAACGTTAACCATCAGTACTTTCAGTACTCTGATTTCCATATACATGTAATCCAATGTTGTGGTGTATAAATCATACATAATTTGGAAAAAAAAAACCTCTCCAAAATATTCTTGTGCTTAAAAGAGCGGATAGTGTGGGATTAAAGTCTTAGTCTGCTAGATTTCTAACAGAGTAACAGACTGAAAGTAGCTTTAAGTAGGATGGTTATTTTTAACCCGTTTCAAGTGATACGTCTTTCGTAAAACAATTTAACAAAATCATAATACCATTTTATGAAAGAAACTCAGTTAGTCTGATTCTCTACTAACATCACGCTGGCAACAGATTAGTTCCCAAGAATGGATAATTTGATAATCTTTAAAGATTTTCAGTGGTTTATCATAACGATATTTCATTCATTCCCACCCAAGTAGAGTCACATAAGGGACATCGCAATGAACGTTTGCGTAGTAATCACGTGCAAATTACCCGCTTTTAAATTTGTTTAAGAAAAATCAAATTTTGTCGCATATTTTTTTGCGTTTAAGAAATGACTTTTGTTTGTTTTGCGTATAAAAACAAATGGTATTTTCATTGAATGATCTTGAAAAGCGGCTATATTTTCATTCGTGGCCCTGCCACTTCAAAAATATAGCCTTTCTTGATCATTCAATGAAATATACTGAAACAGACGATTATCTTCATTTCAAACGAATTGTAGTTAAAAAGATTTTCGATGATTACGAAATTGTTTATCTTCACCAGTAATATATTTTGGTAATTGAAGTATTTAATAGAGGATATAGAGGCACCAAGCTGCAGTTGCAAGCTTTTTAAAATATTGAATTGATGAAATGTTACACTTGCGTATCATTTTTGTCTGCTTGATTGCTTATAATTAAACGAGGTGGCCCAATTGCATAACAAAAGTTTAGAGGTAAACTTGAGTTTAACATGATTAAATACATATGGTTAAACTTGAGTTTTAACCAACATTTTGTTATGCAATCGGGCCACCGGTATGTTTATGTCTGTTAATGGATTAAACGCGGATTAAACTAATTCTAACTATGATAGGCCTATTATTAGTAGAATTCGCTTTTTTGAATCGTCGATTGGGTACAAATGCACTGTAATCACATTTCAAAAAAGCATAATCGAGCTTTAGCATAACATTTGAAACACGTACGTGTAATTTAGTTTCTGGGTGTGTCACTGCATACTTCTTATCATTCGGAACACCATCCTGCCTATTTCACGATCAACCTCGGATGCATTCGTGCCTCGCATGTACATGAACTGGTACCCCGATGTCTAATATCGATAGGTCTAGGTGCAGTTACTCAGTCCAGGATTTAAGTAGACGGACTATTTTAAAAAAAGACGGAAAAATTTGGAAAAAACTCGATGACGTCAGTTAAAATGGCATTAGCCCTCGAAACTTTGAGTGAAAACATTCGACGTCGCCAACGCTACACGTTTACGTCATCGAGACGAAACCGTCGTATCCTCATATAAATATCCTTAGATTCTTAAATAACGACTGAAAAATCTTAATTTTTGAGAATAATTTGTCATCCTCAAAAATCAAGATTTTTCAGCCGTTATTTAATGTAAAATATCTAAATCTAAAGATAGCGACAGTTGTTTCCGCGCTAGTTTTTCTTACACTGTTTCCGCCTAATAAAATGCACATTTTTGTTACATACTCATCCGCCTTACATGCATCCAAGGTCTGTTGCAGTTTACTGAAATGGCCGAGTGATGTTCCGAATGACTTCCTATGTGCAAATTTCACCAGTTCCACGAGTTCGTTTAACGAACGCAGCTGAATCGGAATCGACTACAGTTATAGTCCGTTTGCCTTCTATATGGACCGACCTTTTCATCAATTGCATAAAATCGAGTTTGAATTAGCAATTTGTATGTGGTAAAATGTTATTTTTAGCTTAATGCCATTCCAAAAACTATTTTTTGGGAATAAAATGATTTCAAAATAATGATTTTGTCTATCTAGTTAATGTTAATATTTTCACATTTTCCGCTCTTAAACACGAGGGGTGAAGAAGGCTGTTTAGGCTGTAACAAGATGTAAACAATAATAAAAACACGTGGTTTTATACTAAACATTTGACAGAAGAAATGTCCATTCTTCCTTATTTGGACGTGCTCATTAGCATATCGACGGGCATGTCATCTTAAACTTAAATATCTCGTGATTTGTACCGTTATTAATCGCCTGCTTATATAGTTTTCCTTGTGAAATTCACAACGACTTCGTTAAATAATGATTTTTGATTGGTCTGAATATGTGAATATGGGGTTCGTCTCAAAATAGATAACAAAAATTATAATTTATTACGCCAAACGGTTTTTAAACACAGTGAAAATACACTCAGATTTGATATCCCAAGGAATTAAAAATCTTCGACCAAATTAATTTTATAAAAATACTCGATTTTATACCAAAACGTCTCATTTAAAATCATACAGGTTTGACTCGGCCCCTATGCAAATCAGAGCTATTTTTGGTTTTACAATTCGCTGTTCCGTTTATCACAGACACGAGAAGGTATGAAAGGTTGGAAGTTAACATGTAGACGGACGGACAAAATCATTATTTTACATTAAAAAATTCTGAAAAGCAAGATTCGTCATGGTATAAGATAGAAACTATTATATGACAAGAAAAAAATACGTTTCATTAATTCAATTCTGAGATTTTTTGCGAAATGTTGGTCCATATAGAAGTCAAACGGACTATAACAACAACGAGAAATTAAAAAGATTAATGATTTGGGAATGATACTGGAATGAAATTGAATGAGTGTATGGAGCGAGTTTGAGTGATTTTGATGGGAGGTAATCCAATATCGCAAATATTGTTCAGGATGATACAAGGAAATATTTATTACACCCCTTAAATAATTAATGCATACAAGTTCTATAAATAGCTCCCTTTTTCTTCAAAAACCTACCAGACGCTTACAATTTGAATTATGTAAGTGAATTGCGATTTTTTCTAGCTTTATTCATTTTAAATGTTGTTGTTGTTTCTTTTTTTCATCAGTTGATTTGGAGCGTTTTTGAATGGTTTGAGTTAGTGTTTTGAATGAATGAATGGAGCACTAGGCGAGTGATTTGGAATGATTTTGATCGAGATGAATGTCAATTTAACGATGTTGTTAACTATAGACCATAATTCAATCAGTCTTTTGTGTCCTGATTTCTCACAATATATAGTATTTTGATTTCACAGACTATGTGTCTGTCTGATGTATCAAAATGAGTTTACAATGTAATGTCTTTACTTTAGCAGTATTTACTACAACCAAAATGATTATCAAAATGTATCCCGTCATGCGAAAAGGGGCAATGTGGGAATTCCGCAAAATGAATATTTGAAAAAAAAAGAGATCAACTCGGTCGAGCATAGGTCAACCAGAAGGCCGTATTCGAAAAACAATTTCGTATGACGGTAGAATAATCATTCCAGAGTCAGAGAATTCGTTATTTGCGAAAGGGTTTGACCCTGGTTATTTTGAGCACACCGCGCAGTCTGACTATGGACATATTTAATACGTACTTAGTACGCAGTGAATTGTTTGCAAAAAATATCTAACGAGGTTGGGGGACTTGCCGAGACAATTTGCAATTCCACCAACCGAGTATGATACTTTTCATACATTACAATAAGTACGTATTATAGCTTTCATACCTCTTACCTCTTTTTGCCTTGTTTTCGTCGATGTTTCTAACAGGAATGCAAGTTTCTAAAAATAATGGCATTATGCCATTATTCTAAAATGAATACATGTTATATCATAAATCAAAACACTGAAAATACTGATGGTGGGCGTGTTTCTATTGGCATACTAGAGTGATTCTTCCATTTGTTGAGAAAAGAGAAATTTTACATGTAAAATTACGATAGAAAAATGAACTGACCCAAGTTCGCATCTTGCTTCAGATATACATTGTTCAACATATATCGTCGATCGTCAACCAAAGTCCTGTAATAACAAGGTTTCGATAACTTTCGGCATTATGACGGGTGTAGTTTAAAGAGAGATTGTCTGATCCATTTGGTATAAAAGGAAAGAAATGACAATAAGATGATCTAGATTATTCTTCTTATTTTGTAATGATAATCGATTCTCCGTAATCTCAAAATTAAAATTTTGGAGTTATCTGCTTAATAAATCCTATAAAAGGATAATAATTAATTGTTCCGCGGTTTTCAATCTAACATAATTAAAGAAAGGGTAAGTGTTTATAGAAACACGTCGTCTCGAGAGTGGCTGTCGCGTGTTGTAAGTAGTAGTAAAAACCCCTTCACAAACCTTAATCGCACGATCTGAAAGCTTAACTTTACCTGCTCGGGATGTATCGGTATTCATGTGTATTCCGATATTTCCATTAATTGGTCATTGCTTTATATACTTTGCAGTGTCAGGGGAGGTTACCATTCCAAGGAGCAAATTATTCCATCTGCCTGAAAAGTGGTTCTACGCAAGGAAAACGTTCACCCGATCTCAGAATTGCATATGATTTCGCTCTTAAAAGATGTCTTTGCGGTTTCAACAAGTTATGTAGAATACTCGTTTCAATCCATTGTTAGAATGCATAGTTGTCAGACGGATACAAATCTTGAAAAAAGAGTAAATTCAATCTAAGTGAGCACTACTGTTTTGAAAACCTATTAACATATGACAGGATTGTTCTTACACGGTATTAACACTGGTGAACGTAAACCTCCACCAAAAATATCATATGGGATGTTATCACATGGATATTTGCATAGTTATAAGATTAAACATTTTATGCACGTCCCAGATGTCCAATTGCGTGTGATGGGTCACATATATTTACGTTCCACAATATAATATATACATATCAATCTCCTTGAAATCATCTCTACAAAACCACTACGACATCTTTCCGTTACGCAGCACAGACAAGGACGAAGTGGTAGGTAATATGGGGGATCTGATTATTATGAGATTGAATGCAAATATGCATCATGAACCAGAGCGACTAAAATTTTTGAGTTTAGGTTCGTTAAAAAAATCCGAGTCCCGATTATTATAAATCAAGTATTTAAGCTGTATCGATGATATAATTCTAATATAAAACAGTTGAATTCTAAAATGATTTTGTATACAAAACTTCTTTTTGATTTTTCTTTTTAAATCATTTCAAGTAGATTCAATGGCGTGGAGTGAAATTGGGTGCTCAGCTTCTCAAACCCCAAAGGTTGGACGTATAAAATATTTCATCTATGTCTGCTCCTAAGTCAGTATTTATATCCGTCGGTACTTTCGCATATTCTGAATGTATCTCCCCCTTCAATTAAGGACAGCTTTGGGGAGAGTGGATTTTAACAGAACGTTCCTAGTCATATGGTGTGGAGATTTTAAGAACTTCTCATGGTATTTAAGGCAGGGTAGGTTATTTTACTTGTACAGCCCCGCGTTAAGGATGACAAAACGGTGCAAACTTTTTGCAAATTGTACCCCGCTTTGCACACAAGTACACGTGTAAAGCGGGGTATGATTTTCAAATAGTTTGCATCGTTTTGTCCACCTGAACGCAGTGCAGGTCTAATGTCACGCTAACGACTTGCTGCGTTGAATGGTGATTCAAAGAAGCAGATATCTCGTTTCGTAAGGAAACTTGGATACACGAGTATACGTGTGTTTTGATGAAAGGAGGATTTTGCCGATTTTAAAACACTAAAGCCCAGTAAATGAAGCTTTATAAATGCTGTTGTTACGATGTTTTAAGACAACGACAGGAAATTTTTAACAATTAGTGTCTCGTTTACAAAGATATTTTTGTTGCTAAGCACATCTTTTTATTATCACAGGACAATCTTTTTCTGCGTTATAAATGACCTGGCAGGGCGTGGCTTAGCCGTGACGTAATTTGAAGAGTTTTCTTTTCAATACTGTTGCTTCTTTCAATTTTTCTCGGTAATTACCGTTAACGCGTGCAAACAACTGTATCCTTAAACCTAAAGGATGACGTGCTAAACGAGATTGAACACATTTCATCGTATGGTTACCAAACTGCCTCGTATCTTCAGCTTTATAAAGGTGAAGTAACGAAGGTTTAGTTAAGGTAACTGCGGACACATAGAGGGCCATTTTATGTCCAAATTTTAAATTGTCTGCAAATCATACCTTATGCGATGAAACTGAACATTGAATCACCCGCTTTCATTTTTCGGTCATACAAAGGGATTTCATAACGTAGAAATGACGTCATCAAGGGGCCGACCCCTTTTTTAGGGACCAAAACCAGTTATTGTCTAATATTTTCGGAAATAATAAACCGATTTTTATCCCAAAAACGCCATTTGCTTCGTATTTAGACGCCCGATGTTATGTGTTTACTAACTTGAAGAAATAAATGTAAGAAATACAATAAAGTGTAACGTATTGAATATTAATGTCATCTGCGTTGCTGTTTTTGAGAACAGTTACTGAAAACATTGCCTTTTTTCTCGAAACTGGTCCGATGACCTATGCTGAAATTTAGTTGTGTTGCTGCCAAACCATTCCACTGAAGATTTTTGAAATAAAAAACATGTGTCTTCGGGTTAGATTTTTTTGTAAAATTCGATTCCGCGAAGACATCGCAAATCAAAGGATACTCCAATGTCGCGTCAAAAGTTCACAAAAGCTGTCTTTTTAAATGGATGAAAAATTATGTGAATTTTTGTATTTCTTAAAAATCCGTTCATATTTGATACTTCTGAATCCTGCATTTCACAATAAACCTAAATTTCAAATATTTTAGAATGCGTCATTACACGGAGATTGGCGCCAAATTAGTATAGTACCGATGGTTTTGGTGCGACATCGAATTCGGCGAAAAATGTTGCACACTTCGGAAAATCGGATTTAATAAAAAAATCTAACCCGAAGACATATCATTTTTATTTGATTAATGCAAAGATCATTCTTTTCCCTACGAAATAACAAATAATCAGCCTAGGTCACCGGGCAAAATTTTGAGAAATTTCTATTTATTTTCAAAAAATGAAATAAAAAAAAGGAACGTCAAATCTTAAAAATCGCGAGATAGATAGCGATTTGAACCCCTTTTTTTTTTAATTAATTGAGCACGTAAATTAAACGACTAGCTCAGGCGTTCTTGGACTTTCTAAAAGAAACTTTTTTCGTAAAAATCGACAGCTTAATTCAGAAAATATTTGCAAATAATGAATTTGGCGGGGCGAAAAGGGGTTGGCCCCTTAATGACGTCACGACGTCAAATGCACGTGCTTCAGACCCTTTTCATTGTGTTAGCTAATTCCTGCACTCCAAATATAAATCTCAGCAATTATTGTGAGATTTTAAGAAAGTCGAAATTTCGACCATTTTATCTGTCCGCAGTTACCTTAAGGTCTCAAGTTATTTATGTCGACTGCCTGTTGAAGTAAGTAATTTTGAATAAAATATGTTTTACCTTAACCTTAAGTGCAACGACCCATTACTTAGGCTCCGCCTTGGCAGGATATTAATCATGTGCGCAATTTAAATAGACAATATAACTCGAATACGCTATTATACGGAAGCCCACTGGGGCCCTTTTGTCTTAGCTCTTAGATCTTATGTCTTACGTCTAAGCTCTTATGTCTTACGTCTTAGCTCTTATGTCTTACGTCTTAGATCTTATCTCTTAGCTGTAATAATGTTTAGAAATGGAAACAACGTGAATTATTTTGGTGAGGAAGATAATTGAAAATCGTTGAATTAAATGTATTTACTTTTCTCATTTTTATCATCAAAAATATTATTAATACGATTATTTCATGAGGTTAAATAACGCTACCTTCAACTGTACTTCAACTAGTTATTATATATCATGACGGCCAATTTATTCATAGCTTTACTCATAGCAGTACATAATCAGCCAGAAGGTTTCATAGGAACCAAATCAAGCTCATCCTATTTATTTTTTTTATTTTCAATATTCCCAGATTTATGTTGCCCTGTTTTTTTAGCTCACCTGAGCACGAAGTGATCAAGGTGGGCTTTTGTGGTAAGGTGGATGTCCCTCGTCAGTCGTTCGTCGTCACCATTTACCTTGTATGCAATCTAGAGTCCATTTTTTGGCCTTTCAACCTGAAAATTGGCCAGCATAATTGTCTCAATGAAATCTCGGCCGAGTTCGAAACTGGATCATCTAGGATCAAAATCAAGGCATGGGGGTCAAAACTTAGAAAAACCTTGTTTGCACTCTAGAGACCACACTGTTTGCCCGATCAACCTGAAAATTGGCCTGAATGAATGTTTTGCCTTAACCTGAGACAAGATACGAAAATGGGCCGACTGGGGTGAAAAAACTAAGTCACATGGTCAGAATGGTTGTCTTATTCAAATCTTGGACAAGTATCGAATTTGGAAAAATTGGATCAAAATTTGGTCACGTGATCAACATTTAGGAAAACCTTGTATGCACTCTAGAGGCCACATTTTTGCCCGATCAACCCGATAATTAGTCAAAGTGATTGTTTACCTAAATCTGAAACAGGTCGAAATTTGGTCAGCTGGGGTAAAAAATTAAGTCAATGGGTCAAATCTTAGAAAACCCTTATATGCACTTAGGAGGCCACAATTTTTGCCCGATCTTCCTGAAAATTGGTAAGAATGGTTGTCTAAATCAAAACTTGGACTTGATTCAACATAGATAAAATTAGGCCAAAATTTGGTCACGTAGTCAACATAGGAAAAACCTTGTTTGCACTCTATGGGCCACATTTTTTGTACGATCTAACTAAAAATCGGCCAGAAAAATTGTTTTTGTAGATAGTCGGTTAAGTTTGAAATAGGGTCAACTGGGATCAAAACTAGGTCACTTGGTCAAATTCTCGAAACACCTTGTATGAACTCTAGATGTCATTGTTTGCTTGAATACGGAAGCCCAATTGGACTCTTTGTCTGAGCTCATATGTCTTCCGTCTTATCTGTTATCTCTGAACTCTTATCTATTATCTCTAAGCTCTGTGCTATTAGCTCTTATCTGTTATCTCTTAGCTCTTATTTGTTATCTCTTAGCTGTTATCTCTTATCTCTTAGCTCTTACCTCTTATCTGTTATCTATTATCTCTTATATCTTACCTCTTATCTGTTATCTCTTATCTCTTATACAAAAAGAATTCTCTCGCGAATTAGTCTGACATTTCTATCTAAGTAGCCGGAAACCTGCACTTTAATTTTAAATGACAATTTATTCATCCATGGTGATTTTCATTCAAGTTTATTTATCCTGCGTGATTCCCCAATCTAACGAATGTATAATCACACTATGTCTTATCCGCACTTGTTCGTCAGTTATATGTATTTGTCCTGGTATGCATTTTGATCTTTCACTTGTTTTTCCTCTTTTTTCCCAGATACCCACTACAATGAAGACTCATTTACTGATGGTATGGTTCTGCAAATTATTCGTTTTCCGGGTGTTGGCAGTGACGCCTTTAAATTTTCCTGTGGGTGGTGACACAACAAGACTGGAGTTAATCAAAACATACTTGGATTGCGGATTTACCTATACTGAAATTGTTTTACTACTATTTGTTATGAACAAGATTACCATTTCTATCCGACAGCTAAAGAGGATCCTCCGTAAGAACAACTTAAGACGGCGAATGGAATACACACCAAATGCGACGATTATCAAGTACATAACAAAAGAGATTGAAACTAGTGGGCAGTGTATAGGCAACCGTTCTATGTGGAGACGTTTGACAAATGAGCATAAGCTGAAAGTACCAAAAAACAAAGTTCTGACATTTATGAGACAAATTGATCCCGTGGACATAGCCGCATCGTTTAAAAAGCGCAAGTATATAGTTAAAGGTCCGAATTACGTTTGGCACGTTGACGGATATGATAAGCTTAAACCTTATGGATTTTGTATTCATGGAGCGATTGGCGGTTAAAGCAGACGGATATTATGGTTAGAAGTATCACAGAGTAACAACAACCCAGCTGTGGTCGCCTCATACTATCTCGAAACTGTCAAACAACTTGGTGTTGTCACAAGAATTGTCCGCTGAGACAAAGGCACGGACAATTCTACTCTAGCACTACTTCAACCTTTCTTCCGATTCAATGATACAGACAATATGGCAGGACTTAAGAGCTTTAGATACGGAAGAAGTGTTTCTAATCAAAGAATCGAGGCTTGGTGGAGATCGTTAAAAAAACCAGGGAATTCATTGGTGGTTTTTTTTTCAAAGACCTTAAAGACGGCAATGAATTCGATGAATTTAATCAGCTACACGTAGAATGTTTAAATTCTGTTTCACACGACTAATCCAGACAGAACCTGATAGAATAGCTGCGCATTGGAACCTACATACAATACGTGCACAAAAAACGCTGTTATTCAAAATGGCAAACCCGATTTAATGCACTTTATCCACGAAGCTTTTGGAGGTCATGATTTTGGAAAGAAAATCGATCAGAAAGACTTGAAACTTAACTATGAAATGTATGGTTTACGTAGACAGATTTGCTATCAAGATTTCAAGGAACTGGTCATGCTACTTAAGCCTGATCTTCAAATACCCCTGGATGTGCAAAGTGCAATTCGGTTATATAATGAACTTTTTGAACTTATCGAAGGAAATTAATTGTTAACAGAATGAATCACCATGTCTCGTTCGATATATAATTAATAATAGGTTTCTTGTATGCTAGTTCTGAATGTAAAATTGTTCATGTTCATGTTTGTTAGTGCGTTGTGTACTCTTGTGAATTTCAATTTGAATGTAAAATGAATGTTGGTAGTCATTAGAAATGTTTCGTTTTCATTGAATCCTAAAGCTAATGACATTTACTACGAAACAAAATGTAGCAAAGCTCAACCTGCTAACGTAAGTGCACTAGTCCTCGCGATTTACGTGTTATATAGAGAATAACTTATAAGTGGCTAAAGTTATCAATGTCATCTGGTCAAAGCTGGGAGAATTTATCATGGCTAGGCTTTGCAGAGTCATGATAATTTCTCACAGCCGATACCAGTTTACATTGATATTTTCAGACACTAATACGTCATTCTATTAATCATGCAATTATCTCTCGGGGCTTAAAACTATAAAAACTTTGAAAGACACGATATTCGTTGGAAAGATTTAGTATTCATGTTAGCGAAATGCTATTAACCACGGTTCTCAGAATCAAAACATAAAAGCATCAGCGTGAATAGTTCGATCTTTTTTAATGGATTTCTGGTATTTTATTGTCAATTCTGAATACCTTTTATTGCCCTAAATTTGAAATTCTCAATATAAACATGAATATGATTGTAGCAATAGTTAAATGTCTCTAGATAATATCTCGCTTAAAACTAGCATCAAGCCTACATTGTAGGCCTACTTTTAAACATTCGCCAAGGGTTCATATGTTTTTCTCGGCCTGAGATGGCGCTTGAAATTAAAACAACACCCTTTAAACATAAAGGAACGATGAAATATGTAATCGTTAGAAAAATAAACCGAAACATTTTAAATCGCACATTCTTTGCATGAATTTATGACAAGAAGTCCGTTATCTTGCAGAAAACACATTTTGTCACAGACCAGCAGGATTATCCTTGTTTCTCGACATTATTGTTCTTTGTACACTAAACGAATATCTTTACTGCCTGTTCACCTATTTCTGAGAGTAACTTTTTGCATAATATTTTCGTTCAACGCGAAAACATAAAGCAAACAGTTAACAAATGTAAAGAGATGTAAACAATGTTCATGTCAACAGGGCCATATTTACACAGCTTATTCGAAATGATGACGACTTCTAGGATAAATGACGTCATTTATGAAATTATGGTATATTGGTTTCTTTTTCAAATAATCTATATTTAGGCCAATTAAGTGTTCACGAAGCAGATAATTGTTTTTCACGTAATTGAGTCTAAACCCTTTGCATTTTAAACATGTTGGTACCGTTAGCAGAAAAGAAGTTCAGGTAAAGGTCATATGAATATGCAATTTTTTTCTAAGAATAAACTGACCTGTCTGATACCATATCATGTTATCAGGTGTTTTTCAGTCAGTACAGGGTTCATTGCGCGAGGTAATCTTTTAAATGGCGTTACACCATGAACAAGCAAGGAAATTTTGTTAAGAATTCATTGATCAGTATATCATAAACGTTTACGTCACATTAGTCAGGGGTCCTTAAAACAATAGGCATTTTTCCTGTTGTTAACTTTAAACATTTAGGACAAATTTTAGATGACAGTGCCTAAGTGTCATCTTATTCATGCTCCGTCAGTAATGCTTCCAAAGCCAAATGCCAATAGAGTCAGTCGTGTACGTGTCAATAACAAACAGAGCGCTGGGTAACACTATCCGCCGTCACTAAAAAGTCGAAAACCGAAAGTCTATTTTCAGTCACGCAGCACAGTACTATTCACGACGATATACTCATTGTCACATGATGAGAAAAGTTAAATTCAAATCAATCCATAACTGCAAGAAGAGTTGTGTTAACAGGAAATGGAAGTATTGACATAAGGACACAGACTCAGACTTACAGGCGGACAGACAGAGGCGACATTAATGTACGTTTATCTGCGGTGGTACTTTAAAATGTTAAAGGGATTTTTTCAAAACGAAATGCAGAATAAAATTACAAAGCTTACCTTTTATCCGATTCTGTAAGAGAGAGGACACAATGAAAACGCATGTTTGATATAATGGTTGAGAGAAGGAGATAAGGATTAAGATATAAGAGAAAAGACGCATGAGAGAAGAGATAAGACGTAAGAGAGAAGACGTAAGAGTGATGATATAAGACGTAAGAGAACCGACGTAAGAGAGAAGACGTAAGAGAGAAGAGATTGGAAAGTAAAAGAGAAGAGATTAGAAGTAAGATATTAGATGAAGGAGAAAATACGAAAGCGAGTTCACGTAAAAAAGGACAGAAGAGGTAAGACTAAAAAGATCACAGGTAAGACCGAAGAGATAACACCCAAGAGAGAAGACGTAAGATACAGGTTGAAATAGAGAAGAGGTAAGAGAGTAAAGATAAGACGTAAGAAAGATGAGATACGGCGAAGGAGAGAAGAGATAAGACAAAAAAGACGCAAAAAAAGTAAAGAAGATATCATAGAGCAGAAGTACGAGATAAGACGTAAAGACAAGACGTAAGACAAAATGACCAGATATTCTTACGTCTACAGAGAAAAGACTGAATAAACTTGGAGAAGAGTATGAGCAAAGACTTAAGAAATAACGGATATAACTAAAGTGAAAATAGATAAGACAATTAGAGACGGGATGTAGGATAAAATAGGCGCATCCCTTTGAGCCCATCTGAGCATAGGAATCTTGAAAAAGCTTCTTCTCTGAAACCAGAAGGCAGATAGCTTTCATATTAAATATGTATCATCATTTAGTTGACCTCTACCAAGTTTATTTATGTCAAGACCCTGGGGTCACATTTTGGCTCCAACCAGGTGCATCTTTTTTAGATAGAATCAAAGAGCGAAAAGGCATATCCTTCTTGCTCTTGGCTGAAAGCGTCCCATGGTATTGATCTTATGTTTTAATTGTCTCCTTGTTGACATCTGCCTATTTAATTGATATGATGTCCCAGGGGTCAAAGAGACTCATGTCAGCGATCTAGGACCATCATGGTCCTCTTGTTATATATATATATATATATATATATATATATATATATATATTGTCACAAGACGGCTGAGCGGTTGGCTTGGATACGGGTCAGTAAAGAGTCAGGATGTGCATTTCCAAATTTTATTTACATAAACAAATACCAAATGCCAATTTATTAAAATGTAAACAAGCTAAACACACAAAAAATAAATCAATAAAGTTCCTAGAGAATTACGATAGTCCACTTCCACTGTATGTTTTAGGTTGACGTCTAATGTCCCAAAATGTCCACGTTACTTCACACGACTTATGAATTAATGCAACTGAAAAATATTAAATTCCTTCCAAAACATCATCAATACCAAATTTCTAAGATGAAACTGTCGCCTGACCGCGCCTATATCACCAAGATAAAGTGATTGTCCAGCCGTTTGTAATATATCACTATGTTGTTTCCCGGTCGTCACATCCCAAACGTCCTTTCCCGATAACGCTGACGCCGGCACGAAACACTTCCCAATACTCCTGGTCTGGACTACACGTTTAGTTTCGCACGGTCAGGTCTCCAGCCCTCACACCACTCACGTCTATACGACATTAGTATATATTGTAGGTTGTTACAACCAACATCAACCAACGACAAGCACGACAAGCAACCTATAGGAAGTATAACGAATATTATAGCAATTACCTAATAAGAGCTCTAACAGCTCTACTTAACATCATGTTTTTACAAACATCTCAAGACAATATAATATGATAGCATCTTTTCCCACAAAGTTTTCTGAAAACAACAATTCAAAGTACTGAACCGTGTTAAGATACAATTATACAGCATTTGACATTATTCAAATATCATTTGAACAATACAATATTAGCATTTACAAAATATGAACTGCTAAGCAGACGATTAATTATAAATTATCACAATGTTTGTTTCTTTGAAAATAGTTATAAAAAAGAAATAGCTTATTTAACCATGACTTAAATGAAAATCTTACAAAACATTCAACGTAATAGTTCTCCGATTTAACAGTGCAGGAAAATGAGAAATTAGGTATACAGCCATTTGTCATTTTCCGGCGTTGTTTGCGATAAATCAACAGACCAAAAGCTGCTCATTAAAGCCACAAAATTTCTAAAACCATTAACACAATAAAATCAATGTAAATTAAAAGTATTTACCCCAAGAAGAATCTACATCTCACACACAAATCTCCACTTCACTATCCAGCTACCATGCCAAAAATCGTCTACCCAACGAGTCATTTCAACGCAGGGTTTTTATACAAAACCCTACGAAGAAAACACACTACAATCACCCAAATCCCATGCACCACACTCAACAAGTAAAATCTACTCACCCAACCGCACGCTTAACCCAAGCATTCTGATTTACATAATGTGCAATTAAAACTACTAGCCACCAGAAAATGTATTAAAGCAGCCAATTTAAACCACACGGCATAAAAAAGAGGCGTAGTCTCGCCTTAACTAAGTAATTAACCCTTTCCGATAAACTTAATGTGACATATACCTCCCCAACCAAAAGAGTACGCAGTACTTTGTCCCCACATTAAGTTTTTAGGAAGATAATACTCTCCAAAAATCACAAGCGACTCAAATAGTCAGCCCCAACATTATCACTACCTTTAATGGCAACAAGTGTAAACCTGTAAGGCTGCAAACTCAAAGACCACCTAAGTAACCTGGAATTTGACCCTTTCATACTTGACAAGTAAGTCAACGGCTGATTATCAGTCTCTAAAACAAAACTTTTCCCATACAGATACTTTCCAAACTTCTGAATAGCCCAAACAATTGCCAAGCACTCTTTCTCTATTGTGGAATAGTTTAATTCCCCACCTTTCAATTTCCTACTAGCATAAGCCACCGGTAACTTTCCGTCCTCATCTTCTTGTAACAAAACTGCGCCTAGTCCACCCTCTGAGGCATCAGTCTGAAGGATGAAACTCCTTGCACAATCGGGCAATTTCAGTATTGGTTTCTTCATTAGTGCTTGCTTAAGTGAAGAAAAAGCTTTCTCATGCGCTTCACCCCAACCTACCTTGTTAGGCTGACCTTTCTTGGTCAAATCGGTCAGTGGTAACGCTATCAGGCTAAAATTGGGTATATATCTCCTGTAAAATCCTACTAGCCCTAAGAACGACCGCACTTGTCTTTTGGTAGTAGGTCGATCCGCTGATTGGATTGCTTCAATCTTATCCTGCGTAGGATACATACCATCAACCCCTAAACAATCTATCTCTCTGCACGCAATGAAACACTTACTAGGTTTAGCTGTGAGGCCCGCTATACGTAAACGCTTAAGCAGTTGTCTGAGAGTGTCCATATGCTGCGAAAACGTAATGGTAAAGATCATGATATCATCAATGAAATTGTCTGTATGTTCTAATCTCTCTAGCAACATGCGCATCATGCGCGTGAAAGTGGCACCTGCTGTAACGAGACCGAAAGGCATAACTACAAACTGAAACAAACCTAATGGTGTCTGGAAAGCTGTCTTGGCTCTTGAACTTTTCTCCAAAGGGATCTGCCAGTACCCTTTTGACAAGTCTAATTTCGAAAAATACTTACAACCTGCCAACTTTGCGAATATATCATCGGCGTTAGGCATTGGTTCGGCATCAAACACCGTGATATTATTCAAAGCTCGCATGTCTATACAAAATCTATTAGAACCGTCCTTTTTTTTTAATCAATAGATATGGTGAACTGTACGGACTATCTGATGGTTCGATGAACCCTTGATCTAGCATAGACTGCACCTCATCCTCGACAATCTTTGTCATTGCGTATGGTAATGGAAAAGGTTTTAGTCTTACCGGAGTTTCCGTGCTAGTCACTATCTTGTGCTCTAACAGCTGTGTTAGACCCGGCACATCTGACAATACATCTTCGTACTCACTAAGCAGGGACTTGACTTGTTCTCTTTCAACGGTATTCAGCTGGTCCGAGACATAAACATCATCTGACCACTCCTTCCTTACATTAACCGGACCTAATAATACCTGATCACCTGCGTCACTTTCTTCTTCTGAATCGATCACGGCCAACGACCCTACATTGCCTTCACCTTCTACACTGTCTACACTCCTGTCTACATATAACTTAAGCAGATTTGCATGAAACGTTTTTAGTACCCCATTCATTTCTATCCTGTAATCTACGTTTCCTAACTTCTCAACAATCTTAAATGGACCCTTCCACTGCATCAAAAGCTTATTGTTATCTGTTGGTAACAAAACTAATACTCTTTCGCCTACCTTCATCGTTCGAGTCCTCGCCTTCCTATCATAATACCTACAATACCTGTTAGCAGCCTTCCGCAAATTGTCCCTGGCTAATTGTGACGTAATCTCCAGTTTCTCGCGCAGGTCAGTCACATACTGGTAAGTAGACTTAACTTCAGGATCAACACTTTCGTTTGACCAAAGTTCCTTCAAAATAGTCATAGGTCCACGTACCTGTCTTCCATACACTAACTCAAACGGTGAGAAACCCAGCGACTCCTGCGGCACCTCCCGATAAGCAAACAAAGCCGCATTAACATATTTATCCCAATCCTTCGGTTTCTGGCTACATAATCTCTTCAGCATTTGCTTCAACGTCCCATTAAATCTTTCCACAAGACCATTACACATGGGATGATACGGTGTGGTCGTCAACTGCCTCATAGATACTAAACGGCTCACCTCAGACATAAGACCTGACACAAACTGAGACCCCATGTCACTCAACATCTCCCGCGGAACTCCAACCCTACAAAATATATCTACTAAGGCCTCTGCCACACGCTCTGTTTCTATTGTCGGTAATGGTACTGTCTCTGGAAAACGAGTTGCATAATCTACCAGGGTTAAAATATAACGGTTACCTTTTGACGTAACTGGATGTATCGGACCTATCAGATCCACGGCAACTCGTTGAAACGGCTCGTCTATCAAAGGCATCTTCTGCATCGGTACTTTAGCAGTCTTACCTTTAGGAGTAGTACGCTGGCAAATGTCACAACTCTGACAGAATCGTCTCGTATCCGCCTGAACACCCGGCCAGAAAAACTCAGACAAAACTCTCATAACTGTTTTCCTAGTCCCTAAATGTCCTCCCAAAATAGACTCATGCGCTAAACGCATAACTACCTCTCTATGTGGTTTTGGCACCATCAACTGTGTAAACACTTGTCCATTTGCTATAGTCAACGACTTGAATTCTCTAAATATCATACCACTCTTCTCAAAATATCTAGCCTTACCACTCTCCGACACCACATCTTTCTCAATACTAATTCACGTATTTTTCTTAAGGTAGCATCATTTTTCTGATCCACAACCATCATTTCCCTCGTAACCTCCTTCCGAATAATTTCGGGTACCTTGAGTCCTTTATAAGGTTGTGTTCTTACCTTAGCTTGAAATCTGGTCTCAACCGCCCCAATTTCCGTCCGTTCTGGCTTATCTGGATCTAGCGCTCCTGGAATATTTCCTATCATCACGTCATACAACGGGTCCTCAAAGCACCAAGCACTTACCTTTCCTGTATAATATGGGGTTTGTATCTCGACCTCTGCCATCGGTACACTAATCACCGACCCATCAGCTAACCTTATCTTCTGCAACACACCTATGAAAGCTTCTACTGGTACCAAACTTCTACGTATAACTACGCCGCTGCAACCTGTATCCCTTAACACCTTAACCACCTTACCGTCTACCTTACCATTAAGTAAGGGCATAGAATTTTGCACACCTGAAACAAGGTTTACCGTCACGGGCTCACTCCTGCCCAACGTCATCGGTGCGGTGGACGTTGTTACTGTGTACATGCTCCACAAGTAAAAGCTCCTTCCGGTGGCACTTCCGCGCCTACTTCGTTGTCGTCCTCCTCATTGCTTAGCATACTAGCCACTTTATGCCTTTTCGGACATTCCCTCGCTATATGGCCGCTCCTATTACAAACATAACATTGTGCTGGACTAGTACATTCATTAGCTAAATGACTTGTGCTGTTACACTTAAAACACCTCCTACCTTCAGCTTTTACCTTAGACTGACTCAGTGGCTGATTTGACTGATTACTTCCCGTGGCCCTATTCTCCGACTTATTCTGCACTGGCTTCTTACTTTGCTTTGTTAAACTTACTGCCGAGGTAAATCTAGCATTGCGATACCAATCTGCCATCTGAGCCAACTCGTCCGACGTCCTGCATCTCTTCTCTGCGAGAAACGTTCTCAATTCTGTGTTACACATGAATAAAAATTGGTCCCGTACCATAAAATCAAACAAATTTTCGTAGTCCTTCTCCAATTCTGCTAGTTCAATCCATCTACTGAAATAACTACGCAAACGAGTGTTAAACTGAGCAAAACTCTCACCTGTTTCCGGCTTACTGCTCCTAAACTTACGTTTAAAGGACTCCTCCGACAAATCATATCTCTGAAGTAAAGCACTCTTCAAGTATTCAAAATCACTTGACTGTTCAACCGGCATTAAAGCATACACGTCCAAAGCCCTCCCTTTAAGCAAAGCACTTAAATACATGGCCCACTGGGATTTGTCCCAGCCCTGTGCAGTGGCATAGATCTCAAACCTTTTCAAATAGCTATCGATCTCATCATGTGCCTCGTCAAAGGGTGGAATCTTAGGTCCCCTAGGGTTTGACTGTCCCAATGAAATGCCACATTTCTTAGCTATCTCCATCTTTCTAATCTCGTGTTCACGTGCCCTCTCCTCTTGTTCTATCAAAAACTTTCTCTTTTCTAACTCTTCCTCTCTCCTTCTTACCGCCGCCTCTCGTATAAACTTGTTTCTTTGAAAATAGTTATAAAAAAGAAATAGCTTATTTAACCATGACTTAAATGAAAATCTTACAAAACATTCAACGTAATAGTTCTCCGATTTAACAGTGCAGGAAAATGAGAAATTAGCTATACAGCCATTTGTCATTTTCCGGCGTTGTTTGCGATAAATCAACAGACCAAAAGCTGCTCATTAAAGCCACAAAATTTCTAAAACCATTAACACAATAAAATCAATGTAAATTAAAAGTATTTACCCCAAGAAGAATCTACATCTCACACACAAATCTCCACTTCACTATCCAGCAACCATGCCAAAAATCGTCTACCCAACGAGTCATTTCAACGCAGGGTTTTTATACAAAACCCTACGAAGAAAACACACTACAATCACCCAAATCCCATGCACCACACTCAACAAGTAAAATCTACTCACCCAACCGCACGCTTAACCCAAGCATTCTGATTTACATAATGTGCAATTAAAACTACTAGCCACCAGAAAATGTATTAAAGCAGCCAATTTAAACCACACGGCATAAAAAAGAGGCGTAGTCTCGCCTTAACTAAGTAATTAACCCTTTCCGATAAACTTAATGTGACATATATATATATATATATATATATATATATATATATATATATATATATATATATATATATATATATATATATATATATATATATATATATATATATATATATATATATATATATATATGTATATATATTTAAATATTACGAGAGAGAGAGAGAGAGAGAGAGAGAGAGAGAGAGAGAGAAAGCTGAAGGCCCACTACGGGCTATAATAAAATATCGGAAGAAAGGAAAAGCAGATTCTACAACGTTTTATATTTATTTTCCTCAACCGGTTTCAATAATATCTTCAGGAGGATAAAAAGACGTCGTCGACGTCAATGTCAATAGAAACGACGTTATACATTTACGTTATATAATTAAAGGGACGTCACTCTCGGTAACGTCAAAAAAAAAATAAACCCCGAAAACCAACATAGAGAAATAAAAATTCTGAACATATCTTCTAAATCACTTTCCGTTGAACAAATATCGATTCTTGAAAAGGGACTGAAATTTACTCCTACACCAACCAAACAGAATACAAATGAAATGAGTGAAGATATATGCGAATTTACTAGACGCATTAGATTAGCAGAATACTTCCATGGAATAGAAAATCAAGAAGAATCACTTGTTTGGAACAAAAGTCAATGGACACCGGAATTAGGAAGATCAATAGCGCTAGATAATTTTGTTAGAAATGTCAATGATATAACATTCACTAATACTCAAATCCTAGAAAAACCCATCAAAAGCAACATAACACATAATGAACGACAAGCCTTGAATTCACTAGCATCTGATAAAGAAATAATTATCAAAGAAGCCGACAAGGGAGGGGCAGTTGTGATAATGGACACTCCACACTACAAACAAATGATCGAAAACATATTAAATGATACAACTTACTACAAACATCTAGAAAATGACCCACAGAAAATGGATCGCATAAGATACAATCGACTTTTGGAAAAACACAAGAATTGTCTTACAAATAAGGAGTACAAATATCTTAAGGAGTTCGAGTCAAAACCTAGTCAATTTTATGGTCTACCTAAAGTGCATAAAAGTTATAAAATCAAGACAGCGTGTGAACAGGCTAGTAGTTAAATAGTGAATATCAAAGAAGTCAACGACTTAAAACTTAGACCAATTGTTGCTGGACCAGTATGTCAAACAAACCGTCTCAGTAACCTCATTGATATCATTCTAAAGCCTTTAGTTAACCATGTTCCAAGCTATTTAAAAGACACTACGGATTTTCTTCGACAACTTCCAAAAACTGTTCCAATTAACACTATTTTAGCATCATTTGATGTCGAAGCATTATATTCCAACATTGATCAGACGTTGGGTCTACAAGCCGTACAATATTGGATACAAACATACAGACATGAAGTTCCACGAAGATTTACAAATGAATTCATTCTTGACTCTTTAGAATTCATCGTATCTAATAACACTTTTCAGTTCAACAAATCATTCTACTTGCAAACCAAAGGAGCTGCCATGGGCACAAAAGTAGCCCCAACTTACGCTACCTTAACCATAGGTTTTCTAGAAAAGAAATTATACGAACTAATAGATGAAACATTTGGTCCTGATTTTGGTACAGAATTCAAACGCGCATGGAAACGTTTCTTAGATGATTGCTTCATACCTTGGTCGAAACCGAATTCGGATCTCAAAACACTCCATAACATATTAAACCACTTACATGACGATATCAAATTTACATTGGACTAAAATAATGACAAACTTCCATTTTTGGACTGTCTTGTTATAAAAGAAGGTAACAAACTAGAAACGGATATCTACTATTAACCAACAGACAGCAAAACATATCTTTTATTCAACTCATGCCACCCGAAACATATAAAAACAAGTATCCCGTTCTCACTCGCAAGACGTTTAAAAACCATCATATCGAAACCACACATGTTTGAGCAAAGAGCTATTGAATTAGAATTTTTCCTACAAAAACAAAAGTATCCACTGACCCTTATTAGAGCTGGAATACAAAAGGCGAGATCTTTAAAGCGTGACAAGTTACTAAAAGAAAGAGACAACCACACCGAAAGAGAAATTATTCCATATGTAAGCACTCACAATCCAAGAAATCCGGAAATATTTCCACAATTACTACAGGACATCAACATTTTAAATAGAGATACTCATATGAGAAATGTACTTCAAAAATACACAGTCATCAAAAGCAAACGCCAACCTCCGAATTTAAAGCGAATTCTCACCAAAGCTAAATTTTGCGAACACGATCATATTCCAAGAGTGTCACGATGCGGGAGAGGAAATTGCGCCTTATGTACACACCTACTAGAAGGGACATACTTCCAATCAAAAAACAACAAAAAGATAACGGTCAAATTTGACATGACATGTGACGTTAAGAATGTTGTCTATGTAATTATTTGTAGAGGATGCCACGAAGAATATATTGGAGAAACCAATGATCTCCGCAAACGAATGTCTGTCCACCGAAATCACATTCGAGATCCAAGTCGCCGAATCCTCCGGGTTAGCGGCCATATTGACAACTGTGCAGAACAAGAACCAAAATTTAATGTATTTCCGATATACAAAATGGACACAGATGGCATAGCACCACGAAGAATGAAGGAAAAGATGTTTATAAACCTATTAAAACCTAAACTAAACTAACTTTTTTGACGTTACCGAGAGTGACGTCCCTTTAATTATATAACGTAAATGTATAACGTCGTTTCTATTGACATTGACGTCGACGACGTCTTTTTATCCTCCTGAAGATATTATTGAAACCGGTTGAGGAAAATAAATATAAAACGTTGTAGAATCTGCTTTTCCTTTCTTCCGATATTTTATATATATATATATATATATATATATATATATATATATATATATATATATATATATATATATATATATATATATATATATATATATATATATATATATATATTTTTTTTTAAATATTACTGGTAAAGCAAAAATGGACCATCTAGGAACTCTGTAAAATGAATATTTGAAAAAGAAATAGGGTCCAGCGTCGTTGCAAAAAGTTTCGACCCTAGTCTTTTTAAACTATAAAGGAACATGTTTTAACATCAAACATAAGACATTCCCATTTGTTTGGTGGTCATTACAAAGCCCCTTTTGGCTTGCTCGTGTGATTGTATTTTTCAAACAAGTTTTAAATTGCATAATTAAAAAAAAAACTTTTTCACAGAACAAAACTACATCATAAGATTTCACGTTTTAAGAAATAAGTAGTAACGTGATCTCAACTTTTGTACGGCATGGGATTAACTAAGAGAAGGAAAGTTTGTTTGTTTTTCATTAAAATCAAAGAATCGTAAATAAGCTTTATACTCGTGTTTTCGAGTGCTTTTATCTCCAAACGACATTTGTAGGTCCATCAGGGAAACCGAAGGTACGGAGTAGATCTACAAAATAATGAGCGTTAGCCTTTGCATGAATCAATCGTCAAGACTATGGCAACCGTTCAATAAATCGGTAGCCATCAATTTGTACTGAGTTAAGAGGTTATGATACCAAAAATCGAACTACAGAAAGGGTTTGCAAACCTTCTTTGCAGATATAAGACTAACGCTTTTACTATCTGTGTGGTGTCCGTGGTCTAGAGGTAGAGCGTCGGCCTCTTGACCAAAAGGTCCTGAGTTCGATTCCCGGGAGCGGCTATCGATCTTCGTTCTTTCATTGGCCCACACATTCAGCTCGAGTACTGATTTATTTTCCAGGAAGCAGAATCGAGAGGGATTATCTAAGTTGTAAGAAATAAATAGGTTTAAACCAAAGACTTTTACCCTTTTTCTTAAGTCAAAGGTTAAAAATCTTTTCGACCGTTTTTGAAATTACTCCAACATTATTGTGTAGTTAATAATCCATTACAAATTTATTTAGATGGGTAATATTCATGTGAAGTTTGGGCACATTAAATAAATATACGAGAAAATATTCAGGTGGTGCATTTTCATTGCCTGTTAGTAAACCTTCATTCAAACTGTCATTTTTACGAGAGTATGACCTTTTTTCACATTGGACAAATTTGAAGGCTTGTTCTTTTTATCTTATGCACCAGGATTATGTACAATTGTTAGAAAGTACGGGATCTTAGACTCATTCAGCTTCAGTAGAGTTTTTGTCCTCAATTTGATGTCCCGCTTTTAGCTCTCCTGGCCAAAGGTCTGAAGAGCTGAAGCAATTGACTGTTTCCCACCAGTCTGACCGTAAACTATGTTGCAGGCCTCCTAGCGAAACTCATAAAACCTATGAAAACATTTTATTTTGCTTTAAATAGAGTTAAAACCTATAAAACCTTTATTTTGCCTCAAAAATGGCTAAAAACGTGTAAATAACCTATATTTTTCTACAAAAACATATATTTTTGCACACAAGGTCTGATGAAAAATTTTAAGACAAGTGTTTGTTTTCTGGTGCTTGTAAATGTTTTGAAGATGTGTTCTTTATCAGCTGTTTGTGCATATCTTGCTTTTCTTTGATTTTTCAGATGTATATTGGGAATTAGTCTATGCTGCTGACAGTTATTATCATTTTATTTTTGGTTGAAATATAAATTCATCTTAAGGAAGCTCCACTATTTGAAAGGAAGACGCTAAAATTTGTTTTTGAAGCAAGTAAAAAGGACACTAAAAAAACTATATTTTTGGTGTTGGTATAAGAAACCTATAAGATATCCTATATTTTTCCAATTGGTCACTAGGAGGCCTGTATGTTTATGCCCTCGCATCGAAAGATCTAGGGCATATCGTTTTACCATTGTCTTTTTTTCAGTCTGTCTGCAAAACTTAATTAACAAAAGAACCAATATTACCAATTACATTAAGGCTATTCAAGATAAAATGCTCATATTTGGTATGGTGTTAGAGCTGGATAATGCAGATCTACAGATGACAAGGTTCTTTGACAAGGTCGTCTGTCATGGTCAAAAATTAAAAAAAGATTTGCCATTTTGGGCGCATTCGTGTTTCACAAACACATTTTATTGCAATGATTTCCACAAATATCAGATTTCCTTGAAACTTTCACTAAAAGATTCTATAGTTCTAAGGAAGTTTCTCTTAAAAATATCCCTTTGCTCCTTTGGAAAATGGGGGTGATCTTTTTGAAAACATGGGTAAAAGGGCCTTGGGCATTGTTGCAAAAAAATATTCTCGAGTACACAATAAACTCCACATATATAATGAGATAAACCAGTAACTTTCACAGATTGATTATCTGTTTCTAAGGAGTATTTTGTGTGAAAAGTAAACAGAAAGAACCTTCGGGATTATGGAGAGAATAAATGGGCCCTATATTTCTTGTTTAATAGTGCTTGCTTTATTTTAATTGAAATAAATTGTCGATAGTTAGTTCCATGAATATAAACAATAAAACTTTGTCATATGAACTTGTTATTTTATTTATTTGGCTATCATTGTGTAAACCCACATGTTCTGCACTGTATTGCAGCTTAAGTGTCTGTTTAAAACCTTCCCTTTATCTCTCTGCACTGCTATGGTCTCTCTGCATTGCTATGGTGCTTTATCAGAACAGAACATATTCAAGTCTGTTTTCTTTCAGTGCACTCTATCCTGGGTTATTCTTCCATGCTTTAAAAGTTGAAGAGTATCATTAGCTCAATGGGACTTAGTTCGGTAGAGCTATTGTCATGGCCTGGTGTCCGGCGTGTGTCTGTGAGTAAGTTAACTGTTACTTTAAACGTCTTATTCTCTAAAACTACATTGCAGTTTTTAACAAAATTTCACAGTAATGATCCTTTGGACAATTTCTTTAATTCTTACAAGGCTGATAAGATTGGTGTAACAGGCTGTCGACTGGCCGGATAATGGGCCCATATTGTGAAATATGAGAAAATTTTCTTCTTTAAATATGAGTGTGCCTTTTGTAACTTTAGAATCTTTGACTGACGGAACCAATAGTCCCATTTTAGTGAAACCTTGCAAAATTTTCTTTGGTTGACCCTCTTCAAAGGTTGTGCGGCCGATCTGAGTTTTTTTAAACCTTGAATTCTTAAGCCAGTAACAACAAATTTCAACCGAACTAGGTAAAAATGTTCCTTGGGTGACAGTTGAATTTGTTAGTGATAATGAATATGACACCCAAATATTGGCAGGGTAATTTTTTACTATGAAAGCTTTAAATGTCTTTCTCTTCTGAACCAATTTCAATTCAACTATGCAGTAACTTTTCTTTTGAAACCTATTCATCCTCCAAATATGGGCGTTGTAGGGCTAGGATGTTTTTGAATTTGAATTCTTTTAAACTTTTTCCGCTCTCAATCCAGTAGGCAATCCAGTAGGCAAATCTGAATCTAACTTTGTAAGATTTTTAGCTTCACTGGTTGAAGGCCAATGTGGCTATTGTCAGGTCATCCTATTGTCATGGCGCTCTGTCCGTCGTGCGTCTGTCTGGAAGCGCGTACGTCCAGTAGTACACTTTTTCTTAGAAAATCTCAGAACCTACAGGATGCATGTCGATCAAACTTCACTTGAAACACCCTAGGGTGATCCTCTTTCAAAGTTGTTCAAGAAATTTAGACCCACTGAATAACATGGCTTTAATGGGCGTGGCTGATTTCCAAATATGGTAAAATATGACTTTTCCCCGAACCTAATTGATGATTATCAAACTGTACATGATTGATCATTAGGTATCCCTTAGGCTACCAAATTTTTTTGTGATCAGATTAAAAACTTGTCTTTTTGGGGCGGAGGCCATTTCTCTATATATTATATAATAGAACCTTAAAAAATTCATTTTAAAAAAAACAAGATGTTGGTGTCTTAAATTATCAACATTATCTGGTCTCGGCTGTGAGAAATAGTCAGATGAATTCTCCCAACCTATACCAGATAACACTGATATTTTAAGATAGTCTTTCTCTATATAACACGTATATCACAAGGATCGGTGTACCTACCTGAACAGGTTGAGCTCTGCTTCATTTTGTTTCAAAGTAAATGCAAGAAGTTGTGGGTACAATGAAAACGAATCATTTCTAATGAGTACCAACATTCAATTTTAAATTCACAAGAGTACATAAACGCAAGAACACACACGTACATGAACATTTTTGCATTCAGAATTAGTATACAAGAAACATATTATTAATATATCAACCGGGGATTTATTTTATAAACAATTAATTTTCTTTGTTAAGCTCCAACAGTTCATTGTATAATCGAATTGCACATTGCACAGCCAGGGTATTTGAAGATCAGGCTTAAGTAGCATGGTTAGTTCCTCAAATTCTTGACAGAAAATCGGTCTACGTAAACCATACATTTCCTGGCAAAGTCTTACGTCTTTCTGGTCGATTTATTTTCCAAAATCATTACCGCTTAAAACACAGCTGGGTTGTTGTCACTTTGTGATACTTCTAATCATCCGCATGCAATAACCGTCAATCGCTCCATGGATACAAAATCCATAAGGTTTAAGCTAATCATGTCCGTCAACGTGCCAAACGTAATTTGGACCTTTAAAACGATGCGGCTTTCGTAATGCAATGTCCACGGGATCAATTTGTCTCATAAATGTCAGAACTTTGTTTTCGGTACTTTCAGCTTATGCTCATTTGTCAAACGTCTCCACATAGAACGGTTACCTATACACTGCCCACTAGTTTCAATCTCTTTTGTTATGTACTCGATAATCGTCGCATCTGGTGTGTATTCCATTCGCCGTCTTAAGTTGTTCTTACGGAGGATCCTCTTTAGCTGTCGGATAGAGATGGTAATCTTGTTCATAACAAATAGTAGTAAAACAATTTCAGTATAGGTAAATCCGCAATCCAAGTATGTTTTGATTAACTCCAGTCTTGTTGTGTCACCACCCACGGGAAAATTTGAAGGCGTCACTGCCGACACCCGGAAAACGAATAATTTGCAGAACCATACCATCAGTAAATGAGACTTCATTATAGTGGGTATCTGGGAAAAAAGAGGAAAAACAAGTGAAAGATCAAAATGCATGCCAGGACAAATACATATAACTGACGAACAAGCGCGGATAGGAAATAGTGCAATTATACATTCGTTAGATTGGGGAATCACGCAGGATAAATAAACTTGAATGAAAATCACCACGGATGAATAAATTGTCATTTAAAATTAAAGTGCAGGTTTCCGGCTACTTAGATAGAAATGTCAGACTAATTCGCGAGAGATTTCTTCTTGTATAAGAGATAAGAGCTAAGAGATAACAGATAACAGCTAAGAGATAAGAGCTAACAGCTAAGAGATAAGAGTTAAGAGATAAGAGATAGCAGCTAAGAGATAACAAATAAGAGCTAAGAGATAACAGGTAAGAGATAACAGATAAGAGCTAATAGCACAGAGCTTAGAGATAATAGATAAGAGCTCAGAGATAACAGATAAGACGGAAGACATATGAGCTCAGACAAAGAGAGTCCAATTGGGCTTCCGTATTCAAGCAAACAATGACATCTAGACTTCATACAATGTGTTTCGAGAATTTGACCAAGTGACCTAGTTTTGATCCCAGTTGACCCTATTTCAAACTTAAACCACTTTAACAAAAACAATTATTCTGGCCGATTTTCAATTTGATCGTACAAAAAATATGGCCTATAGAGTGCATACAAGGTTTTCTTATGTTGACTACGTGACAAAATTTTGGACTAATTTTATCTATGTGGAAACCAAGTTTTGATTTAGACAACAATTCTGGCCAATTTTCAGGATGATAGGGCAAAAATTGTAGCCTCTATAGTGCATAAGGGTTTTCAAAGATTTGACCCATTGACTTAATTTTTGACCCCAGCTGACCAAATTTCGAACCTGTCTCAGATTTAGGTAAACAATCACTTTGACTAATTATCAGGTTGAACGGGCAAAAAAGTGGCATCTAGAGTACATACAAGGTTTTCCTAAATATTGATCATGTGACTAAATTTTTTATCCAATTTTACCAAATTCGATACTTGTCCAAGATTTGAATAAGACAACCATTCTGACCATGTGACTTAGTTTTTTTACCCCAGTCGGCCCATTTTCGTATCTTGTCCCAAATTAAGGAAAAACATTCATTCTGACCAATTTTCAGGTTGATCGGGCAAACAATGTGGCCTCTAGAGTGCATACAAGGTTTTTCTAAGATTTGACCCCCGTGCCTTGTTTTAGATCCCAGTTGATCCAGTTTCGAACTCGACCGAGATTTTATTTAGACAATCATGCTGGCCAATTTTCAGGTTGATCGGCCGAAAATTGGACTCTAGATTGCATACAAGGTAAATGGTGACGACGAACGACTGATGAGGGACATCCACCTTACCATAAAAGCCCACCTTGATCACTCGTGCTCAGGTGAGCAAAAAAATAGGGCAACATAAATCTGAGAATTTTAAAAATAAAAAATAAATAGGATGAGCTTGATTTGGTTCCTATGAAACCTTCTGGCTGTTTATGTACAGAGATTTATATTACAGAATAAATTTGCCGTCACGATATATAATAACTAGTTGAAGTACAATTGAAGGTAGCGTTATTTAACCTCATGCAATAATCGAATTAATGATATTTTTGATAATAAAATTGAGAAAAGTAAATACCTTTAATGCAACGATTTTCAATTATCTTCCTCACCAAAATAATCCACGTTGTTTCCATTTCCAAACATTATTACAGCTAAGAGATAAGAGATAAGCGCTAAGAGCTAAGACGTAAGACATAAGAGCTAAGAGCTTAGACGTAAGACATAAGATCTAAGAGCTAAGACAAAAGGGCCCCAGTGGGCTTCCGTACTATTATGAACAGTATCGGGAAAAACCAATATTTACCTATAGGTAAAGTAGATCATGTATCAGTTATCCGATAGCACTGTACCTGATAAATTGTTAAAAAGTCACTGTATGTAGAACATAGTGTTGTTAGTAGTGGGGGTTAGGCGGCGGATCGGAGAATTAACTTAGGGGTATTTCGGGGGTTAGAATCCTCGCCAGATCCGCTATTTTTGTTCCCTTGTTTTCTTTTTCTTATAATATTGTGAAAATGTGATAGGTGTTTTTGTGAAATTATCTTTATTTTTACAATATATTTTAATTGTTTTATGTCTAATGTTTTCTTTTTCTTTTTTGTTCTTATCTGTTTATTTTGGTTAACAATATAGTGCAATAACAATAAAGAACGCGTTATTCTAGAAAGCAGTCTTCACAATCACTTCGCTAGCTGTTTCTGTTTCCTCCTCATCACTCACTTCTATAATAAACCTTTCGACCGCTCCCTCGATCGCTATGTTGCTGCGCCAAAACTCTTGCTCCTTCTCCTGAACATGGCTACAACAGCGCGACCAGTCCTCTGGAGATATGGAATCAATGGCCTCGTGTATCAATTTTAGTATGGCCGCAGAAGTAAAAGGAGCATTCTTGTGTGCTACTTTTTCTTTCACCTAGAATGGAAAATGAAAGTGATAAACTAAAATAAAATCTCATGGATAAATCATAATTGTTACTATAATGACAAAATTAAACCGAAGCGATTTAAAAATGATTGAGCTCTTGAAACGTACAGGGTGAAAAGATGTTTTTATAATATAACAATAATTTATTGAGCTATAACATAAACTTAAACTAATGTTCTTTTAGATAAACTAGCTATACAAATGTTTTACACAATCCTTAATATATAAGAGTGATATCCTCGACACTGAAATAACTTAAAGACGTGGAAAGTTCTTTCAGCTTAAAATTCGTCGATTAATAAAATAACCCAAGACATTCGATTTCAAACTACCTGAGACCAAATAAGTTCAATAGCATTCAGCTCAGCATGATAGGGTGGCAGCCGCAGACAATCATGGCCATGCTCTTTCAAAAGTTCGTCCAGGACATACTTTGGTTCTGACTTATTTCTGCGGCATTCCTCAATCTACTCCGACTTCAACATCGTCTTCGAGTGGGGAATGTTATTTCTAGTCATCCAAGCAATGATATAGGCCTTTCTTGTCGCTTGTGTCGGATATCTATCCTGAATGTTATGATATGCAGCGTTGTCAACTTCAAGGACGGTTCTGGCTGGTAGGTTAGGAATAAGTTTCTCTCTGAGCCATTTATTAAAATTTGTAGCATTCATGTCGTTATGGTAATCCCCGGTAGCGAGTCCCGATTTAAATACTAGAGAGGCACCGTTGACAAAGCCCTGCTCCGAACCGACATGAACAATAATAACGAGTGAATGGTATCTTCACAGATGTTTCGTCACTCTGCCAACATTTCTTCGCACTGTACGTTGTATCCACTCATTTACCTTCAACACATGTTGTACTATGGCTATGCTTTTTTTCTCGTCTTTACTATTTTCCTCCATATCTTCGGACAGAATTATATATGTGAAATTCTAAATTAGAATGTATTTAATTAAACTCACCTACTGGTAAAGAATCACGTGCAAAAGTGAGTAATAAAATTAAAATAGAAAGACGCAAAAAATGACGTTGTTGGAGAATTGAACCCTGGCCACCGGATTGAAAGCGCATAGAATATCGCCTGAGAGTTAAGGTGGGACGTTACAGTTTTGGGGAGACAACTCGCCTAGAAAAAAATTGTGAGAGGGCCTTGTTAAAACCAACTTTATATGAAGTTGTGCGTGCACAGTGGAAGGCTTTTTCAAACAATTGTAATTTTGTCAACCTGCACGCAGGATTGTCCTGAATTCAAAGAAAAAACGTTCGCGAAACATTTCAGAAATATTCTTCTGCTAAATAAGGTTCACTTTCTAAACGTTTGAAGAAAATGTTTTTGTATCCTGAACTGCAGGGTTTGGCATTTATTACGGGGGACAAAATGAAATCCGGTCATGCATTCAGAATAACGAATCGCAAACGATCATCCGAAAAATGGTAGTCTGCATTACCGTGTAAAGTATATCTAATGAGTGTTTCACACTTGTGCTTCGTTATTCCAACGAAGTACGGGCGACGTTGATAGACCTAACACAAGCCCTGCATTCAGGATGACAAAAAGGAGCAAACATTTTTGCTATTTATACCCTGCATTGCTCGCATGTGCATGAACTAAGCGTTTACTTCGCTTTGTTGTCCTGCAGGGCTGGCACGTTCTCTTCATCACCGAAAGGGAATGTTTGAGTTCGGGTCATATCGTTGTAAGTATAAAACTATCATATAATGGATGCTTATAAAAGGCAGTCATCTTTCAGTTATTTGAACGTTGCTTGAAAAGGAGAAAAAATATGCTTTTTGTTTACGACTTCGGTAAAAACTGATACGGGATGACGAATCATATCCCAAAATAATAAGATTTTGCCACTTGGATGCGATTTCTCTCCTTTTCAGTTTACTTTTCTGACCTCTTAACTGTCTGTTCGTTTTTCACTATTCTTTTTATAAATCTTCAAAATGATATGTTGCTTTTGCCTATAAAGATCCCATTCATTACGTATGTTACACGTCGTAAAAACGGAAAGGAGACAACGTAGAAAAAGGACAATTTCAACCTTTAAAAAAATCATTTCTTCTTTCTAAATTTCCGTCTTTATTTAATTCCGTTTATGTGTGTTTGTAAGAGTGAAAACGATAATTTGATAACAATTATTAATATTCCACCAATAGCTTTGTCAACATTGAATATTTCAATTAGCAATGATTTTAAAAAGCCTGCGTATTATTCGAAGAGCGTATGTATTCGAGAGTTACTGCGTCTGCTCCTTGACCAAGAGGTCATGAGATCGGTTATTAACACCGGGTATTGTACCTTTTCCTTTATTTGGCCCTGAGACTGTTGAACTCTTCTCTAATCCACAGAATCGAGAGTATACAATGTAAAATTTAGGAAATTGTTTCCAAACCATTGTAAAATAAATTAGGTTAGAATTATCAACATAATCACAGAATTCTAAAATCTTTAAAATCAATCGAAAGTAATGTTTTCTTTCTTTTTTGTTTCAATCGAGTAATAAACTATCTTATTTTCCGTGGCAACTGAAATGGCATATTATTTCTATATGTAATTGCCTCATATAGAAAATGAGTTCATAGAGGAAAACCTCGTGTTTTGATCAGGATAATGGCTGTGCATGTGGCGGATCCAGAGGGAATGGGGTGTTCAGTCTTTCACTGGGTAATTCGGCAAAACTTTGGTAATGATGTGAAATGACTACTCCTCCCCCACTTAATTGAAGTTTAAACCCCGTTACAGAAATCCTACAACTGCCATAGGCGTTACCAAGTGTATCAAAATTACAAATGTTTTTTATTGTTGATTGAGTAATCAGGGGACGTAACAATGCCTGGACAAAATCAAATTAGAGTAGTAAATTAAGGGGGGTACTGTACTTCAAACTTATGAAATTGACTAAAAGTGCCTGGATACATATACTTTTCTTAATTAATTTCAGTTGAACGATAGTTGGGCTAATTTTCTATTGACATATTTCGAGTTTATTTAATATAATTGTTTGGTATTTTTGCCTTCAAAAAAGATATTCACTTTTTATCTTTGAGGAGCATTTAAAGCAAAATGTCCACTTGTCACTTATTTATGCCTTTACTAGAAAGTTTATTATATTTTTATGTTTCCCATATCTATGGCTATAAATATATGTTAATTTAGCACACCAGCATTGTGATTGGTCGGTGTAATAAACAGTTTTCTTTGATATTTTCGAAAACATGGCCACCTTAAGAAAAATGTAAATGTTTTCAAAATATGCGTGGATAGCTATTTTGATATTTTCAATATATCTGTGAATATGAATGCTCTAAAACATACATCTGTTTCGCGGATATCTGGAAATCCCCCCAAACTGTAACGGCCCTCCATAAATCGTATGATATTGACAGACATCAATTTGGGTATAATAAAGTTAACTTACCGCCTTACTGCGATACAAATAATACGCTTCAGTAGTTTTCAAACGACTCCCTGTTTACAATAATATTGAAAATCCGATAATGGTCAAGAAAGCGAATTCGAGTTATAACCTGAATTCGCTTTTTTGAGCATTATCGGATCACAATATTATTGTAAACAGGGTGTCTATTGATAAAACTAATGGTGCGTGATATAGGTAATTTGGCTATACTTGTTATAGATGACTACTTACGGCGATTTCCAATCGACGAGATATGGCAAAGACAGTGAAGCACAATGACTGTTGCCGTGGCGGACCAGGTTCGAATCCTACTGAATGTATTTTTTTTATTTTGCTATCTAGCATATTTATTTAGCAGAATTTTGAACCATTGTTTTGCTTTCGGTAAGTACTGCTTACACGACATTACCCAACAGGGATTTTTAATCATTTCTTCTTGTCAATTCCAAATGACGAGATGTCAGAAAGTATAAAAAAAAATAGGGATGTTTCATTAGCCAAGAATATAATGAAGGTGTGTAACAAATTTAACATTTCAAGTTCACGTAGGTTTGGTCAGTGTGTATTTCTTTTACTGACATGAAAATGAAATCAAAGAACTGCCTAATGTTAAAGCATTGAAGGTCAAGCTGGATAAAAGCGTATTTATTTATTCAAATGACTTGAAAAATATATGATAAAAAAATCATGAAGATATATAAAAAAAAAAGTTGCATACACACGAGCATTCACGGGAGAAAACATTTTGCAAGAAACAATGACCACAACCCCCCCCCCCCCCCGATTTTGAAATAAGACCAGAGTACGACTCGAACCTATACGCGTAGAGTAGACATGTGTATCGTGATAGGAAACACAACCCTACCCACTAGGCCACGACATCTTTTAATGAACTAGGCATATGTGTGTTAAATCCTAAATTAACACCGAATAACTGATAGTTAACCTTCAACGTCTCCAGGTAGATATTGGATTTTACCTAAAATGTTTACAATAGCGTGTTGAGTTTATATACGGGCGAACAAGGCATTGTTTATGTATAGGATAGACAACGAGTGCCGTGGTATATGGGAAATAGACACGAGCTTCAGCGAGTGTCTATTTTCCATATACCGTGGCACGAGATTGTCTATCTGACTTAGACCACGCTTTTTTAACATTGTCTGTAATTTAAACCCGAACATCTGTACAACGAAAACGAGTAAAACTCGTTAATATATTACTGTTATTTTGCGTAATTATTCCGAAACCATATTCATGAATCTATTATCGTAACTAATTGCAGCTCTTTTGCATGTAGAAAGTCTTTTGGAAAAACCGATCAAATAATATGCTCGACACTTTCTTAAAATGACACGGCACACAAAATCTGTCAAAATTCACGTGCACGACACACTTTCATTGTATATCTGTAAATTCAATGCTAGGAGTTGTATCTGTGATTTATATTTTTGAAATACTGCTCTCTGATTGGCCGATTCGCTTCAAGCGTGGTCTAATTTATAGATCCGCAAGCAAGAGTGGGGTTGGAGAAACCGTTATCTCCTATCATTTTTGGTGAACGAACGTCGTTCACCAGTGTTACACTATGTCAGGAAAATCCTGTTGGATGTTAATACATTTGAAATAAAGAAGCGCCTCTTAAAATTCAATTTAGTATCTTTCAATATTTTTCTCCGCAAAATCACTGTTTATTTCTTTAATGGCATGATACTAGTATTCTTCATCAAATGAAAATAATGAAAATTCGCCTTGAAAACACAAAATTATCTTGCAATGTTTATCAAGGGAATTTTTGGTCGGCGTAAGCTTGTCGAGAGTTTAAAGCAAAAACAAAGTTTGTGTCTAAACACCGTAGAGACAGATACTATGTTTTTGACCCAAGCCTTCGCTGGTGCAACTTGTAGTAATAAGCCGGATATACGTGTTTATTTAGGTCATGTCCTCTTGAACTTACATTCGGCAATACTCGGGCGATCTCCGACGGCTCCGATTTAAATGTAGGTTACAGGAATCGGCCGAGTTGAGACGAATGACACATCAAGACACCTTGTGTCATTAGAAACGCTAACGCGGTTTTACATAACTTTTCAACTAGCGACAGTCAGTCTCGAGACGGGTTTTAAGAATGATTCGACATGTGTTTTACATGTACAACTTTTCTTGTACCTTTTATTTGAATAGGGATGATCGCCGCTATTAAGATTTTTCTGTAAAATTGCGTTGGCTGAAGTAGGGCTTGTAAGGATACACTCGAATATTCGGCGAACTTATTCCCAGCGAAAACGTTTCGTATTCGTCTGTCTCCGAAGCGAATATTGCCGAATACCAAATGCGACAGGCACGGAAGATATTTCATTTGGGCCATTCTACTTTGCATTTTTTCAATCTGTAAAACCATATCAATTCAAAATGCTATTTGAACATTAAATAAGTGATAGCTAAATATTCAACCCAAGATACCACTCCAATTGACGAGTAGATAATGCCGTGGTTAAGGGGGGACCAGATCCGTCATGCACTTGTTTACAATTCGACAGGCGGGTTTAGTTGTTAAATTATTCTGGAAAAGTCATTGCGTTTTTTTTTACAGAAATCATAAAAATCTTAATCGATGAATAAAAACTGACTCCATCCTTCCCAAAATACGTTTAGAATTGGTTACCTACAGTTTAAGCAAAAACTAGCTCCGAGCAGAGAGTCTAATATCAGCCGCAATACTGTAACAAGATATCCATAGTGAGTGATTTTACTGGCATCCAAACTCTTGAAAGTATAAAATAGGTTCTTGTGCAATAAATATATCGACAATTGTAAGGATTCTCAATTCCTATTGGGAAGAAAGTCGGGATGAAAAAAAATATTGTATTAAACTTAAACATAGTCATAGACATAGTCATGCAATTATTACCTCCCTTTAAAAAACTTCTTGAATAAGATTCTTATTCGCTTTTGATGTAGAAATTACGTTACAAAAATAATATTTATAAAGACTTTTAGTATGCAATTTACTATGAAGCAATTGTTTAATAAAAAAAGTTATACTTTAATTTCTAAACCTTAAACAGAAATTATCTATGAATTATACTAATAGGGCACAAGACCTCCTTTAACCTATACTTAAATATTTCTCATCCTGCAGTGTTATAAAATTGAATAACGACGTAAGTGTCAACCACGGAAGTGGTTTTTGCTTCAGATATGATAAAAATGAATTTCTCAGGCTATGGTTCAAAATACTATTAATAAGTTAACAAATCATAACTTTAAACAGTGAGTACAGTTCAAGACTGGCTGATATTCATAGGTGTTTCTTTGGTTGGTAATAAAAGAAATTTTCATCCTCCGAGAAGAAAGAAAGATAGATAAAAAAAGTTAAAACAAATACAACACTCTTACTTGAAATAAGCTTAAACATGATAACAATTACTTTTGTAAAAACAAACGCCATTTGATATAGGTTTAAGACAGTTTTAGATAGGATTAAATCGTTTTCTCCATTTATGTTTAATTAATAAATGTACCTATTTCAAGTGTATAAAAGAAATTTTCACAGAGTAACAACCCTCATTCTAACAAATATTTTTCTAACAGGATTTTTCCTCTCTTTCCCTTTCTTTGAATTTGCAGTGAAATTTCCGTATAACGGAAATTTTGTCGAGACAATTCCTACCCCCTGTTTTTACATTCATAATTTCTCTTTTCCAATTGAATTTAATATATCACTCTAGAATGCCATCAGGTTCGTTCACCATCAGTACTTTCAGTGCTTTGATTATAGGGTAAGTTCATATCGGACTCGGTTCCGACCCGAGTAAACCGGGTTTCCATCAGAACGATCTCGGTTTCGGCACTAGTGATGTCATTTTAACATTTCAACCTCGACGCTTCTGATCCTGAGTCAGGCCGGTGTTACTTGGGTTCCAAAATGGCGTCGAAAATAGTGCACAACAATTCGATTACATAAAACAAATGTTTATTACTGTAGCGGTATTGTAGCGGTAAAAGTTTGTTTACTACCACCAGTGGGTAAGTCCGTTCACACGAATAACCTTTCTGTGCATGCATTGGCGTCAAGAAGAAACGCAGCAGTGAAATTTTGAATTTCTTTTCTGTATGGTATTTTATATCGTGAAAAACATAGGTTAGCTTTAATAAAGCTCCCTCTACACGTGTCAAAATGAAAGGATTTCGGTTTAATGAATTATTTATGCCCAAACTTGAGTAGCGGCCACTGTTTTCAAGCATCACTTGCGCCTTCTTACATTGTTGCTTCGATACAAAAATGCACATGTGTCTTTAGTATTTGAAATCCGGTGATTCATGCAAAAAGCTTGGGAATATTCCCACGAAGTCTTGTTACAAATACGATGAATCGATAATTGGCATCGTTATCTAGACCTCTTAAAATGGGGTCGGATCCAGAAAACATATTGAAGCTTGAAACTGAGTTAGGTCTGACAATGGTTAATATAGTGCGTATTGTAATCGTAAACAGCAAATAATGTGGTAGACTTGGTCAAGGTAGGACGCTTGTTACGTCTTTACGTTAGGCAACCGCATCGGACGATGTAATTTACGTAGTCAGTATTTGATTACCAAATCTTTGTCAAAATCATCGATAATTGTCTATGGACAATCGGTAATGTACACCCATGGTTCAATGACTTGATGTTTTGATCTCTAGTCAATAGGGTCAACCCTGTTATGTCTCAAAAGGGGGCACTAATCTTTGAAGCAGTATTAATCCTCTACAAGTCTTGACTCAAAACACTAAAAAACCAGAAAAACGCACAATTACGGAAAATTGATGTCCAAAGCTATTTTATCGAATGCTTTAAAAGGTTTTACACCAAATTTTGTTCCTATGCTAAGGAGGGGCCAATGTCTGTCTGATTAAAATAATAATAATAAGTATTGACTCCTCTAAATCATGAAATAAGTGGATTTTATAATGGTGTAAAATGTGTAAAATCGCGTGTCCAGTTTTAGGGTAGTAAGTTTTACCTGGTCCTCGGTAGGGTTTCTTTTATTTTTTTTTCGTTTTGACAAATTAATCAAATTTGCCTTAAAATGTTATATTTTAAGCTGCAACCCCATCAAAATGCCTATGTATCTTAGTTATTTTTTGACAGCTTTTTAATCAATGTCACAAAATGTACAGTGAATTACATTACCGCTTTGAGGTAAACATAGAAATGGTTTCGAACAACCATAGGGAAGTAATAATATGTTAAAAAGCTTCACATATGATATAAATTTAGTTTAACAATCTATATGGCTGCCCGAATCGCTTAAAGAAATCGTCTCACACTCTCTAAATTAGACTTCATTTTTCAAGGAATTGAAGTGAACTACGTTACCACACAGATCTGCTTTAAGAAGTAAACGAATTTCATTCTAACTTTTGTCAGTTAGGCTTGAATTGTACCTTTCAATATTAGTTTGTAAAGTTTGTAAAGTATCTAAAGCACACTAAATTAGACTACAATAAATCAATTTAAGTGAACTA
The DNA here is from genome assembly GCA_948146395.1 of Fragum whitleyi. Taxonomy (NCBI): domain Eukaryota; kingdom Metazoa; phylum Mollusca; class Bivalvia; order Cardiida; family Cardiidae; genus Fragum; species Fragum whitleyi. The sequence continues at coordinate 39,142,166 of OX411544.1, forward strand.
CATGATTGTGAACTTCGTTACTTTCGTAAACAGTAAAATGCACTTTGCATCGTATATCGCATAAATATTACTCTTGAAACTGTTTTAGCGATCAGTGTAACATACTGGGTGTTCAACTAAACACAAAATACATTGAGATTATAAGGTGAGAATTTATCAAGAGATGCCACATTTAATACCAGGACAAATAAAGCTTGAATATTTATATGAAGATATGTTGTTGAAAACACATGTATGCCTTTCATGCTAACTTGGATAACTCTAATATACATAAGTAAGACCGTTATGGTTATTCATTTGATTAAACACCCATGAAGCATAGTGTTATTTGGTAACGTAGATCACACGGCTGGTAACGTAGTTCAAAAACAAGAAATTTGTTTAATATGGTAGAAAATTGTATCTGATCTTGTCAGTGGTAAGAAATTCAGTAGCCTAAATATTGAAAGACTACATACAGAAACTATTAAACATTACAAATGCCGAATTACAAATGATTTTTCATCTAAGCGAGGATAATAAAATAGGTATGTGGTAAATATATATATTTTGTTACACTATGGGGATTCAATCAAGAATTTATATATACATATATGTCCTTTTGTAATTTTATGTTGTTGTAAAACTATTCATATCTTTTTACGTGAACAGAAACTTTTTTCTTGGTGTATCACAGAATTTAGTGGGTCAAAGACATTATAAAGCATGCAAATTTTGTTTTCAACTTGGCGTTTCCTTACACTTTTCCACTTTGCTTTTGCAAAATTGCAGTGTAAAAAAATAAAAAACAAGGGTAAATTTGACTGATTATCTAGCAGTCTGGGGAAAAAAGTTGGATTCAAGGCTGAAACCTCAATTTCTGAGAATTTTTTTCATATGAAAACTGAGTTTAAAGTAATTCATTTGAATCGAAAAAAGTAATTCAATTAAAAATTCAATTAAATTCATGTACTATTGCAAAAGCGGTGACCTACGTTACCGGACATTTTTTGTAAGAATTAGTGTATTTTTTTATCAATACCCTCTTTCAAAATCACCAATTAGCCCATCTTACATTCCCAAAGTCTTGCAAAGTGTAATCAAAACAGGGATTTTGAATTCTTGTAAACAATGTGATCTTAACATAATGTTTTGTTTACTATTTTTTGACTGCAAAAAATCTTACAAATCTGCATCGACAATACTGTTTTGAATAGCAATATCGAATATACAGATATTAGTATTACAGTTGTTCAGCGTTTTATCTATAAAGGAAATAGTTTACTAAAAATAAATCAAAAGAAAGTTGTTCTAGCTACTTTTCTTCATTGAAAAATAGTCACCATAATGTATGCCTTAGTTTAATCACGTAATTCACTGTTAAGATTTACCCCTGTGTTTCAAGCTAGTATGAAGAAATTTTCTGAAGGTCCAGAATTTTTTCAAATGCAAATTCTGCAAATATAAATGTATAATATTGAAAAGAGACCAAAATAATGAAAATCTAAAACAAAAAATCTCTCGGACAAATTTGGCTGAAAATTATGCGTTTTTCTGGTGTTTTTTTTTTTTTTTTTAACGAAAAGCAGTTTTAGCGTGAGCCGCACTGCATTGAATTTGGCTTAAATAGGAAGTAAGTTTTTTTGACATGGAATATGCGTCTTTTGTAAATAATTGCCCTTTCTATGCGTCTGATGCGTGTTTTATTAACGTCAGTATACCTTTTAACTCAAAAACGAAAGTAGGCATGGTAAAACCCAGTGTTCAAACGAGTGTAGACTTGTTCTAAATTGCGTGCGGAAATTTAACAGACGAACTTATAGGGGTGCTGAACGTTTTTTTTTTGTGTGTGTATATGTGAATGTCTGTAAAACAAATCAAAATTCTATCGAGTTTTTCGTAAAAAATAAATAATCGACGAAAGTAACATATTTTCATTCACAATGGATCCAGAAGTTCCAGTTTGCGAAGTAGGCAGATATTCCTCAGCAGATGACAAGAAGGAAACTATTTCTGAAAGTGATGAAGCGAGGGTTCTGTGTGATCCATGTTCTGCAGACGAAGTGCAAAACAAAGCCGTCAAGTTTTGCATTGACTGTCAGGAAAAACTCTGTGAAAGTTGCACTGAGGCACATAGAAGATATAGACCTCTGAGGCATCATAAGCTAAATGAATTACCGAATTCCTCTACACAAGTAATTGACGAGCTTCAGAACTTAGGAGTGGTAATGTGCGAAAAACACAATGATAAACAAGTCAAGGTATTTTGTTATAGCCACGATGTTTACTGCTGCTTACTTTGCGCAACGGTTAATCATAAAGAATGTGCTGGGCTTATGGAGATACCAAAATTAGCCTCCACGGCTGAAAAGGAAATGACATCTCTCGAAATCAAGTATCAATCCCTTCAACAACACGTCGTTGATCTAAAGTCTCTTTGTGATCACGAGAAAAATCGGATTCCATAAAATATTCGATATTTAGAGGACAATTTAGATACACTTCGGAATACGATATTTCTAAAAATCGACACTCTGTTGACGGATCTTAAATGTAACATACGGGATAGACAAGCGTTTTGTCTAAGTAAAATTACAGCCTTATTTTCCAAACTCGATGACATTTCATCTTCCTCTAAAGGAAACGTAGACAGTATGCATTCGGCGAAGGAATACGGCCTACCAATTCATGTGATTTCAACCCATAAAAAGTCAAACGATGAGTATTTGAAATTCGAAAAAGAAATTGCGGGAGTTGAAAATAAAATAAAACGATTTGAATTTGAATGGCCAGAACTGCGAAATCTAGAAAACGTTAGATCAAAATTGTCGGGTTTGTGTCGCTCAAAAGAAATCCACGTTGTTGAAAAGGATGTCCAATTTACCTGTTATGAAGAAAGTGTTGGCAAAACTAAGGAGATAGAAGTTGAAAATGTGAATGAATATCCTTATAAACTGCGTTTCAGTCGTTTTTCGAACATTACTGGAGTAGAAACTCTTGGTACTCGGGTATTTCTGTGTGATTATGGTAAATACAAGTCTAGTTGTGGTCATCTGTGTATTTATGATACCGACTCTAAATCAATTTTTAATTTGAATTTTAACAAACCTTTCGGTGTTGTCGTTTTAAAATTACAACCAAAGCAATTGGTTGTAAGTGAACCAGACAACAAACAGATTCACCGTGTAGCATTTCAAGGAAAAAAAAATAGAAATTGTACATACATATCAAAGCACCAAGGATCCCTACAGCCTAGTTTCCTTTGAAAACGGGTTAGTGGGGGTCACTTCAGACTCACCACCGTCGTTTGATATTGTCGATGTTAGAGGTAAAGAACTTAAAGTGTTGAAAACATACACTCAAGATACCACTGGTAGACAATTTAAGTCTTTCAAGTTTGTAGCAGTAGATGAATTTAGATCCCATATTATACAACCGTGTAGTGAAGAAAACAAGGTGTTTTGCTTTGATTTTTCGGGAAACCCAGTGTTTGAAAACAACGATACAATAGTACTCGGAGGTGTTGCTTTAGACGCCAATGGAAATATTTATATATGTTCACAGAGACAAATACACGTCCTGACACCGACTGGTCGTAAAGCAAAAGTTAAAACAGAAGGTGTTCCCAGAAATCCACTTGCTATTTGCTTTGACGAGACAGGAAATAGGTTAATGCTGACAACAGGTATGCCTAAACCCCCGATCTAAAGTTTGTTATTGTTAATGAAAGAGATCTAGTGATATTCGTGATATGAGTTCAAATTGAAATGAATACTTTGCGAATGTCGGACATTTACTCGAACTCTTGTAAAATGCTGAATTGTTTCACAACGCGAGATACATTTGCAAATCAAGTGATGAAGAGTTATATTTTCGACATGGGGGAAGGGGTGATTGGCTTTTTGATATTTTCTTCTTTCCTTTCGGTTTTTATATTTTCAATTCTGTCGTTAGATGACTTAGTTGAATTTATATACTGGCTTAAAGTTTATCTTTGGCCTAGATAGCTTATCTACATATGTGTGGATATCAAGATCTATATTGTAGGACTTTTGCAAAGTTCAACCATTTTTTACGTGATAAAAGAAACTAAGCATTACTAACAACCAACCATTCTGTATTAATTGCATCAAGATTTTTTTCGTAATAAAGAGATAGTGTAATTTTCCTATAATATGACCTGCCACGAGAAAAGGGACCATCTGGGATCTCCGTAAAATGAATATTTGGAAAAGCATTGGTCATTAGGGGTCGCATTTCAAAAATTCTTTCACATGAAGGCAGATTAATCATTCTAGATTTAGAAAATAAGCAAATTGTGGAAAGTTTCTACCCTAGTCAGTCTGCGAAAGCCGACTTTTACGCATTTCTCAGATAGTCCCTTTTCGGGTGACGGGTGACAATCAATATATAATCAGGGTCCTAATGTTCTTGATATGTACAAATAAAGATTTATAGTCGATCGATTCACAGTTCATTGTCTTTCTATTCACTATAATCATGAAGATCTTGCACTTTCTATATCTAAACAGAACATAAACTACGTTTCAAAAGAAGCGAGTGGAATTTCACACGATATGCCGAAACTTTCAGATATGAATTTTCATTTGCAAGTTTTGTCTGTGTAGCGATATGTGAAAGAACCCCCCCCCCATAAATATATAAATAAAAAATAAAAAAAACCCAAAAAACTGGAATTCTTGTAGTTTACATTATGTAAAATTTAAATCTAACGTGAAATGATAATTATTCGTGTTTTTTTTCTTCTTTTTTTATATATATATATTCAAAGGTTTTGTGACCCTTTTTTCTATTTTCTCCCCTGTTTTTTAACAACTAAGTGCAAATTTCTCTAAAGTTTGTTTGGTGACCTTTGCAAAAAATGACATTCCAATTAAAATCAAAGCACTGATAGTACTGATGGAGAACGTTCTTTGTGACAAACCAGAGTGGTACATGCTATATGTACCGCGAGTTAGAGTTTGCTACATGCCGTGGTTATATAGTAATGGGCTCCGTCCGTCATTCCGTCATTCCGAGGTTCCGAGGTTCCGTCACTAAACTTGTTCGGAACAAATCTCCTAAAGTAAAAAAACTTTCAACTTGAAACTTTAGGGGTGGATAGATCTTATAGCGGAAAAGTGCAGTACACAAGACCTATAACTCTTGCTTGCATAAAATGAATTTTTATGGGTGGATAGATGTTATAAAGGTGAAGTGCAGTGCACATGAACTACAACTCTTGATCGCATAATTTTGGAGTTATTGCCCTTTGTTATGTTTAATACTAAGATTTTGTCCAGAGCATATCTCCTTAAGTATAAAAGCTATCAATTTGAAACTTTATGGGTGCATAGATCGCACGGAGGAGAAATGCAGAGTACAAGAATTACAGCTCTTGCTAGCATAATTATTGAGTTATTGCCCTTTGTTATGTGTAATACTTAGATTTTGTCCAGAACATATCGCCTAAAGTATAATAGCTATCAACTTGAATTCATTGGGTTAAAATAGCTCATCAAGGAATCGTGCAGTGCGTAAGGACTACAACTCTTGCTTGTATAATTCTGGAGTTACTGCCCTTTGTTATTTTTTTAATTAGATTTTATCCGGAGCATATCTCCCAGAGTATAAAGACTTTCGACTTGAAACTTTATGGGCAAATAGAACTCATGGAGGAGTAGTGCAGTGCACAAGAACTACAACTTTTGCTATCATCATTTTGGAGTAATTGCCCTTTATTATTTTTGATTCCTAGATTTTGTCCGGAGCATATCTACTATCTAAGTATAATAGCTATCAACTTGAAACGTTAGGGATGGGCAGATCTCATAAAGGAGAATTACAGAACACAAGAACTACAACTCTTGCTAATATACTTTGGGATTTATTACCCTTTGTTATTTTTGATACTTAGATTTTAGTATAATGGCTATCAACTTGCAACTTTATTGGTAGATAGAACTCATGGAGGAGTAGTGCATTGCAAAAGAACTACAACTTCTGCTATCATCATTTTGGAGTTATTGCCTTTTGTTATTTTTGATTCCTAGATTTTGTCCGGAGCATATCTACTAAAGTATAATAGCTATCAACTTGAAACTATAGGGGTGGATAGATCTCATGGAGGAGAAGTGCAGTGCACAAAAACTACATCTCTTGCTTGCATATCTTGGAGATATTGCCCTTTGATATTTTTATTACTTAGACTTTGTCCGGGGCATATCTCCTAAAGTATTATAACTTTCAACTTTAAACTTTATGGATGGATAGATCTAATGAAGGCGAAGTGCAGTGCACAAGTACTACAACTCTTGCTTGCATAATTTTGGAGTTATTGTCCTTTGTTATTTATAATACTTAGATTTTGTGGGGGTCAATCTTTAAAGTTCAAAAGAATCATTAATCTATTAGACTTCAGTTTACTATCAAGCTTTCACGGCGGGGGATGGCCATGCCCGACATGGCTCTTGATAAAGTGTTGAATTGACGAAATGTTACAGTTGCGTACCCTTTTTTTTTGTCTGCTTGATTTCTTTATAGTTATACGAGGCATGTTTATGTCTGTTAATGGATGAAACGTACAACTCTTGCTTGCATAATTTTGGAGTTATTGCCCTTTGTTATTTTTGATACTTAAGATTTTGTAGCGGGTAAATCTCTTAAAGTACATAAGAATCCCTTATCTATTAGGCTTCAATTTACTTTCAAGCTTTCGCTGCGGGGGATGGCCATGTCCGACATGGCTCTTGTATTATTTATCATAAATAAGGTTTGTTTTCAAAGTTTCTTTCAAAGTTTATGCTCGTTAAAGCGAGATTCTTTAATCTAGAAAGTATTTAATTGCAAGTCACTACTTTGCTTGTTTATATATTGTAATACGATAAAACTGAAAGATTGATGAAAGCGTCGTTAAACCCCCTTTTAGTCAAACAAACAAATTTCTATGAAAGCAAATTTCGGGTGACTTGCTACGGATATATGTTAATAATTCATGTACGGGTTGTTTTTTGCCTGGTCTAGCAGGCCATAGGATACAACCCTGTATCCCGGAAATTACCTAGGAAAAAGATAATCGAGTCAAAAACCGAACAACGTGTGTACTTCGTAGCTTTTTGTGCTCATGCGCGCGCATAAAATAGTTCTAGTATACGTCATTAACTTTTGTGCGACACCAAGTGTTTTTTGTGTTCAACGCAGTGATTGCCTATCACTACGCCGTGCTAAAATCAAAGTACTGATAGTACTGAAGGCGAGGAAACTGAATAGTCACTTTCTGCTACAAATTTTACTGATTTGCCCACATTTTGTATGTAATCTGCAACCCTTTAAAATTTGGACACGTCTAAACATTTGTTGTCTTGTAAATGATTGATCTAAATCAGAAAAAAATAAAAGCATTGTCCCATCCTTAAACCCTTAAACAGACGACAAAATTTTAGACTGGGCCAATTTGGAACAGGTTGCAGACAATAAATCAAGACGAGTGTAATTTGATATATATCTAGGGCAAAAATTGAAAAAAAAAATAATGGGGTATGAGTATAAGGCGGACCATATTGTGGGAAAGGGAGAAACGGACCTTTTCAATTTCTTGTGTTTCCAAAGTAAGATACAACTTCTTTATGGAATTCAATTCAATTTAAAAGAAAGAACCGACTAGCTTGTGCCCCCTAGAACAGCATTGCTACGATTATTAGACGAAATGGTCGAATGGATAAATTGACTGACTAATAGCAAACCAATCAACTCAACTAAAATTATAAAAAAAAAA